>OZ014451.1:5553743-5700254 GCA_963966035.1 Acleris laterana
CGCGCGCCGCCGCCTGGCGGTATGTTTGGACTCGCGACGGCAAGATCTTCTCGCGGCAGGCCGACGGCCAGCCGAGCCACCGGTTACGTCACCTGTCCGATCTGGGTATTTTTGGGCCCATCGTAGCGATCCAAAACGTCACTTAGTTGTTTGTGTTTCCCTGTTTCTATGTTATGGAGTCCTAAAACGATATAACAAGTGTTTATTGTTTGTTTTGCCGTCTTATGCGTTAAACATAATAATATTTGTTAGTTTTAAAACTTGCCTTATTGTTGTGGCCTTCGAGTTCGTATTGTGTTGTTATTCGTGTGTCGTCGCGGGAGTGAATCGACCTTTCATCCACGATTTGCAATATTATTCATCCTGGAACAATATTATATTTATAAACTTAAGTATATATATAACTATCATTTCACTCTTTAAGGTATTATATCACTTTCTCTTCTCGAGTAATCTTACTTTACTTACATGTATACAGCCATCCATTTGTTATCGTTGTATTATGCTTAAATCTCACAATGTTCCATCGTAATAACTTTAAAGTTAGTTTATTTAATGCTGGTTCCCTCGGTACGGGGCACGACGAGTTGATTGGGACTATTACTGAGACTAACGCAGACATTGTTGTGATTAATGAGACTTGGTTGCGACCCGGGGAGGACGCGCGCGCGCCCGCTGTGCCCGGCTACCGACTGAGACATGTGCCGCGCCCGGCCGGGGTTCGCACGAGAGGTGGTGGAGTCGGGATGTACTTGCGCCAGAGCCTCAGCGCTCGCTCCCTGCCGTACCCGCCCGCCGCACTCGTCGAACAAATGTGGCTTAAAGTAAACATTAACTGCAAACACTTAATTGTAGGCACGGCATACCGTCCTCCATGGCTCAATGTTGACACGTTTTTTGATGCTCTGACTGACTCGATAACTTCGTTTAATCACTACGACCGATTGATTTTAGTTGGAGACTTTAATATTAACTGCTACGACCGAAATGACTTTAAATTTAAATGTTTGACACACTTTTTGGAAACTGTTAACTTGACTCAACACGTACGCGACTCGACTCACTTCACAAGCCACAGTGAAACGATTTTAGACCTTGTGTGCACTGACGCTCGCGTTGAGACTGTGGACGTGAAGCATATCCCGGACCTCGGGGCGCATGCTTTCGTCACCGCTGAGCTTGACATTAAAAAACGGAAACCGACACCGACAACTATTACGTACCGACCTCTAAAAGATATTATCTTTTATGACTTTTACCAAGACCTAGACACAATTAACTGGGACCAAATACTCCAACTTGACGATGTTAACGACATGGTGCGCCGCTTTAATTACCTTTTACTTGGACTTTTCGACAGACATGCACCTGAGAAGACGATCGTGGTGAAGGAGGCTCCAAAGCCTTGGCTGACTGGTAACGTGAGGCTTATGATGCGTCTTAGAAATGAAGCTCATAGTAAATACAAGCAAACGAAGTCTGACGCTCATAAACAGTACTACCTCGACTTGAAGCACCTTGTCATTGCAGCTATCCACAGCGAGAGGCGAGCCTTCTTCGATCACCGTATCAACAACGCCACTGACACAAAGACCCTATGGAAAGACTTGAAGCGTACCGTTATTCCCGACCCACACTCGCAACCAGACCTGCCGACGCATTTCAACGACCCTGACCTTATAAATTGTCATTTCCTCAATATACCTGGGAAACCAGAGGTCACTATATCTGACTTGACATTTTATGAATTTAGTAGACACGGAGACACGACTTTTACTCTTATGCCCACGACTTCGACAGCTGTCAGTAAAATCATAACCTCAATTAAAACGACTGCAAAAGGACTTGACTCGATTTCTATTGACATGTTGCACTTGACTCTTTCGAGGACCGCTGACGTCCTGACACACATAATCAACACGAGTATTTTAACTATGACTTTCCCGACTGACTGGAAAATCGCTCAAGTGACCCCTTTACCTAAGATATCAAACCCAGTGAACCTGTCTGACCTCCGTCCCATTAGTATCCTTCCTTGCGCATCTAAGATAATAGAAAGGGTAATTTGTGATCAACTGTCGGAGTACCTGGAGAAAAACAGCATCCTACCTGAACTACAGTCGGGTTTTCGTAAGGGTCGGTCGACTGCTACTGCGTTGCTCGATGTAGTCGATAACATCTTACAGGCTCGGGATGCTGGTAAAAGTACTATTTTAGTTCTTTTAGATTTCTCTAGGGCTTTCGATTGCATTAGTTTGCCCTTGCTATTATCTAAGATGTCCTTTTACGGGTTTGATGTTACTGCGATTAGATGGTTCGACAGTTACCTCTCCGGCCGTGCGCAGGCGGTCCAGCTTAGGAAAGCGTCAGGAGGTGCTTTGCTGTCCTCTCTTAGTCCTGTGACTAGGGGAGTGCCGCAGGGTTCGATCCTGGGTCCTCTACTCTTTATATTGTACAGTGCTGACATTGTTACCAGTATAAGGAGTAGTAAGTACCATCTCTACGCCGATGACTTGCAACTTTACACTTCTAGCAAGTTCTCAGATGCAGTCAACGCCGTAGAGAACATAAACGCTGACCTCGATCGTGTTGCTTCTTGGTCGGAGCGTAATTGTCTGGTTCTCAATCCCAAAAAGTCCAAATATTTGGTATTTGGATCGAAGCATCAAACCTGTAGAACTCTGGATAGCCTGGCGTCCGGGAATATTGCTATCATGGGCGAACCGATAGAAAGGGTGGTGGAAGCAAGTAACCTTGGCCTGCTCATGGACAGCGAGTTGCGTTTTGAGAGCCACGTAGCTAAAGTCGTGAGTAATTGCTTTTACCGTCTCAAGGTTCTTTATAATATTCGTGATTACCTCAGTGTTGATATGCGTGTCCACCTGTGTGAATCACTTATATTATCTAGAGCAAACTATTGCGATGTCGTTTATGATGGCCGTATACTTGGTCGGTCCAAGAGGCTTATACAACGAGTACAGAACGCGTGTGCTCGTTTTTGTTTTAGAGTCCCTCCCCGCTCCCACATCACTCCGTATTTGAACGCCGCTAACCTGCTAAACATGGCTGCGCGGAGGCGCATGCACCTGGCGACCCTTATGTTCGGTGTGGTGCAACACATGACCCCCCCGTACCTCTTTAAAAAGATCCGGTGGTCCAGCAATGTACGCAGGTTTAAACCTAGGGCGATTGTGCCGCTGCATCGAACCGCGGCATTCCGGGGTAGTTTCAAGTTTGCGGCGTCCAAGTGCTGGAATGATCTCCCCCCTCCCATCCAAGAAGCGCCTGGCAAGTACACCTTTAAGCGTAAGCTTAAAGGCTATTTGTTGACGCTTCAAAAATCCTAATTTCCCAACCAGCACTTTGTCCTTCAATTATAGTTTAGTTTTCTGTCTTTCTTTTGTTTTTTGTTAAATAAATTGTGTCAAATTGTCGATGCTGTATACTGGCTAAGTAGGTATTTCTATTTTAAATATGTTTCGGTAAGTTATTTAAATGTAGTTTTCGTATTTATTCTATCACTAACTATAAGGTATCTGTTTAATAGTAGGTATATATTTTTGTATTACACTATTTATTCGTTTAGCGTACCGTCCGTCTGTCACAAACGGAGCTGGCTGAAAATCAGCGCTGCAGGTGTTTAACACCCTCAGCATTATGCTGAGCCAGTGTCCAATTCACTGCCGCGAAGACACTACTATTTCTATTGCTTTTTTTTGTTTTTACTTTTTTTTTTTTTTCTGTGTGTCATGTGTGTAGTGAATAAACGTATTTTTCTTTCTTTCTTTTCTAAATATACAATTTTTAAACTTAACCTATCATTATATAAAACAATGAATCTAACATACGATAAGAAATAAATGTATTCACGCGTAGTTGAGCAGGAAAATGTGTCAAAACTCTGAATTTTCTCCAGAACTAATTAGTAGTAAGTAATAGAAAATAATTATGAAAATTATACTTAATTATGATGGTGTAATACAACTACATAAAAAGTTTCGATACATTCTCCTACAGAAACCGTGTCCCCTAGACAATATACAATGTTTAAGTACATATTTCTTACGATTAAGTTATTATTAAGTTATTTGGGTGTTTAGTTTAGGCCAAGCACTTTTATCTGATAGATAGTCCTCGAGTACAAGATTATTTTGTACTGTCCAACTTTTTACCAAACCTTGTAGGTAAGTACAAGGGTAAAAAAGCTGTTCTACTTCGCTCGCACCTAGCATAAGCGAGAACACTATGAGAATAAGAAGAAAAAATATGTTTTTAAGAAATAACAGAAAAAGAGTTTGTCCCAGGATTGGAAGGATCAGAAGATTTTCAAAACAACGGCGATACCCAAATTCGACGCAGTCAGAATCAAGGTTGAAATCTAGTTTCCAAAATGGCTGCCAACTTATTTTTAAAAGAGATCTTTTAGGGCCACTTGCATCAAAAATTGAACACTGGGTTAAGACACTAACGCCCACTTGCGTGGACCAGAGTTAGCGTCTTAACCCGAGGTTAGGCGGCAAACCACAAAAGTAGACGCTTAACTCTGGGTTAAGAGCTAACTCTGGTCCGCGCAAGTCCGAGTTAGTAAACGTCAGATTCATATAAAACTGTCATTTTAAGTCGAGTTAGTATTTTAACCCGGTATTATTTTTTTGGTGCAAGTGGCTCTTAAGGGTCTATTACCAAACCGACACGCGTCACGTTCGAATTCACGTCCGTATCTGCCGAATTTTCAGTTCGTCCGAACTCGGCAGTCTTCGGGTCCCGTAACTCACTTGTGCTCGGACAGCGCTAATAACGTTACCATTAACCCTATTCTTTGATATCGAGTTACGTCTGTTTACCTTCTGAAGGTATTATGTTAATGGGTTATTCGGTAATTTGTTATTCCTACAAGATTATATCTTGGGCAATGGACAATATGTTTTAAGGCTTTAAGAAAAAGTCGCAGTTATTCGTTTTTTTCTAACTGAAATTGATTAAATTCTCTATTGTATTAAGCTACATGTGTTTTACCGATGTGTGTAGCAATTAGTAAAAATAGTACCTATTCCAAAATAAGTCCAACCATGATGACAATGATTTAAAAGTATAGGTAAAGGGTTAATATAACAGTATTTTTTAATATTGTACCTAGCTTATCTAAGTACCTAGTTGAAAACATGGTAATACCTAGTTATTTTATTCAATTGAGATCAGACTTTAATTGCATAAACGATAAAGGAAAGATCTAATTCGATTCCCAGTTAAAAATTTAGTTAGATTTTTTGCTTAGATGAAGATTTTAAACCGTTACTAAATATTACATTACGATTGGTTGCAAAAAAAAAAAGTATTAAAAACGTTTACAGTCTTCTATTTACGGCTTTTCCTGTGTGCATAATTATTAATTACTCATCGAGGTGTGATCATCGAGTCGAGTCGGCGTAAAGTTCGCGATCCACATAATTTAGTCAAACTTGTGATGGTATTCAACGTAGGCATTGAATATTAGTTTTAGTAGAGACGATTATTTTTAAATTGTTATTTAGACTTACCTTGTTAATAAAAATTAATAATTAAATAATTGCGTTACAATAAAAAGAACTTGAAACAACTCCGAAGAGATTTCCTCTAAACCCTAACGAATTTACAAACACAAAGGAGATTAAAAACATGACAAAATGCTGCTTAGAAGGAATTAGCGAAGCGATCAGATCAGAGCCAACTCGGTTAGCGTCGGCCGTAACGCCGGTCACTTCATTCCGAGCAATCTTTTTCGCCCGAAAGTATTTCCGAACGTATAAATAATTTACGAAACGAGGACATAAAGTTTGCTCACATGCAAATCGAGTTGGAAAGAACTGCGTGTTACCATCTCGCTCGCTCGTTTGTTTCTTCGGCACGTGTGTGGGAGATAGAGATATCGGGGTTAAAGGGGAGGGAGAGAGATCGAGGGAGTTGGTAGTTGCGTTCGGTTAAGTGAATCAGTGCCCGCGCTCGCTATTAAATCAGGGCGAGGGGGGGGTAAAATGGTTCTTAGGTGGGGTTTTGTTTGCCGAGGGCGGTTTCGGGAGTCGGTGCTGGTCGGCAGTGTTCGTGCGTGTTCGGGCGAGTGCGGCTGTCTCGTGTGTGCCCGCGCGGTGATCGCTTCTCGGACGGAGTTGGCGGGAACGCTCCCGCCCACAAAACGACAAAATATTCTCTGAAGCTAATAAGGTAATTGGAATTTCGGGATTTGTGTTTCCAGTTGGTGTTTTTATTTGTTTGTTTGGACACGGGTAATATAGTTTTTAAAGTGTGAAGTTAATTTAAAAAAAAATGTTATTTTTTAATTAAAAACTTTTACTAATCTTATAATTAAACAAAGTACCAACCTGAATGATTTTCTGCTGGTCGTTTGTTAACTTTTAATGTAAATCGGTGAAATCGGGATGTTGTAAACTTTTTATTAAATAAGTCTCATTGGAAGGACATCGATCGTTTAAATATTAAACCAATTAACCATTTTCACTTTCTTCAAAGTGATGGCTGTCGTATAATATAATATAAAAAATCTCCGCTGTAATATAACTTCTACGCCGTAGCGCGCGCTACGCTTGAGAAAGTTTCGTAGCTCTTAGCACGAGAAGAAAACGTATTATTTGGATTTATGTAGGAATTAATAAATACTTTTGATGTAATATTTTATCTGACGTCCTGAAAGCTCTCAATTTAATTAAAAATTATACGTAAGTACTGACGTAAAAAAAATGTTTTTTTGGCAACGTGTTGGTATTTTTTTTCTGTTTATATTATTTACGTTAGTTTAATGTATTTCGTATTTTAATGGTAGGTATTTAAAACAAAACCTTACATAAAACAGTGATTGTTGTACTTTTGTATTGAGTCTTGGTACATTTAATAAAAGTTACAAATAGTCTGCAATTGTTCACTACTTTTCACTTAAGTAGATTAATATATATAGCTAAACTTTTTTTTTATATCAACGTGCCTAAATTTTCCTGCTGTTAGTGACATTTAATTTAATTCCAATACGTTTACAATTTTTCTTATTAGATCAAATGTAATTCAAGATACATTCCTTAGTTTAGAAAAATATTAGTGTAGTAGGATATTGTAACCTACTTTAGAAAGTTCATTTATTTAGACATAGAAGAAATGGAGATTTTGTCAGATTATCATTTTGAGTTGATGTTCTTGCTCGGTTCGATTAATGTTTCCGTCCATTTTATATATTCGATAGATGTGTAGCTTTTTTCCGGTTTTAACTTTTCAAATCATCAAGGATCATCAAGGATTGCATTGAAGTCTTGTGTGTGCCGCTGTGTCATATATATAATGCATGCATATGTGATGGAATTTTTCCTATCCAATTTAAGACGGCAAAAGTAGTTCCTCTACATAAAAAACACTCCAAAACGGATATAAATAACTACCGCCCTATTTCGCTGTTATCCGTTCTATCAAAAAATTTTGAAAAGGCGATTGCAACCAGAATTGTTGGTCATTTTGAAAAAAATAATTATTTCTGCTCGCAACAATTTGGTTTCAGACAAAATCGAAACGCTGTAATAGCCATTATTGAATTAGTTCGGCAAGTTATGACCAATCTTAATCAAAATCATAAATGTGCTGGTATATTCTGTGACCTTAGTAAGGCGTTTGATTGTGTGAATCATACAATATTATTAGACAAGTTACACTATTACGGGATTAGGGGATCTATATTAAAACTTCTTTCGTCTTATCTGGCGGACAGAGCCCAATTTGTTCAAATGTCTGATATAGATAGGTCGGGGTGTATTGAATTTGTTAATTCTGCAAGAAAAACACTTGACTGTGGGGTCCCCCAAGGATCTATCCTTGGTCCCTTGCTATTTATTGTCTTTGTGAATGATTTACAATATAATATACCATATGGAACAGCCTACCTCTATGCCGACGATACAAGTATTATAGTTGAAAATCAAAATGCTTCAGTATTTGAGTTTCAAATTCGCAAGACTTGGGAGGAACTCACATACTGGTTTGAATGTAATGGACTTAAAATTAACATGAATAAAACATTATATTTCCCTTTTCTAAGACATACGAATAGCATGACTTACGACTTGCCCCTACCCATAGTAAAGGCTGATAACGTCAGGTTTCTAGGTGTCGAACTAGACACACAGATGCGTTGGTCAAGCCACATAAGCCTGCTAAGAAGAAGATTGGCCAGCGCCTGTTACACTTTAAAAAAATTATCAAAAATATTGACCTCTTCTGTACTTAAAACGGTTTACTTTGCATATTTTGAGAGTTTAATAAGGTATGGCCTTGAGGTTTGGGGTAATAGTACTGATGTGAATCATGTTCTAATATTGCAAAAAAAGGCTCTTAGGCATGTCGAAAAGGCAAAACCTCTAGAACATTGCCGTCCACTTTTTGTGAAGCACCGCATACTAACCGTGATATCACTTTACATTATATTTAGTTTGCATTTTTGTTAATAAAAATAAATCCAGTTTTGCATGCAATACTAACAACAGACCACGTAGGTTATGTAAATATAATTTTGACATTCAGTTACCAGAATCTAAAAATTATGTGAATTATAAAAGAAGCCTTGAATATAATGGTATAAAAATTTATAACTTTTTAAACGAGGACATAAAGCAATGTAATAATATAAATGACTTTTCTAGGAAATTAAAATCCTACTTGATTACTCGACCATTTTATAAGATACATGAATATTTTGATAAATTGTATGAATAAATAATAGTAGCTTTTAAGTTAGATTAAGATTTTGCATGCCAAATGTGGCAGAGCATACCTTCATGTACTGAAACCCTACTGACATGTATATTATATTTAAAACACCTGTGTATGTTCTTGCAAATAAATAATTTCAATAATTTCAAATTAGGATAAGGATAGGTAGTAGGTAATTAAGAAAAATGAAAAAAAAACACACAGATCAACAGCAAAACTGTAAGGGTCCTATCTCTAGTTTTAATATGGAAACTTATTAAACCTACCTCTGCAGTCCACTCTACTGATATCAGCTTGAACTTAGACAACTCACTAATCTGCTACTAGGTACTATGCGCTATCCGCTTCTGTCTATTTTGCTACTAGTTCCTCTAAACTATGCAACGGACTTTAATGCAGTTTTCGCTATCATCAAGAGATTTTCTTCTGAAACTTTGTAATATATTAATCAATTCTGGTTTTTGTATGTATGTTATAGAAAAATACATAAACCAACGCAAACCAAGCGCGGGTGGCTAGTAAAATATAAATAACTTAACTAATTTGTTGCATCTCAAAATTTCTTCATCAATACTCGTGAACCAATTGTCCAATCACCGCGCGCGTCACAGCACCGTCTCAATCAGAAACAGTAAACTAACGCAATAAAGGCCAATAAGGCGACGCGGGGCCCGGGTTCAATTACTGCCCAATGTATTGATATGTTACTGTGGCGCCAATGTCTAGATGAATCAGACTTCCGTCGCGTCTGTGTCGGGTCTAATTTAGGGATTGCAAAAGTTTAAATATACAAATTAATATTGATTTCATAAATTCTTTATCGCTCCAGCCTTACAAGTGCATACATGTCTATACATGTACTGTATATTCATGACTGTTGGTTTTCCAAAACAAATTAAAAGAACAGCACAAGTAAATAACGATCGCACTGATATTACGTCTTACACAAGTACATTTACGTGTGTGCGTCAATTTAGTTTGAAATTATTAACGTATTTACCGTCGGCACCCTAAATTTTAAGCGGGAACGAATATTCGATTATCAGATTTTTTTCCGAAAGATGTTTGGTACTATCTGGAACTATTTTATAATAAACACCTTATTTGTACGAGAAATTAGAAAAATAACGTTCATATTTATGAAAATTTATATCAGGTCGGCAATATGACGCCACGGAATCATGTGTTGTGTACCCGTAAAAAACAGTAAACTAGTGTGTGCCAAAATATGGTTCGTATAGACAGATTTGATAATGTGTAGTAAAAATTAGACGTAAAAACGTGAGATACGCATAGACAACTCTTAACTAAAAATCTATACCTGCATTTAATCACATGAAACTCGTCTCGCCGTGTTCCGTATCCTGAAACTAACAAACTAAGCTCGAACGTCAATCTAATTACCAGCAACTTACATTAACTCCAACATTATGCAAAGCTAGTTTAAAGTTGATATTAAAAGCCTTCGAGTTCGGCTCTAACTCGATCCGCCCCGAACGGGGGTTATTCTCGTGCGAGACTAATTCGGAAATGGAAATTGAATATTCAATTTATTTTAGTTACCTAAGGTATTTAAATAGAGTTCGGTTTATGTTTTGTCAACATAAAGTGACTAATCGGTCTACCTATACAACTTCGCAATGTTATTTAGCCTAAGTCAAACATTAAATTAAATAAATGAATGTAGTTTATTCAGTCAGAACAACTATAAATGATAGTAAGTTGCCTTCGTATACTATTTCATGCTACATATATATTTATTTGCGATGGCACGGTATACTAAGTTTATGTAGAGTCTGTAGACTGTCCTGGTTATTTCACAATAAAATTGTGGAAATTAAATGAAATCAATCAGTTTTACACATATTATTGTGACAGTTTTTTTAATAACTCCAATTCTTGTTGCCCTGTGAAGAAAGTAATTAAATAGCTTAAGGCTCGTCCCGGCCGCAACTGGTGAGCAAACCTATTCAGTAAATGCCTAGTTATTAAATGAAATGAAATGCATTGTATTAATAAGTGTACACTTTGATCAGCCCACTAATAATACATTACAACTCTACCAGAACTGCTTCGCCCTTACATTTATTTACATTTAAGCCATCGTTTGTATTACACTTTAATAATGCCGCCAGAAGCAGCAGTACGGTTACTATGACGTCTTTTCTCGTCACATTGAATCCGAAATGGAATAAGAAATGGAGATAAAGTGACTTCGAACTTCGATTTTCATAATAGGCCCCGTTCGAATTGGACCGCTATTAAACCGTTTGCATATCCAAGTATTTTCGAATTTCGTAGTTCGTTATACATAAAGTGATTATTAATAATTGCCAATATATCGCTCACTCAGCTAATAGTCCCGTCGCACCAATTATATGCACGCTCCGGACGGGGCGCTGTCCTTTTGTGAATACCGGAGCAGTTGCAAATTGAGTTGTTTGAGACGGTTATACACAAGTGTGGAATTGACGGGGTCGTGTTATTATCCAACGGTAGGGATACGTGAATTCAATGAGTAAGAACTACTTAAAATCAATAAGGCTGGTGCAACAACTAGAGCCGTGATCTCGGCCCGATATAATTTTGTTTTATTCATATTTAAGACTCTCAAGACACTTTGAAATATTTAATAGATTGTATACACTTCCAGGAGATTGAAGAACTAGTTATTTCCTCGCTCAACGTGTTAGTTTTGCAATTTAACCCGGTAACACTGCCACTGCTAGCTGCAGCTTCTTTTAGTTATTAATTAAGTTTATTATAATATTTTTTTGCGTATTGCAGTTTGCTTTCGTATTTAGTTGACCTTTTCCAAGATATAATTTAGACGGTAGACATTATCTGTTAAATTTGTTTAAGTCATTAACAACTAACGTAAAGTGCAAGAGATTTGGAAGTCTTCCAGGTTCGGGTAAAATTGTTGAGATACAAATTCGAAGATCAGTTTAATAAATAGATAATAATCGCACTGTATGCAAGTACATGCTTATTGGAAGAATTATCCGTATAATACAAAGTGAAACAAAAATAATAAAAAATGATAAAAATGAAACTAAAACTAAATCAGATTAAATTAATAGTTACTAAATAAAATAGGTTTTAATTGGTTAATGATGCACCCGTTTTTCCTTGTTAGTTTTTTTTGATCTATCTGCCTAATCAAAGTTGAAGGTCTAAATTCTAAATATAAGTTTTGGAAAGTTGATTGAACTCGGATTTTAAATAGTAAGTGCTGGTTCAGAGGTCAAGAAATAATGGAAATAGTCGGTGAATATCGCCACAGAATGCTATGCTTATTCAATAGAAGTATCATTGCGCCGCGTCGTCGGTAATTGTTCGTAATTGATCGGCTCCACTCGGGATGCGCACGAGTTGAAGGGTCATTACGCGAAGGTATTCTGTGTTTGAAACTGAATATTTACATTTTAACATTTTGTTAACATTTTGGCGCGTTAGTCGTGTAGTTCCAAGAAGGGAACTATCGGCTTTTAATGAAAGTTCAAGATTCAGCTCATAGAAGACTAATGTCATGTACCAAAATAATAAGTTTTAATTAAAAAAAAACTGTTCACTTTTCCGTAAGAACGTAGATACACTATTTTTCGTAAACTTCCCCTACAAACTGTCAACGTTCAAAAGTTCATGCTAGGAAATTTTAGTACTTAAATACTTAGACGAGGGCGCTGTTCCATGTTGCCATGCTTTCTCAACGTGACGTACTCGGTAGAAGGAAAAAGTTTGCACTGGGATGACATTTTCGTGCGTTGCGATAAACCACGTGGTCAACTGTCATCCTACACATTTTGAGACATAGAAAAGAAAATGTTAGTAGCGTTTGCATCTTGGCTAGGGCCTCAGAGGTGCATAACATATTAGTAATTTTCGAAAATCGACAATACGTACCTATAGGATTAACGTAAGCTGATGACAGATTGCGTCAACCGTTTATGTCAACGTCATACATTTCGAGTCGATGAAAACAGAAACTTTAGTATCTTGGTTAGGCCCTCATAACTGCATCAAAACGTGATTCGGTGACGGTAAAGTGTGATGACGATGTAACATATCGTGTGGTCGTGCGTGCTCGCCCTGGCTGTGTGTGTGAGTAAGGCGTTAAACAATAGGTAGGTTCATAACAGAAGTGCCCACACAAAAACACAATTCGTAATTCGATACGTATTCGATTTACGAATAGTGTCGCGCCCCGTTTGCCGTAACCCGTTATTAATAGTTAATTTAAACGTCCAATTGAACCCTATTAGCGTTTATAAAACTCCGATACCGCCGTGATTAAATATTATTGATTGTTTAGAAACAAGCGGGCTGAATCGTATTGTTGAATCGTAAAATAATTTGTTTCAATTGATAACAATGAATTTACATATCGCACCTTCAGAACAACAGTGACCTAAGTCAAAATGTCAGCTTTCAAATTTCAAGTCATAAATTTATTACTATAGAGACCCAAATCGAAATTTAAAATTACTCAATTAGGTCACTATTGTTCTGAAGGTGCGATATTATATCCGTGCAATCGATGCGTTATGAGGAATTGATATGAAATAAAACATTGAAATCGTTATAGGTACTTTGTTCACACGGTCTATTTGATTTTTAAGGTGTTGCAAGTTGTCGAATGTATTCTTCGCTTTTATTTCTGTCATGGATTAACGATTATGAGTTCACGTTACTTGCTAATAGTTTCAAATCGATTAATGAAGAGTGTAGTGAATGGGAGAGAAATATTTATTACGTCTGTCTCTGAAAATCGGTAAACTTCACAAGAATAACAATGATAAAAAAATGCCTGTTAACATGTTTCGTTTGTGCTTAGGACAAAATACAAGTTGGGGTAATTTCGGGCAGTGCCTGCAGCACCTGAAAAAAAAACTAATCTCTAACTTAAATAGTACTTATTATAAACGAGAAAGTAGCTATATTTCATATCAAAACGAAGCTACGAGCAAAATGTAGTTTTGTCGAAAAGTACCTGGATATTGCTGACGAATAGACCACCGTATCTCCCCTCTCCTACCTCTGTATTTTTTTCCATCTGTTGTTTTGTGTAATGTGACATGCAATAAATATTTTGCCTTTTTGACTTTTGACCGGATTCTACGCGCCCGTTATTTTAGGAAAATAAGGTCAAAACATTGTAATAATTCCACCCAGCGTAAATGAATCCCAAGCTATGTAAAGTCATCAGCAATATTGGACTCAATAATATCTGACTCGCCTCTATTACTTTTCTTATCACGTGATCTACCAGTGACGCGATTGGTTTAAAAACGAAAGGAATAGAAACGCTATTTAGCGTAGTGCATCTTGGCAAGGGCCTCAGATATTTTAAACTCAATATTGGTGACTGTACTTATACCTATTTAAAAGAGTTTCAGTAACTAAGCTCCACAATCCAAACCGTCCATCGACCGAGCGCAAATTTGATCCGGCGAGCATCGACGATAATTGAACTCATTAAGGCGCTTGCCAGATAAATTAATTACGTTTTCGCTCGAATTGATGGTCTGGCGTGCCCGACGCGGGACCGACGCATGCGTAATAGCAAATTGTCTATGGTACGTAGACAGCCAAACTATTTGCCTTCAAGTTACTGACAATTCGACTGCCGAAGAAGAAGGGGAATGTTTTAACAATATGTATGAAATAGGTAAGTACAGTGCTAGTGTTGTTTGTAACCCCTTTACTTATAAACGTGGAATAAGCTTGGAATAGTTTATGTTATGCTTTGTCACTTTCTGTCAGATGCAAATGTCACAATTACAGATAAGGACAAAGCATGACATAAACTATTCCAAGCTTATTCCACGTTTATAAGTAAGGGGGTCATAGTTTAGTTTATTTATTCATCAAAGTAACACTACAATATAAACCGCATAACATGTAGGTAAAAATATGAAATTACATTGAGATCGCCAACATAAATATCGTCAAAAATATTCATTAATTTACTTGACGGCCTCCTTTATCCTGGAATACGCTGGCTGAAAAGAATATGGCATCAGGCAGCTCAGTAGCGCCACAGTTTCACTCTCACGCCGTCAGCGCATTTAGCGGGAATACAGACAGGGATTCTCAGTAAGCATTGGTAAAACAGAGAAGTTGTAAATGACTACATTATTGGATTTGACCAGAATAAAGGCAATTTTTTATTCAAAGAGGATTTATTATTCACGGCGTCAAACAATAAGAACATGGATGAGAGAAATGTCTGTATGGTTCTTAAGCTTATATGAACTTACTGTGTTCTCAGGCCGAAGTCAACCCGGAATACGTTTCTATCACTAAAAATATAATAATATGTACCAATAAGGTGGCATTTTTTTAATTTTTCTTGCTTACCTTTATTTTAAAAAGTATCCCCAGTTTTTGCACAGCATGTTTTTTTTTGGGAAATCTCCTTTCTATAGAAAACTCTATTTATCTACGTTTAAATTCTACCCTAGCGTTAATACACATTTTAATTTATACTGTAATCGTTATAAAACGGTTAAGTAGGTAATATACCTAGTATACCTCCTCTCGATTTTATAATTGAAGTGCGCGAGATGGCTATATGAATTAACCTTATATTTTTAAAGAAGCCCGCCGCTAGCAATGAGCGGTGTTTGCCTAGCAAACAGCGTTTGGTTCAAAAACGGGAGCAAACACAATTTGCAGCGAAATCGTATTTGTATCGCTTAATTTGGCTCAGACTCGGATTAATCAATCTGATTAATTCCAGTTAAAACGTCTAATTACTGTTATGCTGCGCTCATTACGAGTAATGTACAAATTTTGTTAATAAGTTGAATTTAATACAAACTTACTTAACATTAACGTTAACGAAGCTCATGTATGCCTGAAAATTTACAACCTTTAAAACTACACGTAGTAAAAATGGTACCGTTTGAAATGTATAAAATTGTTGTGTCTATTGATCTATACTCGAAAATATTTTAGACCAAACGGTCTAGAATATTTTCAACTAAATATCCTTTGTGGCTGAAATTGCAGAATTATATTATAGGTTAGTTTTTTATAATACATTATTTAAAAAAAAACGGTACATTTTTGTCAAAACCGTTTGTGACCAAATAATACGTTAACAAATACAGATTATGCCACTATCTATTGTGCTTGTGAGAAGGTGGAAATAAAACAATATTTTTAAAGATGAATCTTAAATAAAATGAAAAATACTGAACGTGTTAGATAGCATCAGTTCTCACACGAAAACATCAAAGAGCGCTGCGTGATGTGTTGTGCAAGCCACAACGACGCCTTTGAACTGTCAAAATTAAAAAAGAAAAATCGAAAATGGAACCCAGTTTTTGTTTTAAATAGGATTGAATTAGGTTGTTTATAGCGTAAGGTCGTGTAATGAAATAAGTGGCTGGATGTGATTTAACCTCTTCGCTAACAGGAATGTCCTGTGGAGTGCTATTCAGACACGCGCAGGTGTTTTATTTCGCACGTTGAATTCATAAGGCCGTTTTTATCAAGCTCTATTCATACGCTATGTTTAAAATGATTAAGTAGATCAAGTGGATAACGTTTATGGTTGTTCTTGCTTATGCCGCAGTCTTGTACAATATAATTGATTCACTATTATTAACATAAAGGTACACAGAAAAAAACAAACCAATTGAATTGAAGTAAATTATGTTATTTATACGGTGACGATGAATGAACGTTTTAAGATATTTTGTCTCTCTTTCCGTCTTTAGGTTTCTGTTGCATGTGCTGCGAAATAGTTAAACGGATTTCAATAAGAAATTTCGATTCAGTAGTAACGTGTACAGATGGGACACTATTTGTAAAGAAGTGTGAAGAAGTTGTGTTTTGGCCAAATAGTTTAAAATTACTATGGTTTTTTCGGCCCTGTCAAAGGATATGTTATGACAGATCACAGACGATATATGTATGTAGTTATCGTCTAGAATCTCGGCCCTAATAAGCATATCAAAGTTCACAAAACGGTTTTGTCAAATAGAGTTTATAGTGTTTCATAGAAACGCGAAGATTGCCGAAGACAGACAGTAAGAGACCATGTCTATGTTGTGTGTCAAGGTCGCTGCAACCGGATGGGCGGTGAGCATGATGCGCGTGATTACATAAACGGGATTATAGGCCCCACGCGCGAGGCAGGACGCGGCCGCGCGCCGCTGTCCCACTCCACTCATCGAATCATCATTTGCAATACAAATTTAGAACTTTATGGACTCCAATATGAACCGGTCAAGCACGAGTCGGTCTCGCACGCCAAAGGTTCCGTTCCTGTAACTAAGGGTAACTTAGCTATATTTTTATTAAGTAAAAATCGGACTTGAGCGTGTCGGACCATGCTCAGTGTAGGGTTTCGATGCCGTTACTACAATAGTAGTTTATGCAATAGTTGTATAAGAGAGGTCAAAATATATGAGTGGCGTGAGTTACGATGTGAGCCGAAGGCGAACATCGTAAAGGAAAGCGCCACGAGTGTTTTTTGACTTAGTTATACACCGTTGCATACAATACTTTTTCTACGACTAGGTTTCAAATGAAATGCAAAATTAAGCGAAAAAACTTACAAACGAACGAACGAAGTAAAGAACAACAAACGAGCGGGAAACAAGAAAATGACAAAATATGTGTCTATGGTTTACTTTGTTTTTAAATTGACGGAATGGAAAAAAGAATTATTTACAATTCCAAAACATTTTAATTTGACCAATCAGAATACTTCACTAAATTAAATCCACCAATCACAATACACATCGACTGTCAAACGGAACGATAGGTTCTTTTAGGTACGTGTTTCTCTTTAACTAATTTAAATCTTTTAAAAAAACTTTGTAATTCGTATCAACCAATCAGAATACAGCTATTTTAAAATCGACCAATCAGATAACTGAAATCATTTCTCAAAACATTAGGTGTTTTATAGTCCCTATTTCACAATCGTTAAAATATGATTAACAGGCTACACTTAGTAATCTGTGGCGTATCGTTAGGGCGACTTTACGACACCGAGAGCTGTTATGGGGAATAGAGTTATAGACTTTTCTGAAGTCATATTATCTATGTTCTTATAATAGTGTTCGTGACTATGTAAAAGACTAATAAAAGTACAGGAGTAGAAAAACATATTTTTTTTTCTCAAGAAACGTGTGTGGACTAAGTTTCTATTTAAAAGTTATTTGCTGCGGTCTTAAACGATTTCTAGTACTTTATTCGCCTATATCTCAGAAATCAATCAAGTCTACAGAGTCGTAATAGGTTTTGCTTTAACCTCGTAAAGCCCAACGTCCTAAAATTAGGACATTAGTCATAGTGAATTTTAACTTTAATGACACGAGATTATTTTTCGAGCTAACGAAATTTGACTTTGTTATGTACTCTAATTTGAGATAGTTTTTAAATTTTTGTAACTTTATTTTTTGGCTGTAGTTTCGGTAAAATAAAATAAATACATATTGTACAACTACGTCTCGGCCTAATTTAAGTGCCAAGTATATGCTAAGAGGCTCTGAGTTAAATCGCGGACAGACGGACGGACATGGCGATACTATAAGGGTTTCTTGTTGACTACGGAGCCCTAAAAATATTTGTTGTTATAGCGGCTAGATAGCAATAAATACTCTGTGATAATTTTGTAGCTATTACGGTTTATGAGATACGCTGACAGACAGACAGAAAAGACGGATAGACATCTTGTCTAAGACCACTGGTCGTGAATACGTAAAAAAATTGGTTGAATAGTTAATTATATTGAAACAATATACCACCATAGACTCAAATAGCCAATCTATGTTATAATGTTCAAAACTTCGAAGCCATGTGTGTGTTCCCGTCTGTCTGTCATTGCTAGGGCTCAAACGAGTGAACCGATTTTGATACGGTATTTCGAAGATGGTTCTTAGCTAACATTCGAGATTTATCCGTTTTTTTTAAATGTGAGTACTGAGTACCTACCGACATACCATACAGTTACCTGAATGCAAATAGGAAATCTTGAAAAAAAAAAAAAAACTAATCATTCTGGCAATGAAATTGTAGTTCCGCTAGGCTAGATAACAGATCGCAGGCGGCGGTGATGTGATAACTCAATAATGGGATTAGTTCCCCACGCGCAAGCGCATGCAGGACAGGGGGTCCAGACAAGATGCCAACGCTTCCAGGCGTTTTCCTTTCTATAAAATTGAACGCCTAGGCGTTAGCGTCCAAAATATGTTAGACAAAAGGAGTTAGAACAGAAAAACGTGCTGTCGATTCTACGATGTCCTCAATGTGCGCTATAATGATGATTTAGCCTTAAATTGTCTATGCTTCGCGCAAATTGAAACGTCAAGTGTCGCTGTGTCAAGTTTACATCAACTGTCAAAAGTTTATTTGCAGGTTATAATGAAGTTATAATTTCGGCTTGTAAATAATTATTTTTATATTTCTTTTAGTTAAAGTATCGTCTTGCGTCTATAGTTTTGATGTTTAACATGTTTTAGACAATAAGCAAAGTAACGGGCGGGTCTTTGATACTAATAAGGGCAAAAAAGGGCCTAGTCAGGGCGAAAAACACTTCGACGAATTACTGTTGTGATATCACAAGCTAAGTAAAACTGTGTCTACAGAAGGATTACTATAACCTACATACTACGTAGGTTTAGATGTTTTTAGGTACGTGCTTAAACTCTCTATCTCTAATCTCTAAATACCTAGTTTGTAATATTGCTACAGATGTAGTAAACAATCGTTCTAGGATAACTTTGTCTTGTTTGTTAATTAGCTTACTGGTGGGTACTAAAAGTTGACTAAAATAGCAAGATCCAGCAAAACATGTTGGCGTATGATTACCTACTACATCTGTACATAATCTGTTTGGATGTTGGTTTGCATAAATTTAAATACTTTTAATTTATTTATGAATGTTTGTAATTTTTATTTTGCACTTAGGCTACACTCAGGAATTACGTTTTCATAAACAATTATAAACTTAGTAAAGACAAAGACGCGGGCTAGTTGCTAGGTTTTCTATAAAAGTACCTATCCATAGTAAAGAGTAAGTAATTCTATTTGTGAGAGTAAGAATGTTACTAGAAATTTCATAATAAATGAATATGGCATTAATAAAAAAAAACTTGTAGCCACCTGGTATATAAATAACATATCATTAGGTACTTATCCTACTAATATTATGAATGCGAAAGTTTGTGTGTGTTTGTTACTCCTTCATGCTGCAATGGCTGGACGGATTTGGATTTAATTTGGAATGGAAATAACTTATACCCTGGATTAACACAGGGCTATTCGCAGTTGTCGACACCCCTTTGTCCACACTGTGGACCAGTTTTTAGTTACTTTTTATTTATGTACTTTAGTAGATATTAAACTAACACAGTTCAGTCAAATTAATTAGTGTGAAATGTCCACATAATTTCGAGGGTGTGAAGTACTGGGATTTTTTTTCCCAGTGTGGACAATAGGGTTGTGGACAACTGGGAATAGCCCTTAACACATAGGCTACATTTCATCCCAGAAAATTTAAAAGTTCCCGAGGGAATGACGTAAATCGAAATCTACGCGGACGAAGTCGCGGGCAGAAGCTAGTATCGACATAATCATAGCACAAAAGTTGAAGAATACTATTTTTGTGACAAAAGTTAATCTTTAGGAAAGGATCATGGGCAAATTGGGTGTGGCACCAACAGAATTTAAACCTATATCATTAAAAAGGAATTAGTTAAAACGTAATTTCTTAATATGGCCGCAAATACCTAGCTCACCGGAGAACAAAAATATGTGCACTTGAAAACAAGATTATGTTGATGATATAGTCCATAGAAACATTGGAAAATATAGTATTCTGACGGATATTATAGAACTGGGTTTAGGGTATTTGATTATAATACTATATCATCAACATAACCTAAGCAACTTAACGGAAAAGAGTTACACAGAGGTCGATTGTTGTGTAATGTATCTTAAAAATTGTGTATTGTGTACAACAAAACAACTCTCTGATTCTAAGAAAATTCTTTACTTTATTATTTATTTAGCTAAAGTTTATATGGACTATATTAATTTATTATCTGGTTTTCAAGTGCCCATATTTTTATTCTCCGGTAAGCTAGGTATTTGCGGCTATAGTAAGAAATGATGTTTTAACTAAATACATTTTAAATGTAAAGGATTCAATTCTGTTGATGCCACACCCAATTTCCATACAAAAGTGCCCATGATCCTTTGTATAATTCATCTTATATTTGACTTTTTACAGACTTCATATCCAGATCCAACTTGCCAAAGCTAGTGCAGGTAGCGGGGAACCCTTGCTGGCCTCACCTTAAGCTGAACTCCAAGCCTGAGCAAGTCTGCGTGTCAGCACGCGTAAAGAGCTACATCCTGGCCAAATTTCTCTGAACCAAAATCTGACGCATCCAACATGCGTATTTTGAGCACCAACACAGTATGCGTTAAAAACGTGACGCATAAGATACGTCGCTAAATTAACGGTGCGTCATCATATTTTGAGCACCGGTTCGGTCAGTTATGTGATATAAGTAGATACAACAATGAAATCACCAGAAAGCGACACTGATGACACGGTTAGCCTAGTTGGTCCTCTGCCTACAAAGCTAGCAGCCCCGGATTCGATCCTCGTTAAGGGCAAATATTTGTAATGAATTGATTTTCAAGTTAAGTAATCTGGAAACAAGGACAGTTATATGTAGGCACTCCTATTAACATCCTTGTTTGGAATTTTAGACGGCCTAATATAGTTATGTATAATTTATAGTTCTGTATAAGTCTTTGTAATAGTTTGGTAACAAAATCACTGCCAAATTGAATACAAAAACAAATCATGGAACTATTTAATGTATTGACTCCATTTGTTCATTTGGTCGATTCTCTAAAGCTGCCACAAATGGATTGAATGGGTGAAATAAACCTAGGTACATGTGTGTTTAGTTCAAATAGGTACTTATTAGGATTGATGTTTAAACTGCATTTAAGAAGACAGGACTTATACAATCAGCAATCACATGTTTCCATTTATGGCAGCTCTTGTAAATTGATATGTACCTATGTTACTTACCCAGACATTGTTCATTCTAGTTATTGCACATAGGTAATAAAAAGGAAGAAATTAAATCCATATTCAATAATTTAAGTCTTTTATTTCGTAAGAAACACCATTAACTCACTTGAGTATTACATTTGTTGCCATGCAAATGTTATTGGTTTTCATGACAACTTCATGAGTTAAAGCTTTAATTAGATTTTAACAAAATGTTATTCAAAATAATAACTGTAAGAGCAGTTTTTCAGGTAAGTATATCATAATTGATTCCAACAATGTTGAAACACTCCCCATGCAAATCATTGTCATTCTCCCTGCTTGATGCGGCTCCCTCATTATAGTCATTATCCATGGCCCCTGAGTACTCTGGATTGCCTGTAATGTAAAAAAAACAAGCAAACTCAGTAGGTAACTTTTTCAAGCAAAGGTGGATGGAACTTTTATGAACTTGGTTTGTGGTAGATAGTATCTTACTTCTCATTTATATTATATAAATGTGAAAGTTTGGATGTTAGTTACTCATTCACGCCAGAATGACTAAACTAATCTTGAGGCTTTATTTATTTTTATATTAGACGGACATGGCTTTGAATAAGCTTATTTAGGTAGGTATACAGTATTTTCTAAACAACAATCTGACTAAATTACACTATAACAAACAAGAGAGTCCAAAATTTGGATATACCTAGTGGAAAAATAAAAGAGTACCTACCTAAGTAACATTTTTAAAATCAATGACCTCCTGCAGTAGCTTGAACCTAGTTTAGAAAGTGCAACTAGAACAGCAGATTCAAACTTGTGTAAATGGAATAGCACAACAATCAGGTTTATCATAACTTTAAAATTCTATGGGTTATTACCTACCAAGATATAAAGCACATCATATAAGAGAATGATTAATGGGAATGTGGGACCTCATAATACTTATAAGTATGCATTTATAATAAATGGTTTCTAGGAGGCCCTAACCTTAATTAAGTAGGTATGTCATAATAATAAATTTTCATTTCATGACGTCACCATAACATTCATCACCATATATCAAGGGAAACAGTGCGCTTACAGAGAAAGTATTCAGTGTTGAAAGAAGATATACCTAGGTACCTACCTCTCACTGATGCTTAGCAAATTAACAATCGACTTTGTTTGCGGTCACAACATCCATGTCTTAGTTGTTTGAGTGCTTGCATTAAGTACTAGTTACCTAGGTGCTGCATGACAACCATTTTCCGTTGGTCATATCCCTGGCCACACACCATGTCAAATACACGGAACCTGCAAAAATAACCATTTATTAAATAAGTAGCTACATGTTTATTTAGGTTGTTATTCTTGTGAGTAGGTACCTAGTCAGGTGCTTACCGTAATTCACATCATCCTTACCTTTACTTCGAATAGAACCCTTTGTACTCTTGCAGCCAGGGTACCTGAGTCCAAAGTTGTTTTACTGTTACATTATTGTAGCAGAGTAATTCATGTGTAGGAAATCTTTCTCACAAGAAAGCTTCGGCACTTCTAATATGGTCTTGATTCGGACGACCACGACGATTCGGATACTTTAATTAAACACTTTTCATTGTTTGCAGCTCACAATAGTCACAAAGAATACATCATTTGGTAAATAACAATTCAAAAACTTGATTTATCACCGCTTCAATAATAACAACTCACGCACAGCTGATTCAAAAATCGCCATTTTGATTATTCTCTTGACTTGAGCGCCGAGCGCTTTTCTGCAAGTCTTTGGCGAGAGAATAGTTTTCTACATTTTACTGTAGAATACAGAACAGAATGCACGTCAAAAGTGCCACTTGACTAGCCGTTTGTATGGATTTTGTCATTGTGACAGCTCTGAGCGTTTTTCTGTTCGTTTCAAAATATTTACGAAAAACGAAAAGTGTAATGTTGGCTAGGTACTTTTCTATTCTCTTCGATAAACCACGTGATCAATTCGTGATCCCATACATTTCAAGACGATAGAACAGAAAAACGACAACGGCGTGTGCATCTTGTCTGGACCCCCAGGACGCACCAATACACGCGCCGGGTGCCAACAGATCATATGAGTACTGATATTATTTTAAAATGTTTTTTACCAGTCAACTGGCAAAATGCCTAAATTGAAACTGTATAGTTAGCTATTTTCTAAGGGCCAATTAAAATTAAAATTAATTATAAGTAGTTTATATGTTTGTCCTCATTTTACGTTGAAATATAGACTAAAAGGGATATGGGCTAAAAAAAATCCCTAGGCGTACTTTTTTGAATCAAATCGGAGAAATACTGGAAAAGGGCCGAATCTTTAGTATGTTCCCGAAACCGACTTGCATGCATGACTCGATGTATCAATGTGGAACAAGTGAAAGAGACTTGTAAGGAGCGTAGCAGGTGGAAAGAAGTGGTCTCTGCCTACCCCTTTCAAACTGGCGTGATTGAATGTTTGTATGTAACTCTTAATAACGACACGGACGAAATTGTAAAATCGATACCGGAACAATGACATTTGTGAGTGTGTGTTCGTTAGTATCTTTGTTACATCTTCACGTTTAATGGTTTAACGGATTTGGTTGGAATTTGTAATGGAGTTAGCTACCATTTATCGCTTTTCTCGTAAAATGGTCAACGCGGACGAAGCTAGTTTTCATATGAAAATTATAAATTTATGTAAACAGGAAAATAAAATGAACGGGGAATAACTTTGCACTAATTAAGCGTATCCCAAACTAAGCTTAAAGCTTTTACTATGGACTCAAAACATATTTAATCAAGTGAACCCGACTAGCTTTCATTTTTTTATTGCACCAACGTTATTTTAACTAACTCTTTTTCTTTAACCAACACCATGAAAATTATAAAAAAACTACGAATTGTTTATTCTTCACACAGTGGCAGCCCTGCGCCGTGACGTCAGCAGCGCCCGCGCATCGCTTAGCTCCATTGCTCCATTAATGTCATTTATGCTCGCCAACACGTGGGCCATTGCAATTGTGTTTCATTGCCATTTTCCTCTCGCAAACAAAGTTATGTCACTGAAAGAATGTTAACCAAATTGTCTGAGATTGTTCGGCTGATTTGATTTTATGTGCTATGACGTAATGATAATATTATTAGTGTTCATTCCTAACTTCAGTGAGTTTTACCCATACATATAGACAACTGGCTTCAGCCGGCTTCGTCCACGTAGGATATATATAGACTATGTCTGTTCTAAATTTTATCTAAATCAGTTTCAGCGAGAAATAGTAGCAAACATACTTACTCATACACAACACACACACAAACACATACACACACATAAACTTTCACACACACACTCATAAACACACACATAAACTTACACACACATAAACACACACATAAACACACTAAACACACATAAACTTTCTCATAATTATATAATATTGGTGTGCTTGACGAAGACCTCATTATTTCTGCTATTTCTTTTTAACGCATTCTCAGCACGTTATAGAGGAATCAACTTTTAGGGACAGTGTGAAGAACACTGCGCTTATGTTATGTGCCCCTAGTATAAATTTACCTACTTCCAGTTTTTACATTAACCGTTTCATTCAGGTCGAACATGCAATATGAAAGCAATTAGGTAGTTAAAGATTTAAATAAAATAGATAAAGAAAGAATTACTTAAAATAGTAATTATTATAGACCGTACTATTTTATCAAAAATATTCTAGCTTCTACCTTTTAGAATTTTTACTCATCTTGTCATAATATTTTCATGTTTTTAGTTTATATCCAAGTATATGACGACTTGTTCCTTTTATCATTTCAAACACAATAATTGTATTGTTCATGAAAATAAATAAATACCAGCATTTTATTACCAAATTAAAATATTCCGAACGCGACTTTACCGCTATCTAGCGGCAACACGACGAACTCGCAGGTATTCGCCTACGATCAATGTACGTCCCGGCGCATGCAATGCAACGGATTCAGTTGCAGCTGCAATTTACTCATCGAAATTAATTGATTTATGCTCGCCGTGTCCTTTTACAGCAGGGGAGCTCGATGGAACTGCTTCATTCACATAACCAGTTCCCGGTCATGATAGCAAATTGGAGCTAGGGTCGGTAGGATACGGGATCTTGGGTATCGTCGGTTAGCTGGAAATATCATCAATTCGACATTCAAATACAACATAATCTTAGACTTACTCTTGGCTTCTGTCATCTGAAACCAATGTTTGGATGATACATTTCAAACGATTTCGGTGACAGGATATCTTTAAATAGATTGCTGAATATCATAAACCTCCTTTTTACTTTACGTAGTCGTGAGAACACAGGTATTAAGTAGCCGCTATATTTTGCGCCGAATTCTCTGATCATTCACACCATCTAAGATTGGTTGTTGTCCACCACAATAAGTTTCTTGATGAATCTTTCTGCCTCTATTCGCTGTAAATACTTCTAAAAATATATTACAAGTTTTACATTCAAGTCAATGATTCAGCACTCAATCATTGTAAATAATTGATATTCCAGATCAAACCAACGTTAATTGTAGATAGGATCGTAACCTTATTCTGCCATCAAGACTATTATCAAAGTAGCGACCTTATTCTATAATTAAGGCTACAATGAGTACAGTCGGACAAATATAAGGTTCGTTCTAAGGTTGATTCTTTTAAATTTAAGGCCTTATATTAGTAACGTTTTTATTCCATAGTCACTTGATTAGTCTAGCTTGCAAATAACTACAGGAGTTTAATTACAAATTGTTTAACTTTAAACCTTATGGGCACTATCAATAATGTCTATTTTTACCCGACTACATCAGAAGGAGGGTTTTGATTTTCGAGTGTGTGTGTACTATGTTTGTATGTCTATTTCTGTGGCATGCTTTTTAACAAATGAGGTGTCGTTAGATTAGTCTTGGTTGTGGGAGTGACATAGACTGTAATACGTTAATGAGATGGAAAGTTGTTTTAAATATAAATAGTATTATCTACACCATCAAAGCTGAAGTTTGTTTGTTTGTTTGCTTGAACGCGCTAATCACAGGAACTAATCGTCCGATTTGAAAAAATCTTGCAGTGTTAGATAGCCCATTTATTGAGGAAGGCTATATATCATAATAACATACACCGAAGCGAAGCCGCTAGAATTATATAGCCGACAGTATCAAAAAATTCAGTCGAGTTTTGAAAGCTAGTTTTTTATTAAACTTATGTTATCAACCGCGTCGCTGTAGATGCTATGATTTCTGGACTGTCAAGAAAAAGAAGTGTCAAAGTGAAATAAAACTTACAGTACAATAGCTCTAAAAATTACCTTCGGATTAAGTATACGCACTTCTCTTTCACTCGGTCTTATACGCTCTTATGCTTGTCTGACCTTACCCAGATTCGAACAACTAACAATAAGTAAAACCAAAGTATATTAGCCAGAGTGTGAAACCGATATGCATCCTGTTTTAGTACCCTATTGGTCCGTCTGTACAAACCTCACATACCAACAACAAAACCCTGCTTAATATTCAATCAATCCCCTCATATTCTATGATTATAAGAGACCGAACGCAATTACAGTGCGCGTGATTCGTGATCCACATTCGCGCACGCGCTTTGTGATCAGCGCGCTCGTTTCTATGCTAATGCGGGATAGTGTTAGAGTCGTAATTGTTGTTCTAGATTGTTTGATTTTTAGCGCCACGCTTTCGAATGGGTTTCGATTGTCACTGACATGATTGCGTCACAGTTTATGAGCTGTATTTAAGCTAGGAATTTACTAGCGCGCTAACTATAATTGTTAGGTCTATGGCAGAGACAAATGAGCTTTTCGTGATAAAAATTGACGCGTAATAATTGTAGTTAGGGTAGAAGTACCGGTTTTGGCCATCTTCACACCGTTTTTGGCAACTCTAAACTTTAACTAATATCTAAAGCATTATGAAATTACAAATATATTTTTATATTTTATCTTTAAATTGATCTTCAGTCTTAACTATTTATGAATATTATTTTTAATTTTACAGTATTTTTGATGCTCATTTTACCTTAAATGGCCAGAAAGGGTACAGTGGCCACAAACGATACTTCTACCCTACTTATATTTACGGTTGGACTCAGAAGTAGATGTACATTTTAGTACCTTGCCGCAGTTATTGATGTACTTAATTCAAACACCGCTTCTTTAATACGTTACTGCGACAAGATAGTCGTTCTGAGTTCGACTGTACTAGCCTTTGGCCGTCATGTCGCCATCGTAGAATCCCCATAATATTATTTCATCGTTTTAAGGGTTCCGTGCCCGAAGGGAGCCCAACGGGACCCTATTACCTATTCAAACAGCTGTATTTTTTGAACCGTAATAGACAGCGGATTGTTTTTTTTTCGGAATATAAAAATATATGTCATTACGGTGGTTGGACTAACAAATATAATAAATATAAATTAAAGGCAGTGCAGTCCCCATTCATAAGAAACGTTTTTTCCAACATATTTTTATTTTTATTGTATCGTAAAAATGATGAAACATACAAGCGTAAAATTTGGTATAATTATAGTACTTATGTTAACAAACCATGAAAAAAAAAAAAAACTAAAAAATGGTCAAGTGTGAGTTGAGCTCGCGCTGATAGAATCGAAATCTCATTCAAGTTGGAAAGTAATAATACCGGCGTGTGGCGATACGGAACCCTCGCTGCGCAAGTCCGATTCGCACTTTACCGGTTTTTTAGGAACCAAACGCATCCTATGTTTTTATCTAAGACGTACCTACAGTCAACCACTTTAATTGTATTGCTGCTATAAAAACGCTGTGACAGAAAGGCAATGATTAATTGACGCTGTCATTGTGACAGGGTTGTATGGTGGCTCAATAATTATAGGTGTTGAATGGACTATTGGGACGGGAACGACTCAGCTCTATTTATACAATGGTTTGTTAAAAAAATATGAATTAGTCCGCAAAGCACTGTATAATCATAGTACAAAAGCTGCATCAGAGATTAAAATGCTAGATTTACACGGGCTTAGTGTTTGTCATTAGTCCTAACCTAACCTAACCTAACCTGCATAGCATAGTGACAAGTAAGAAGTAACCGTTTATGCGTCGGAATTAGTAAAAAGATGTCTATTAAAGGTACAACTTGTCACTAAGCAGTTGTCGTAGCTGTTTAGACACGGTCAGCAAGCGACAAGTGCTTAGTCAATTGTGTTGGGGTTATTGCCTTGTCGCTAAGTAAATAGGATCGAATTCTATTCACTTGCACCGTAAACAAACACTAATAATAAGCACTAATCAGCATGTTTTCACATTGGGTATTAGTGTAAGTGACAAGCACTAAGCATTAGCTACTAAGCCCATGTAAACTCAGCGTAACAGCAGTATGTTTGTTACAGCTGGCGAGCGGCGGCGGCGGCAGCCGCGGGCTGTTCTGCTACCACTGCCCGCCGAGCCTGCCGCCGCACCAGCACCGCCTGCCCACCCTGGAGTACCCCTTCACTGCATCACATCCCTGTAAGTATTCCGTTGAATCTACGCTCTCTCTGTCAGTTCTACTGTGTTCACCATACCAGCAGTGCCTATCAACTCTAGAGTACCCTTTTGTCACGCGCCTACAAGTCCTCCGTCAAGTCTTCTCTTCACTCTGTATCTGGTCTACTGCTGTTGCCGCAGCACACCAGCACTGCCTGCCCACCGTGGGGTACCCCTCTACTGCCTCACACCCCTGTGAATATTCCGTCACTTTCTTGGCTTGGTGGCCGCAACAGAACACCGCCTGCCTCTGGAGTACCCCTTAATTCACTCCCTCACACACCTGTAAGTACTTATTCCGTCGTCTTCCCTCTCTATCTGTTTACTGCTAATACCTCATACACCTGCAAGTTCTTCATCAAGTCGTCTGTATCTGTTGCACTGCCGCCGCCTTACCAGCATCATCTGCCAATCATGTAACTAATACCTATTCTTCACACCTCTGCAAGTATTCCGTCAATAATCTCTCTCTATCTAATAAACCTGCATGCCTATCAACCCTGGAGTCACTTATCAAGGTACTGGTAGCATTGTATCAGACAAATTCCGTCTTTTCGATTTTATTTTTGTGTAATAATGTCGTCAGTAAATATATACAAATATAAATGTTGTTATCTTTTTATCAAAAATAAAAATTGTATTTTAACTATAGGCATTCAGAAACTAAAATAGTTTATTGTTAAATGCCTATAACAACTTATTTGTTAGCATTTAAGAACACAATTCTGTCGGCGTTGCACTCGCCGTACGTATCGATTCGGTCGTTCCTCCGAGTTTAGCTGCTAGCCCGGGAGCCACCCGTGCGTTTTCGGCGTTGTTTTTTCACTTAGTGGGTTTTTTTATCTTGATAAACAGGAAATGTATCTACATGCTGAGAATATAGGAAGGGTGTAAGGAAAACTAAAACTAAGAAGGGTTTTTGGAGCGTTATAAAGTTGATTTATCCCAGTCTCACATATTGCCGTCCCTCATAATATTATTATTCTGTTCAGAAATACAAAACTATTTTTTTTTAAATAAAGTTTTACTAAAACGTATGTCACAATGTAAATAAAATGACGCCGGCTCCCAGCCTAGCGTAGGTCAGGAGCGTCGATTAGTTCACTTATCGGTCGGCAAACTTCTAACTAAGTTCAGAAGCTCTAATGCCATTATTGTCGACTAAACCTCTTGTCTTGTACCGATTTTACAACTCGATTACCGACGCTAACTCGATTCCAGTATCGATGGCCGCTAATGAATCTGTATTATCGAATTTCGAATTCGGTTTTAATTATTCAGGAATTCGAAATTTATGACAGTTAATCGGGTTTGCATGTTAAGGATACCCGCCATTATTGCAACTGACAACTTTAAAGGCTTTGATTTAGTTAACATTTTTTACAATACAAGTTTGAGATGAATAACATTAATTAAACATCTATTAAAATTTCCTTAACGTGCATTACGTTATGTAAATCAATCAATCAATCAATTTATTTATTTTTAAAACGTAGGTAACAATAATGGCACAATTGTAAAAGTAGAATGTACATCCATAAAAAAACCTAAAACTCACTGTTGGCAAAAACAGTTTTTAAAAGCATTACAGCACGTGTTTAAATAACTCATTCCAACTTAAAAACAGGTCAATGCCCCAAAAACCGAAATCGCCGAAAAAAAACAAATTAAAAAATCCGTTTCTTAGTTTTTCCCAGTTATCCCTCTCGCGTGCTCAAGGGGTGGTAATGTGCTAATGAATAGCGAAGGCAGAGGGGGCGCGGGCCGCCGGGATGGGCGGGGCTCTCCTGGGATTGGTCGCCGCCAGCTCCATCTATTATTCATAAAATAGTTTTTGAGCCGCGCCGTGTCGCCTTAACTCACTTACATTCAAACTAACTTAATAAGGATCATGTCACTTTTGATTACACCCAGCGCTTTTTTACTCATCAAAGGCCACTTAACTACATTACCGATTATTTCATTACGTCCGAAAATGACAGCCTGGCAGTAATTGGGAAATTGTTAATTTTTAAAATCTATTAACGAATTGCTAGATACCGCCTCCCTGGGGTGGTAAAGTTTTTAAAAGCGTAGTGGAAAAAAGCGGCTTAAGCGGATCGCTTAAAAATGCATAAAGCAATTTGGCTCGGGGCGGGTGTTCGCAATCACACCGCGATGAGCTGTGAAGCGTTTACTTAACTCTTTCAGCGCTGTACCTAGTGCTTTAAACACTGGCTGGAAATAATAATGATAGGTACGTGCATTTTAAAAAGGGAACCTTGGCTCTGTCCGAAAAAAAAAAGATTATGTTGTGCTCTCGCAGACAGTACACGAAATCGTAGGCCGGTTGTGTTTTGCCTTTTTGCTTCCACAAACCAAATGATTTTCTGATATAAAGTCTCTGTTGATAGAGTCCAGAGGCCAGTCCGTGGTTATCTTCAGTTAGTCAGGGAATTGCATATACCCGCTATCATCCTTAATTTTGACACTGCAGCTTTATTTTAGAAAGGTACCTAATTATGTTTCTGTATCGATTCGGATAACATTCATGAACCTATAGTTCATTCAACGAACTCTATTCGTCCGTTTCGTATTTCCTCCCACCTAAATGCTCCTGAAAAAAAAGAATAATGCATCACGGATCACGGAATATCCACGGTCGCTATGGGCATAAAACCTTTCTTAAGTTTCTACGTGCATGCTATCCGATATGCCGTAACATCATATAACATATGAAGGTACGAGTATGTATCGACTATCAGATCTACCTGTATAAAACTTAAGGAATAAAGTAAAAATTATACTGCATGGGCAGCCATATTTTAGTAGCTGATGACAGGACATGATGATTTAAGACAACTGGTGATATTACTAGCATAGAGGCATCCCATCACAGTTCTCAGGGCTGGCAACACATTAGCCGTCTTAGGATTGCAGTTTAAAAATTGTATCCTTAAGAATGCAAATGGCTATGGTTCTCAGATCTCACTTATCATCAGGTGGACTGTATGCTCGTTGCCATCTCTATGCCACAAAAAAGAGTTCTATCACGTAACATCTAAGGGTAAAAACTCCCTAAGGGTTGTGCGTCGATCCAAAATTCGGTATGTCTATGATTTTGACAGTATTATTTGTGACAAACGGATACTGACCACTCGGTGGATGACGGTCGATGACGTTATGTATCACTTCTTAAAATTCTTTCATAAACAGTCGGTCTGGGTCTATATCGTCTGGTATAACATGTTTGAGGTCTTAGTTATCGCAAGTCATAACTTTTTTTTTTTAAGAAACTGTTACTATTTCAGGATTTTTATAAACAAACTATATTCTGAAAGTTTACAGTTCCAGTGATATAAAAAATATGGCTATCAATGATAATTTCAACAATGACATTATGACCAAAAAAAAGGGGAAACAACAGGCTGCTGTAAGTAGGTGTTATTAAATACTATGCCTAATTTGAAAACAAAATGCCCTCTTTTATTGACACGTTCAATATTGATTAACCAGTTACGAAATTCCTTCTCTTTGCAAACAATTCCGATATCCAACTACCATAAACCATAAATCAGGGAAAGCGCTTGGAATATCAATAAGTAAATAAATTAAACACACTTGACGTAGGTATAAGTTACATTATTTTTTACTACCGGAAATTATACAGTCTAGAAATGTACTTTATAAACTGCAATTTAGCTCCCAGGATTCTCTGTATAACTAAGGATAGTTCTTTTTCCCCCGACCGCGCCGGATGGGGCCAACTTTTTAATTTCCGCCCCGAGGGATTTTTCTACGTGATGAGCCTTCAATTATTAACATTCAATTAATGAAAATATTTATAATCCGAAGTAATCCGCGCTTTGGATATTTAAATTTTCTTTTTCGCTTGCAGAATTTGATTCCTAAATTCTACTGAGGTGGTTTTTTAGATTGTTTTTTAAGAATTTATTAGGAGGTTTTGTTTTGTACAGTCTGAGTAACAAGCACAGTCACAGATTCAAAAATAATAATTCTGTTTCTAAAACTTTTCATTATTATTTTTATTTTTCTATTTCTTGAAAACGTCTCTAACTTTTGTGATGATAATTGAAATCGATTTGTCAAGTGGGCATCTTCGGGGAAACTCGGTTTAAACCCGAGCAACGCTCGATTTTCAAGGCACTTACTGGATCTAATATCTTAACTGTGTCAATTATTTTATGCTAACAACTAGGTAAAAGACCTAAAAACAACTGAATATCATTTTTGATCTTTAAATAGCTCTCCTAAATACCTTTTACAAATTGGATGTAGCCCTTCAATCTGGTATGTATTCTACCCTGTTGGCTAAGGGTTGGTTTTAGATTGTGAACAAACAGCGACGCAGATAGTCGTTACGCAGTTGACTCGCCAATTAGGCGCTCTGTCACCTCACGCTTTGTGTGTGTTGGTGATTGTACATATGTGAATAAACAAAAAAGTGCTGTTATTTTAAAACAAATAGAAGATAATCTTACAGGAGTAAAAGGCTTCCCAAATTGATTCATTACTGATATAAATACATAGTAAAATAACCAAGACACAGGAATTAATATCAGGGAACAATCCTTTAGGCTAACAACGCACAGACAGGCGGCTTGCTTAGCGCCTAGAGACTAGCGAGTCGCCTGGCGAGTAGCGAAGTGATACAAACGTTCTACAATTTCCACAACCATCTAATACCATCTAATACCACAGTCTAATAAGAAACAATTTTATCAACAGTGGCGCCATCTCTTATTATCCAAACTACATTAAGCAAAGCGCACCTTAACAAAATAATTCTAGAATCGAACGCCAACGTTATTTAAATAAATCACCTTTGACTCGCAAAAATACCGACGCGATAATTATCGCTCAGCGATGTGCTTTATTTAACGCTGACCACATTTGATTTAATATTAATATCGCGCACGTTTAACGAGAGTTAAAATTTATTGACGCGATATCCAATTAGCATTTTAAAACGTCGCTGTTTAATTTTATGAGTACATTAATAATGAGTTTAATTTAAAAGCGTTTTGTTATATAATTTATTGTAAAATTTGGAAGGTAATTGTTTTTGAAATGTATATTTTAGAGCAAAAAAATATACAGTGTTTTCCTACTGAACAGATATTTGAAGCGCTAAATGATATGAAAAATCTAAATGAGACTAAGTATATTTCTCAAAAGTGTCAAATAAAACTTTGTTTTACATTGCTGCTCAAGAAAACTTATAAAAATAGTTACGCTATTATGTCAAGGGTAGCTAAACGTTTTATTCTTTTTATAAAATTGTTAATAATAAAAATACCATCGGTTAAATTGTATGTTCGTATGGAAGACACCCTGTATAGCCATGTCTCCTTGAATCTTGCAGAACTAGGTATTTGAAATGTAAAAGTTAAATACTTAACCCGACTGGGGGGAAAATGCGTCTTTTAAAGATTTTAAAATAAAGAAATACAACCTTTTAAAAGTATTTTTGCTCCCTTTCATAGAAATGTATGTACTTATAAACTTAGTAGTAGTAAAACGTATCATTGCTTAAAAAAAATACCCTCTGTCGTTATAGCCCTGCCGAACCATGGTCCAAAGTCTATTGATTTAATTTTCAATTTAAACTAGCAGATGTGAACGATGGAAGAAAGTGTTGTGAAATTAACAGACAAGCTAAAATTTGTTCCGCCATTGTTATAAAACCGTAGGCCGAAATACGTAGCGCGCTACGGGTACTAGTAGTGCTACGAATCGCATAACGAAACGCTTAGTTTGCATTTGGGCTCCGTTAAAAGGATAATTTATGGCTGGTTTTTTTAAACTATAAAGTGAACAAAGCATTTTTGTATCCCAATAATTATTGTTACAGTGTACAGTCAACCAATTTGATTCCTAGGCCACTATGGACTTTGTCAACGTGACGTTGTAAACCAAATCATAGGGAGTCTCTTACGTTTTGATTGACAACGTCACTTCAACATAGTCCAAAGTGGCCTAGAAATCAAATTGGTTAACTGTACACTTAGCAGCAGCAATATTCTTATGATATGTGTGTGAAATAACTAGTATTCAGGCATTCTGTATTGGTCCTTACAATTAACGTTGCGTTTAACATCTCATGTTTAAAAATTAGCATTGTATAGGTATATATACACGATCGCACGTGCCTTGCTTTCTCCATGTCATAAAAAACCTTTTACTGCATAAGAATCGACCCCTTCCAAATACTCACACACAAAGAAATCCGTAATCACTTCGTCCTATCAACTAATAGCACATCTAATAGAGCAAATTAAGAAACAAAAACTCAGCCGTGGCCACCCCAGGGTGTCCCCACTTCATTACTCAGTGCTGGGGCGGGGTAATGGCCCAAGTATCCGGGCTATTCAGGACGTGGGGTGACCCTAGCTTTTTGGTTTCGAGACGTTTACGCTTATGGTTATTGAGTGGTGTCTTTTTTTAATCGTTGGTTTGTTGGTTCACTGACAGTAGGCTCGGAAAAGCATTTTATCGGTTGTATTAAAATAATAATGTAATAATATACGTAATCTAGTAATTTAAAGAATAAGCAGCTAAAGTCATTTTCTTACACATTTTCAAAAGCGTTGTGTTCCGTTGGTGTAGAGATAAGACAACCTGAGGCCCTTACGAAGATGCATTACGCTAACTAGCATTTCTATTCGTTTCGTTTTGAAACCAATCGCGTCACTGGTAGATCACGTGACTCTTCGTATCACGTGATCTACCAGTGACGCGATTGGTTTAAAGACGAAACGAATAGAAACGCTAGTTAGCGTAATGCATCTTGGTAAGGGCCTCAGGTTGTCTTATCTCTACACCAACGGAACACAACGCTTTTGAAAATGTGTAAGAAAATGACTTTAGCTGATTATTCTTTAAATTACTAGATTACGTATATTATTACATTATTATTTTAATACAACCGATAAAATGCTTTTCCGAGCCTACTGTCAGTGAACCAACAAACCAACGATTAAAAAAAGACACCACTCAATAACCATAAGCGTAAACGTCTGTGATGTGACTAGTATATAGGTAGAGACATCCCATGTTAGTCATCAGGGTTGGCAACGCAACCTATAGTCTTAGAATGGTAGTCTTCAGATTACAAAATGTCTATTGGTCTCAGATTCCACTCACCGAATGATGGTTTGTGTCTATTGTTTATATATATATGCAGACGTTGTCGTCTATAATGTTAGAGTTTATGTAAGACCGCTAAACCGTCTCAAGGTTCTTTTTCACGTGTGAGGCGAGAAGAGGCAAAAAAAAGGAAGTATCGCCGGCCTACCCTATCAACCTATCTATTTAACGGAAATACGGTTTAATATTACAACAAATATTTCAATTCTTATCTTGTACATCCTCACCAATATGATTTTGAATTTTAAAGTTGAGATTTTTTAATTCTTGTCCTCGCTGAAAGAATCTCATTTTCAGCGTGGCACGGCGCCGTTGACGCTTCAGCGCGTTTTGAAGAGTGAAACAGAAACATATATTTATCCTTGTTGCAGACACGAGCTACTCGTACCACCCGGCAATACACGATGACACATTCGTGCGCAGGAAACAGCGGCGGAATCGGACTACCTTTACTCTTCAGCAGGTAAAAATGCATATTATTACAAACTAGCTTCTGCCCGCGACTTCGTCCGCGTAGATTTCGATTATCGTTATTCCCTCGGGAACTTTTGAGTTTTCCGGGATAAAAAATAGCCTATGCGTTAATCCAGTGAACATTCTATCGCCATTCTAAATTTCATCCAAATCCGTCCAGTCGTTGCAGTGTTAAAGAGTAACAAACACATACACACACCAACAAACTTTTCATTTATAATATAATAGCTTTTGCCCGCGACTTCGTTCGCGTGGACTTCAGGTTCGTCCCGTCTAGTCTAGTAATAAGTAAGAAATACGGTAACTAAGCACTGCAGAGCCCTAATCATAGGTCTATAGGTAGCTACTGCAGTATGCTCCTATAAACTACATTTAACGATCTTTTTCCTTCAGCATAAACATGCAGATTCTTCGCTTTGGAAACACGTGAGCAAGCCACATAGAGCTGACCGTGAGAAAAACATGGCGTGCCCAAATGTAGGCCTGCTACCTTCAAGGTTTGACCCTGCGATTTGTTGATCGTCATTGAAAATGCGATTTTTAATGGGAACTGCAGGCGTTTAAAATTGAATGGCAAGTTGTTGGGTATGATTGGGATGCGCGGTATAAGAACATTGTCTCCCTTGGCTTCTCCAGTTAAAATTGTAGCCTTCACTATATGCCTTCCTAATTCGGTAACTCGCAACCGAGTACCGTTGCATAATCTTGGCGCATCCAGGTTACGCATTAACAAAACGGGTACACCAACCTTTTAATTCCAACTTGTGTGATGGCACCCCGGACAACTCTAAAGAGTTTAGGAACTCTACGGGATAACTTGTAGTGTCATCGGATGACATAACTGTGTCAATGGAATTATACACTGATGTTTCGCTGTTTATTTCGGCCAAGATTTTTTTATTTATTTTCGCAACAGTCTCATTTTTTGGTGCCAATATGGTCCTTTCACACAACCAATTTTCGTCAAGAATATTTTGTTGCAGATTCGGAAAAACTTGTTCAATAAGTTCGTTTTCTGTCTCCACAGCATGACAAAATTGCTGTGTGAAAAGAACCATACCTTCTTGGTCGGTGTTTAGGTGGCCTTCACCAATTTCTAGCAGTTTTTGAGCATATGCTCCTGATTCGACATCGCTGAATAACTGGACTCGCATGTTAGTGGTAAGATAAAGCTTTTCAACTTTAGACCACAGAGATGAGGCTTTTAGACATGCGTTAATTTCATCTGCTGCAGTGCCTCTCTCGATAACAGGTAAAGTCTGTCTAAAATCCCCTGCCAATAAGACTACCACACCACCCATCAACTTTCGATTGCTGTGAATATTGACGGTATTTATCGCCGAAATTGCTATGACTCTGCATTTTAAATCTGTGATATCTTCGAAAATATTTATTTAATTTACATGCTGTAAAAAGCCATATTGATCTTTATTAAATGCACAATGTATTTAAGATACTTAATTGGATAAGGATTAATACTGTATTGCTTAAAATCGCTTCGTAAAAAGCCATTATTTCTCGTACAAAGTAAAGGATAAAAAATGGTTATTGTGGGTTATTCCTAAGAGATAAACATATACCATCACGGACTTTTTTGGAGACCTTTTTAAGTTGTACAATACTGTAGTACATTGTTTTGATCTATCTTGTAGGATCTTGTAGGATTCAGTCAGCGTTTGCAATGTAAGCGCAAAAAATGTGTTTTTTTACGACTTCACATTAGAAACCTCAAAAATTGTAGCCTATGTGTTATTCTGATGTATAAGCTATAGCCTATATGTTATTCTGATGTATAAGCTATATTGTGGTAAAGTTTCATTCAAATCCATTCAGTAGTTTTTACGTGAAAGAGTAACAAACATCCATACATCCATACATCCATACTTACAAACTTTCGCCTTTATAATAGTAGTAGGATACTAACGTTAATTATAGGTATTTTCTGGGTGGGTTTACCCTTGAACAGTCGGTCGGTGACACTCATTTCCTAGACGGTTTTCTTCGCCCAATTTTCATTTCATCGACAGGCATTTACAAGTGCAGGAGTTAAACATTTTTGGTGGTCATAGGTCTAATCTAACCTAAGTAACCCATTCTTAAGATAACCTAAAAACAATAAAGTTTCAGCAGAAATTACCTTTGGATGAAATAAAATTCGATGAAACGATACGTTTGATCAAATGAGCCTTGGTAAAACCCACTTCTGGGCGAGTTCGCTTCATTGTTGATAAAAACTTCTTCTTGCAAGAGTTAGTCAATAACAAACTCAATATCAATAAAAAAAAACTTAACTATCTAATTCAAAAACCTATACCTATACCTATGTGAAATAACGAATATAATCGAGTAGGTACCTTATTAGTTAGGTTAGGTAGGTACAGATGAACTATTACAAAGTCTCGAGCCGTTTTTTTTAGAATTGGAAATTTTAAGTGTGGCAAATCAAAAATTTGACCCCGGTGGTGTAACTAAAACCATTTGCGGTTTGAATTTTATGGACAAGCATAAGTTAATTCCATGTATAATAATGACGGTGAAATACAGATCCTCAACGATAAGGTAAAGTAAACTATTCATTGTCAGTTGGAGGAGTTGGAGACGGCGTTTGCGCAGACGCACTACCCGGACGTGTTCACGAGGGAGGACCTGGCGCTCAAGATCAACCTCACCGAGGCCCGAGTGCAGGTCAGTCATTCATTCACTCAATTTATGAGGTACAGTACCTACTCAATTCACCGTGTAGATATTTTATGTAACTGCGCTCAAATAATAGAAAACAGATGTAGTGATCATAATCAACTCCCTTATCAACGTTTTTGAGGACAAATACGATTCTCCCATCCTCAAACACTTCAACCAGATAGTCACCAATACTTGGTTGATAAGAAACCGGTAGGTAGTAGGTAGGTAGGCTAATTAGTAATATTATTATTTTTATATTTTTCTATTATTGTACTGCTTAACTTAGATTTAAAAATTGTATGTACTAACACATGGATCTAGTTATCTGAATAAAAACATTTATTATTATTACTATTATTATTATAATCCTTTCCCCATCGTTTTTTGTTGGATAAGTTCGTACTTGTTTTGCTTTCTCAATTAAATTCAGTACCCATCAAAAAGCCAACGGAGAAAGCAAGATAGATACGAACTTATCCGACAAAAAACTATAGGAAAGGATTATGATCACTACATCTGTGTACACGCTTTTATCCTCGTGCGAAAGAGTCGTGTCACATAGTTTTAATTCCGATGACATTATTATTGTTATAATCCACTAGATTTACCGACTGATAACAAAAACTTTGACGTGTTTAATAAACTTTAAACAAAATATAGTGACAAGTACAATGGTCATCATTATCATCAACAATTTTAACTAAAAGGTTAATTTTCTCTCGGGGGCTGGGAGCCTTTTCTGCGTAAATTCATACAACTATTAAATTGACAATAACCTCCCATTTAGTATTCTTATACCTACTACGAGTACTACGAGTAATTTTAAGATTGCAAAGAGTTTAAGTTTCAATCTATTCTGTACCGCTCTCACTTTATGTCACTTTATTTAGCGTCATTGCTCTCATATAAAAGGGCAAGTTACAAAAAGAATCCCCAATTGCAATAAACTCGTCAATTTACATGCCGTCTAGCGCCATCTAGCCGCGGGCTCGTAAATCTTGCCTTTATGGCAGCGTGCACGCTGGTTCCACTTGGATGTGCCCAGTGTGTACACTGTAAGTAATGAGGTGTAATGTTTTAATATCTTTGTTGTATTGGTGGTTGATATGAGGCTTCAGATGATTAATTGATTACTATTAGATGCTTAATTCGATATCATCTACGTATTTTTTGTCTTGACATAGCCGCAAAGAGAGAGATCTCAGCGGGCCTACTGTCTACCGCACTCGCAATATCAATTGGTTTCAAAGCGGAACAATTGTTTTCATTTTGTATGTGGACAAGCCTTCGATTTTCAAAATGAAAACAATTGCGATTCCGAGTGCGTTAAGTAATAGCCACTCGGGTTATCGTCATAGTTTGCTGATTTGATTGAAAGGTTCTTCTTTCACCCATTTTATTTTACCTCAACTATTTATTTCTTTACCACAATTATTTGCTGACTTATTTTGACGCTTTAATAAGTCAGCATAGTTTCTGCAGCTAGCATAACCGCTCAAAACCTGAAATGATACAAACCAACTACTAAAAATAAAAGAAATATCTTTGATAAACCAAAAATGAGCCCGCATGCGAAATGCAATAACTCTGAAGCCTTTATCGCGAAGTTAACTTTCAGGAATTAATTTTAGATTTTATTTTCGTTTGCATCCGAAAGAGGAGATATCGACTATCTGCTGGTGTAGGGATCGTTGTAAATGGGATTAGGTGGTTATTTTTGTAGGTATATTGGGTCTAGCGTAATTTATATTTGCAATTACTGTGAGAGATATTTGGAAATAAACGTTCGTGTTGCCTTGTCTTAGTGTAAGCAGAACTTGTAGAATAAAGTACCTAGGAACTTTTTAAATACCTACCTATGTTTAAGTTCATATTTTATTTTGATTAAGAGTTTCTAAACATTCCGAAAATAATGTCACCCAACTCAAGCATGATTTGATAAATTCGACAGTAGAAAATGTTTTAATGTAACGGATAAGATTTGATGCATATTCCATTGCGTGAGCCTAAAATATAAGCACGTAGAACGCCATCTACTTCTTAAAAAACAACCACAAACTACTCCTACCCCAAGACGCTTGAGGACATCATACATCCTCAACGCATCCGAAACAAATATATTCCGCACGGCACCGAATCGACCCCACATGTCGCTCGAAAAACATCTAGGTAAATTACGTCATTTGCATGCAATATTTGGGCACACGCCGCGTAGCATCGCGACTCGGTTTTAGGCAAATTGCTGCGAGCAACCGAGCGTGTTTTATTTATGCCCAAATAAAAATTGCCCAATTCCGTTGGCTGAGCACGAAACTGGCACAATTTAGTGGCGCGCTGTCGCTCCAGGCCTACGTGAATGGGTTTTATAGCCTAAACGGGAGTTCGGAAATCGGGGCAAAGTGTTTGGTTAACCCTTAATGGTCGGAGGGATGATTTCGGAAAGTAATTTTCGCGGTTGTTATTTTTTGTTGCCCGCTTTATGTCAGTTATGTATAACCAACTTTGTGCTTATACGTTTATCAGTTTCATAAAATTTCGCCAAACTCTGTACTTTGTTCGTGCTTTTATTACTCGATCAATGTTAAACATTCCAAACATAGTTATGATATGATGTAATTAAAATGTCAAGCTCTTGATTGCTGTCAAAAGTAACCGTCAAAACTTGACCCGTAACACGCGCGAACTAAACTAGTCCACTTTCTGCCCAATTGACGTAACTGACGGGCACGTAAGACACCAATTCCGTCCCGTCGATTCCACAGATCCACTTCCATTAGTTAACTAGCATTGTCAAAAGCCACTCTAGTTGGCAAAACCACCAAAACAGCTGAGAATTGAACGTGTGGGGCGGCCAGTGGTATTGGATCCTCGGGAGTGTATTTAGTTGGTTTGGTGTTGTGTGTGGATAGGGGGTCGGGTTTAACTGGTGGTCTGTAACGCGTTTAAGTCGTTCATCTCGGAATGGTATTACGGTATGAGGCTGCCCCTGCGCGGTCCGTCCCCTTTCGCACCTTTCCGAACGTGTTACCGGGATTAAGGGGTGTCGCTGAATGATTTGTGGCTTAGGCGGACTTAGGATGTTTATGGCCGCCGTACGAGGAATATTGACAGGAATTTGGCAATTCGTATGTTAGTTACATTTAAGGGTATTTTTAGGTAGAAGGCTAGAGGGTTATGTAAAAGTCCGTACACAAAAAAGTAAGTTTGTACACAAAATGCTGTATAGCTTATACCGCAGTAATATACTTAAGACCAGCTATAACAATTCAGGCCTTAATATTTTAGATGTATGTTTCATACGTGACTTGTACATAATGCTTACAAGCGGCAACAGCATTAAGTCTGTCTTATGAAATAAAATTATAACTATTCCGAAACTTTATCTTTCTTTAACAATCTATTGATGAGTTATAACGTAACAATTTAAAGTGCAGTGTTCAGTCGGAGACATTAGTATAATGGCGCCAAATCGTGGTCTGATGTTAAGACAATGGAAAAAGCCAAGTTTATTGTGCTAGCTCATAACCCTAAAAGAGCTCGGTAATATAATTGAGTCGGCTTTCAATTTGATTCGCATCCTCGTCCGGCGGGAGTGTCGGTGATAATTCGCCCGAAAAATATAAAAAGGAAGCTTTGGGAGCAGCTGTCAGACATATTGGATTACCGCGGCTCGAGCGCGGCCGCGGTGGAACATACCTTTTTACTGGATTTTGACCGTATCGAGTTTGCATTGCGACAGATTGGCGCATATTGACTAGACACAAATTATTTTGATTAGTTTAAGTGACTTTTTGATTTCTTACTGATGTTTAAAAACCTAAAACCTGTTTATGTAAATTATCGTGGATTTTTGGATTTTTCGTGGACGTATACAATTCGAATTTCAATGATGTTTTAGCTTTACAAATATTCAATGTATTTGGAATGTACAAGTTAGATACAACAATAAGGCTGTGGGCAAGGAAAACGATAGGTAGGCAGAGCTACACATTAGATAGAATATTAGAACCCGACGTGAATGTAACCCAAGCATTTCTCGAAAAGTGTCCATTGGCCCTTGATGGTTTTGAGTTTAACTGCCGCACACAGAGACGTCAATTAAATTTAATGCTTGATTAAAGTTGCTGCTGTCACTTTCTTTGCTATAGCAATAGAATAAGACAACAGTCAGTCTCTGAGTGCGACAGTAAGTGTTTTTTAAAAATTCATTATTAGTAAAGTAAAAGTTAATACGATCCAGCCAGTATTCATTTTAACAAGCGTCAACCCAAACATAATTATCTCAAACAAAACACTACAAAAAATCTAACTCAATACGACTTTGATATAGAGCACTCAAAGAGCGCTAAAACAATGAAGTTGTCGCGACGACCAGCGGGGCATTACGCGAACAATGGCATCCCTACACCTCCCAACACCCGTTCAAAAACAACTCGTAGCACCTAGGAATAAAGCTGACAACTTTGCCAACCACTTCAGTATAACGGTTCATGCCCAAGGCTCCTTAAGTAGCCGTCTGTCGTACGAATAAAGAGCCCTTGGAAATTCGGTATGTGCATACAAGAATAGGAACCAAAAGGTACTAACAGCAATTGAAAGTTAGCGCAATTAGCACTATTGTGACATTATTAATAAGATCAAAATTACAATGAGACTAAGGGGTGTTAGGATTTTTTGTCGGTAACGTTCAAGGTATTGTTAATTTTGAAACGCTTTAGAAAGTCCTAATTGCTTGTTGAAACTCTACAGTAGAAGTGTTTGCGCAGTTGAAGTGTATTTTGTTATAAACAAATCGTTATTGAGTGTCGTTTAATTGTTATAAACTTTAATGATGTTTGGAAGGGTAACCTTAGTACCTCGATTATTTAAAACAAACATCACAGAGTTATGACGTATCCGAAAAAGAACTGTGTTATATTAACCATCAATAAGTTTGACGCCTACTTCTATCTGTCCCTATGTGAGTCTAGCCGTGACGTATATACACATACCCAAAAGGTCTAAGGATCCAAACGATCTATATGTACTGCGTTGCAATACATAGCATATAGGCAAAAAAATATTTTTTTGATACGCGTAGTTTGGAATCAGATTGATCGTGTCGAAGTGGAAAGGCTAGACAAGTTGCTCAACGTTAACGTAAGCGATTTTCGAAAACAGACAAAATGAATGGATTTCACGTAGGCGCTCGACATCTGACAGCTAACGTCAATCCTATACATTTTTGACAACGATAACGAACGCTAAATGCATCTTGACGCCTATGTTGGAATGGTAGTTACTACCTTTTTTTATAGTATAAATTTACTGTTTGATTGAAACCATTTGGGTCGTTCAAGAGTCACCAGAGTAGGCAAGGGACCTTGCCAAGATGCACTACGCTAACTAGCGTTTCTATTCTTTTCGTCTTTAAACCAATCGCGTCACTGGTAGATGACGTGATATGAAAAGGCACGTGATCTACCCGTGACGCGATTGGTTTCAAAACGAAACGAATAGAAACGCTAGTTAGCGTAATGCATCTTGGCAAGGGCCCCTCATTAACTAGTTTTTGATTTATTTAGTGGTTATTAAATTAGGAATAGTGAGGAATACACAAAGACCTGCAGCCATTAAGCCGCGGTCCCCGCCTATCACATTTCAATTGGTAGCGACGCAGTTAACCCCCCGGGTGTAACCCTACCCCCGTGCGACACTGCCTAACGATACATTATACATATTCGGAAAAACGCAGGGGATTGTTCGACTACCCTTTAGTTATAATTTGCAATATTTTCTGTTGAAATCATGTTTTAGTAAAATTATTTGTCTCTGTGTCAAATTCATCTGTTATCATGACGTATAAGGAAAGACAAACCATAATTTAAGCACACTTTAGCTATCGTACGTTTATGAATAAGGGGGTTAAAGTATAAATCAAATTTAATTGCGTTATTAAATAAATGTTTATTTGTTTTCTCGTGACCATGGAGGTTGTAACACAGTCGAAATGTTTATTTTATGTGTGTAAATCGTGACAGTCACACTTAAACAATATTTATATGTATAATAAACAACTTTATCAAGCACGGTGTCTACTTTTTATAAGGTAGAAAATCTTACTTCTTTCTTATTTTCATACACGGTTGAAAACAAAAAATCAACGTGTTCTCACCCTTCACCCCCCTTTGTCACTCGCTCCCCCCCTGTCAATCAACCGGCATATCAAACCGAGTGGAACACTTCATCTCGTCGTGCTTAATTGATTGTTACAGCCTCACAATGCAATAAAAGACAAGTGGAGTCGGTATTTGACGTCTATAGCCTAGGAAAATGGCACCGCGGCAAATAAGGCTTTAAATAATAAATAGAGATCGGGAGTCACTCACACATATTGACCGAGTTCCAAACTAACTTGGTTGAATCTTACAACTACTTTAAGTAATAGACAGTGATAAATATGCTTTTAAATGATAAATATGCTCTAACCAAAAATGAAAGAATCGGGAAGATCACACGCTCTACATTATAGAAGTTGTTATATCGCTATTCCCTCGAAATTTGTAGTTACTTATCTCGAGAAGGTGTTGAACTGCCAATACGTAACAAACAGAGATACTTTTCCATTTAAAATCGAACGAAGGAAGTGAGATCTTAGAGTGAACTCAGTGGGCAATCGTATGCATGTATGTTTTTTCGAAGAAAGCTTGAGCATCCTTTATAAAAATTGGTATACCTAAGAGTAGAGGCAAATTTATATAAGTTCGAACATTAGGGCAGAAATCGTGAGTGGTCTTTGTTGGGGGAGAACTAAATCTACCAGAGGCAAGGAGTGGAAGTTCAAGACTTAATGGAACCATCATGTTTTTGTAATCCATCAATTTATACACAGTTCACAATAAATACTTTCTTATTCTTTTTTTCTTACGAGGTAAACGAACAGCAGACCATGACACTCCGCTCTTTTGGCTCTGGTCGTTTTGTCTAGTCCAATAATCCGAAATTTGAACATAAAAAAAGTCATAGATTATGAAATATTATGTGAAGAGTTAAAGTCAATTACGCCCTTGGCTTTTGAAATAGAAAAGATTTGTGAGAAAATTGCCTGAAGGGACGACCGGACGACCGAAGTAAAGCTGCCCAAGCAATTTTCCGCTGTCCTGGCAGTCGTGTTTTCATGAATCGTATACATAAGTACTCTTTCAATTTATTTCAATTAGTGCAGAAAATAAAAAGTTTCTATGTATAAAGCTGGTAAACATCTTAGCCTATTTGTGGAAAATGTGGTTACTGAATTATCGACAAGTTTACTGTATGAATAAGGTAATTCTGTTGTAGATAATTCTGTCTACCCCACTATGGGATACGGAGACGTGAAGGTATGTATGTACAATGTATGACATGTATGTATAAAAAGTTCTATTGTCTCAGCATCCGTATTCCAGGTTCCGACGGTTACTGCGGCTCATATTAACCCCTTCACGGCGTCCTATTTATTTTATTACCTCTCTAAACTTATATCTAACCCTAATCCTAGACTTGCTTAAACCTATTTGCTGTCTCATACCCCGCGAGAGCCTGAATAATCCAGAAGATAATTTGCCAAAACAGGTTAGATGCGATACATCTTCCATTTTGCGAGAATTACACCACTCAGCGCTGAATCTAATTATTCAGCGGTTGGGATGTGAGAAGACGCTGATGTTTAATACAAGGAAATTACAAGCAAAAATATTGAAATTTGTTAGTTCTTAGGTAGGTAAAACGGTCACGTTCAACTGAAATTATTTATAAAGTTTACTTATAAGTATGTTTTCTCGCTAGTGTAGGTAGTGAAATCATTTTCCATAGAAGGCGTTTTTTTATCAAATTGTTTTTAAAAAGTAATTTTCTTGGGTGTCCCAATACATCGTTAATTCTTACGCAAATCCCCAAAATTATATTACATTTCGTTTTTTTTTCACACCGGGAAAAATGTCGCCGCTGGTAATGACAATTTGAATGTAGGACTAAACTACTAAGAATTAATAATGTGCTCCTGTAATTATACCTGTTAAGTGAAAGCATCGCTTCATAACATAACACTTATTAATAACTATGAGATAGATAAAAAACCCCGATATAATGGTGGTCCGTATTATTTTTGACTTTTCCCAGGCAAGGTAAAGGTTCTTTATACTTTATCCCTCTCTCTATTCACCTTTAAAGGTAAAGATTACAACCATATAGTGACATATGATACGATACCAAAACCGGCGAGAAATTCAGACTACAAACAATCAGGTTGCATCTCAATTCATGTAGTACAAATCTTCATCCCGCGCTGGAGCCGTTATCATCGCTTCTATACCACATCCAAAACCCTGCGAATAGATTACCGCTCGCTAAGAAAGCTCTCCGGGTCTTAGCCGGGATAACGGAGGATTTGCCGGTCTCAAGTCGGGGGAGCGGGGAGGCCAATTTGCTCCTAATCATGTGATGAAAAACTTAGCGCGACTGCCTTAGTATCGGGAAGGAATTATGGAGTCGTGTTGTTGCTTGATTAAATTTGGGGCAATTATTACTATTTATACAAAATTAAGTAGCTCGTCCTGGTTTCGGCAATAAGTTTCATTTGCGCATATGCTAAAAATCTCTTAGGATCTGAATAACCACGAATTAGAACGGAAAAAAACATTGAATGTCAAAGATTAACGTCCAATGCCAGAGTGACAAGATGTTATCGGAATTCAGTATGGTGAGAGCATCCGGGATTTTTTTTCTTTTGTATGTTTCTACATACTTATATCTTACAAACGTATTATTACGAGTTTTCATTTCATCGAAAGGCATTTCTCGCCGCAAATTTTAATTATTTTCGGTAGTCATAAGTCTTACATACTAACCTACCTAATTAATGTTAAATATCCTGAAACTTCATGTTTTCAGCAGTATACAGCGTTGGATGAAATGAAATTCAATGAAATGATACAATCAATGAAGTTAAATTCGATAAAATGATGGGTTACCATATCTTCTAAGTGCTTCATAGTACAAAGAAATATATAATACGTATAGTGAATATATTTTAAGTCCTATGTAAGCTTTTAAAATTTTGTTCTAATAAGTTACGTGAAATTAAGGAGGAGTTACTTACAAGTAAATGGTCGAAGCCACCGTTGGGTTGGCTTTATTTTTTACCAATTGATTAAAAAACATAATATGTAATACCATTGTTTGTCTATTTAAAATGCAAACATATTCAGAATTTACGTCATAAAACACTTAAAGCAAGCCCTAAAAAATCCACGTCAAAATAATACCCGCAATCTCCGTCACACGCCGAATCAACCAAGCTGACGTATGCAATTTCTATACATTAGCAGGGCGCGTCACTACTGCCCACACACCCCGTTTCCTTATGCAACCGGCTCCTATAGGAGCCATGCGGGTGCCACAGGAAATTACTTAAAGAGTTTCCATCTTCTCAGCTTTTTTTCTCAAGCCATTAACCCGTAACTTTGGCCCGTATGAAGTGTTTTAAAACATTACCGTGCGCTGACATAATTAGGCAGGTAGAAACTTTTAAGTAGGTGAGTGCAGAGACTTATGGCTCTAATGTGTGTTTAAAAGTTGTTTGGAATTCATTTTGGATGGTTAATTATATTGCAAGCGCTTTCAAGATTTAACGGGGAGTTTTTGGCGCTTTAGGATTTTGAGTTATGTTTTAAGGTTATTAATGGAATAATTTCTTTTAAAAAAAATTGTATGTTCAATGACGTGTTTTTTTATACAGCAACAAAAGGCAAATGCAAATTATTCAGTGCTAGAACGCCTTTTATTGTCTTAAGCACTATTTTAATAAAAAACTACATCATCAATATAAGTTGCATCTAACCGCAAGATAATTGTACACTCATAAATAGCTAAAAGAGGTGCTTAGCAGCTAAAACAACCCTCGAATAACTCTGTAACAGCTTTTATTCCCTTTGCTACAACCACCGCACAAAAGAACCGATTACAGACCACCCGCTAAAGAGCCTTTACACACTTCACACTGCACTAAACAATACATTTGTTATTATTTAACCCGAGCAGTAACGAAAAGCAAACAAACGAACAGAATGGTAGGCAATTACCAGACCCCTGCTGTGTGTAACACCCCTTATTCAAGCGTTCAAACAACCAACTTACCTCGACCCCTCATTCTGTACTACCTTCCCCCGTCGTCATATTAAATTACTTCAAATTGAGGGGTGAGGCGGGTCAAAAGAAATTGCCCGGTAGAGTTAAGAATGACAGGGTTGTAAGTTGACATGTGTTATTGATAGATTACAACCTTGTAAATTTTAGGGTGAATTAGTTGGCGTTTAGTAACTTGTGGATTTTGGAAAGTGATTGGTTGTTAAATATATGAATTTGTTCGAGTGGCTAATTGTTGTTGTTGATGTATGATTATTATTTATTTTGATTGAGGTGTCAACATTAAAAAAACCTCTTTTTATGAGTGTTTTTGTCTGTATTTGATGAAAGATCTTCAACACAATATGAAGATCTTTAAGTAAACATTAGTCTCCAAATCCCGCCATCACCCTTAAAAGGGATATTTCAAAACCTGGTACTTACATATATACTTACACTAATAATTTTTATACTTTTTACTAAAATAATTTTGTGCGAGTAGGAGAAATCTAATGAGGCTAGAATTCAGGTCTATTTTAAGTTTTGCCCTATAATGGGTTAAAGACGATTACAGTTCAAATTCTAATAAATGTTCCGCATTGACATAATTTCATGAAGGTACTTGAAAAACATGTTAATATTATAGTGATAACAAAATATTCATGCGCCAGAAGAGATCTGCATAGTTAAACCACAATGGCGTCAAACATTCTTCTTTCTTTCTTCTTCTTCTTCCTTTGATACTTTATAATTATCATCCTAGCATTATCAAAAAAGTAAACTAGAAATGTAGTTATAAGCGTACACCCAAAATTTCATTAACTCCATGCCCAAATCCCTTAACAGCTTCACTATTATCGCACGTAACGTAATAATCATTACAGCACCAGCCCTAACAGCAATAAAGAAAAAATCATCACACGTTGTAAGGGAGGGTTGTCTGGCTGAAATATTAATTCGGCCCTAAGTCCGATAAAAACTATTAGGACGGGCTGCGAGGATTATGGGAGGATTATTATTTTAACGAAATTAGCTTACGATAGCCGAGGGACTCGAGGAGTCAAAGAGTAACAGAACAGACGCGACTTCCCTTGGCTATGTTAATAATAGTTTTTTGTTTGCTAACCAAGAATGCTGAGTTTGTAAGTTAGTTGCTTGATTCTTTTGAAACAGGCCAAATAACTGAACTCATGTGGTACTCACCTAAATAATGTAACCTCTGAAATTTAACTTTGTTAGGTTAGGCGGAGAAGGTGAAATCCTTCAGACAGTCAATGACATAAATTTCCTGTTTTAATTACACACATTTCATACATTTTATAAATATATTTATTCAATTAACTACTTATAAAAATAAATTAAAACAAATGGAACCCCTCCATCGAACTCACTTGAGGCATTAAGCTTAAGACACTCGCAGCGTTTTCTCTCTGCACCGCTAGACTCAGCCTTTGGGCAAAAAAGGAACCGGACCGAGGATCGCCACAGACATGCACAAGTTTTTCTATTACACACATCAAAAAGGAACAAAATAATGTGTGTTTCGTGTGTTAACTAATGTAAACAAAATGAAAATGTTTATTTCGTAAAAAAAACACATTATTTTTACGTAACAATAATGATTCAAATAATAATATTAAATTGGCCTTCTTCTTTTTGAGGTTACATCTATTTATAACGAAATAAACATTTTGTTTTAAAATATGTGCAGTTGATCCATTATAAAATTTTGGCTAATATTTTCTAGTTTAGTTTCTTAGTTTAGTTTAAGGCCATTTCGTGTTTTATGGAACTTGGTTCCGGAATAAAAATATTTCATTTAATCTTATTGCATTTCCTAAACAACAATCATATCTAGATTCTACCGACTTTCGCCTCTCCGTTGCCTCATCACAGCGAGATTTCATAGCACTCACCCACTAGAGGGTTTATTAAAATAAATTGCGAAAATTGCAGCGCAAATGTGGCCCAGCGCAGTTCGGCTAACCAGCTTACCTCCGCCAACATTACTTGACCCCTCACAAGGATCCGTTGATTCCCAATCGAAGCTCTGCGCTAATTGGTGACAATTCCTCCCTGACCACATTTGGAACTTTCGTTCCGTGTAATTCCAATAGAATCGCAGCTCTTGTTATTTGGGCGAAAGTTTCGCACCCCTGTACTTTAGGGGTATATCAAAATGATATTTAATCTTTGAGTTATAACGAGCAGCGTTGGGGTGAGTGTCTATTATGGGGCTGGTATTTTTGTAATATTTATGGGTCAAGATGAAGATAATCCTGGGATTTGACGTGTAATAGGTTTTTAGATAATCATTTGTTATAGAAAGCCACCTTAGGTATTTCCGTAAGTATTTGTTTGATTTTTGATCAATTTCCTTCCTATCTCAGAAGTATGGAAAAACTCAGAACGCCTTCTTCTTCTTATCCAAAAGCAAGGTTCTTGCTGATGTACTTTTTTTTGGCAAAACAGCATACACGCCACTTGATACTACCTAAAATCCCAAGACTGCAATCCTAGAACTGCAAATGTGTTGCTACCTTGAGGATAAAAATAGGATGCCCTTATGCTAATAAATTCAAAGATTGTCTTATTCTCATACCGATACACAACAATGCGCATATATTGCATGGCGGTAAGTTTAAGGATAAGACGGAGGTAGCGATCCGATAGGTTGTTAAGCTCATGAAATTTAAATGGTTAAACAAAATGAAAATGGTTCTACAGTTAGGATAAGTTAGGATAGGATAGGTTATCTACCCTTGCCGTTAGGCAGACCTTGTGCCAAACACCCTGCGAAATAATTAAATCGATATCTTGGCGGCAGGTTTGGTTCCAAAACCGGCGAGCGAAATGGCGGAAAGCGGAGCGATTAAAGGAGGAGCAGCGGAAACGGGAGGGTGCAGAGGTCCTCCCGAAGAGAGACCCTGCCGAAGACAAGGTAAGGAATCCTCTAAGTAGTGCTTTTTGGGGCCAAATTTAGGAAAGCTAGTACAAAAGGCATCAATATTTGCCGTTTTTACCACTGCCCGGTCAGACATTAAAATATAATTAGAGACGAATAAGCCACGTTGCCGCGGCTCGTTATGATCTAACCGTGACATACTCCCACGCATCTCTAGCGCGTATGTGACTGGACTGGTACGATCGAGCACTAACATGCATGTAGGTATCTAATTTGTTGGTCGGTAAGATTAAGCACGTGTCGAATACTATAAACATGATATTTTTCAGGGTTCCTCGGAGTGCATGTCCCGCGGTTCGGCGGAGGCATCGCCGGTGTCCGGCGTGTCCCCCCGCGCCTCCCCCCCGGTCACGCCGGGCTCGCCACGCCGCTCGCCGCACCGCTCGCCGCGCCGATCGCCCAACAGGTCTCCGAGGCCTGACAGGTCATTTCATGGGGAATTTTAGTGCGGGGATGCAAAGGGATGAGATGAAGAACGCATACTTATAACTTTAGGAATCTCAGCACTTTGGAGATCGTGTACTATACTATTTATATAATAAATTAAAACCTCACTTTACTACGTTACTGCAACAAGGTTCTAAAATGCACAGGCGCTTATAATGTTTAGATAGATAATGTTTGTCCGTATCATAGTTCAAATCTATCTCGGCATGCCTACTAGGCATATAAACACTAAATAATTGACATCATCTAGGGGGACTAACGTCTGGGAATAACACTTCTGAAATGCATCAATTCTAAATATAACTGAATATAACTGCAACAAACGCTGCAACAACGAAGGCTCAAGCTGGCCGACCAACGATCTACTTCGCCATTGGGTCACCCTTAGCATCTTCTGCACTATTTACTCAATATGGTCTGGCACTGAATATGTTGACGATGGCGTCTCCTGCGCAGGTCGGAGACGAGCTGCGCGTCGCCCGCGCCGTCGGTCGGCAGCGCGGGCTCGCGGGAGGCAGCTCCCGAGCCTCGCCCTACCCACCACATCTTCTCGCCGTTCGACCAGTGAGTACCTAGCTTAACATGTCTCGTGTAAAACGCCTTTAACTAGTGCAAAGAAAAGCACTATTTATGCCCGCTTTCTGCCTCAAGCGGAGCGGACTCCGTACGGACTCCGTTTGGTTTACAACGCTGACTTCGAATGTTTCCAACGCGAGCGTTTTTAAAGTCACCGTTGTAATCCAAACGGAGTCCTTACTGAGTCCGCTCCGCTTTCAGTGGATAATTGTATTTATACAGATTTATTTAATAGGTAGAACGGTTAGATACGAGTACAACGCAACAATATAAAAGGAAGACAGAGTTGCCAGCAGTAAAAGCTTAATCCGGTGCCAGAAAATAATCTGAAAAAGGGATATTAAAGATTCTAAACAATTCTTGTAGGATTTAATTCATTGTTGGAGGGTTGTATGTGAACACAGACCACTTACCCTATAGACTCCGCCTCGGAACAGTTTGTCTAGTATCTCATTAAGCCAAAATGGCGGGGCGCGGGGGGCGGAAAGTGCACCGTGATTGGCTAGTTCAAAGTCAACGAATAATCAAGTGTGCGCGTCGTGGTGCGCGCCCATAGAACCATGGCAAACAGTTAGTGTTCTGTGAGCATAAGCATGGCTTACGGGGGCGCCTTTGTATGCGGAGTCTATAGGGTAAGTGGTCTGTGTATGTGAACAATGTCTAAAAACAAACGACGTAATGTTAACTTTGAATTGAAAATAATCGTCCAGGGAAGTAGGCATTTTCGAGTGTGATTAGGTACTCATATAATTAAAGTGAGAAAATAAACCTTGTCGAAAATAAACCCTAAATACTCGTCGACCCACCATATTTTCGTTAACCCCGAGGCACCCTGTCTTCAACATTCACTTGGTAAACTACATACTATAGTTCCTAAATTTTCGGGCATGAACCCATGCCTAAACTTTTACTGCCTTAAAAGTAAAAAGTGGCAACAATATAATGCTTATTACGTGTGCTGCAACAATGGAAATTCGTCTGTTTTACGGTCATAACTTTAACAACTGTGAGCGAAGAACGAGCCAGGCCGGTGGTCGGTGGGAATTAGCAATTAAGGCTACATGCGAGGTTTAATTAAAGATAATCATATTGCGCGCCATGTTGGACCCACTTGTTCTTGATGGGTTTATTTTTGAGTGGTTTAGCTTCATTAAGCTCCTTCAGGAGTGCGTAGGTACTGTATGACTAACCTAACCTAACCTTAGGTACAGAGCAATCATTTTAACTGGGCCTATTCGGTTTTATTTTATACCTCTGTTTAGCCTCATTATTTTTTTCCCTGCCTTTCAATTTGTTCAGACAACATCAAATTTAGGTCCTGTGATCTAAAATCAGAAAAAGGTTTTTTTTTTTTATGGCATAGAGAAGGCAAACGAACACACAGGCCACCTGATGGTAAGTGGAAACTGTGATCCATAGACATTCGCACTCACAAGACTGCAATGCAATCCTAAGACTGCAAATGCGTTGCCAACCCTGAGGACTAAGATAGAATGCCTCTATGCTAGTTATTTCACCGGCTGTCTTACCCCCAAACCGGAACACAACAATGCGAACACTGCTGTTTGGCGGTAGGTTAATGGATAAGATGGTGGTAGCGATCCGGACGGACCCTGCACAAGGTGTACTTCAATCAATATTATATATTTGGGAACAAAGAAATCGAGCCACTTTCTATGGAAATTCAGTACTAAGTGGCTCGATTTCGTTGCTCCCAAGTGTACATACCAGTCCAGTAGGGCATTTGTATGTCCAATTCATGTGAGAACCTAAAAGGACCGGAATGCATAGCGGAGAACGAAAACACAGGAAAGTACAGTGAGTTGTTTTCCCTCTTCGAACGTCTTTTTCCCAGACACTTTTTGGACAGTCGCGCTCGAACTTGTTCTACGATTGCACTAATATCATTCTTCTGATGATGACAAAGTGATGCTATAAACTCACTTCGTTTCCACTCTGTGCGTGGTCTAAATTGATACTTCATTTAACTGGCGCGTTGCTATCGTTTCAATTGGTATTAAATCACTGTCAATCAAACTTCTCACCGACACTACTTAGTATATATTACAGCAATCTTATTTGACGTACATTTGATCATTTGATCAAGTATATTTTAACTATTTACATTCCGTTATAACGAACTTTAAATAAATCACAGAATGACGAATATGATTTAGCTAACAACATTTAAAATTATATGGTTAAAAATTACTTTTGGAGAAGCAAAATATATGACTAATAATTGCCAGTTTAAAAAAACAAGAACTTCGATTCCATCGTAATTTTACACAGGAACAATTTACAACGTCACATCTTCCTCGATTTTATCATAAAGAGTGCAAGAACTCTGCACAATACAACTTACCCTTCCATTGATACATATAAAAGAAAGTAACTTCGTTAAAGGTGAAAGTTTTAGTTCTTCACTTACAGCGCTTTGAGTTATTATCAAGAAACGACAAAAATAATATAGAAAATAATATTTCTATGGTAATTTGTATGGTTAAATTCAGATATACTTCTATATCCTGATATCCATTATAAACAGTACAAATACCATGTTTACTTGTCATTATGTATTCTGTTAGACTCTCATGAGACCCTATGCGAGCGAGCGAGAGAAAAGTACAATACCAAGGACCGATTTTAAAGCTATGATGTATTATGTAGTCCATATAAGTACGTAGTCTAAACTTGATGAACCAAAACAACCTACACACGTCAAATGATTGTTTGCACCACTACCCAATACGTAGATGACGCCATACTCCAGAAACGCTATATTAAACGATCGGAGTTGACTAAACACATAATCAAAATACATTACACGCATAATTGAGTTTGATTGAGTATTAGTGTAACTAATCTAGCAGAGTGACAGACAACTGAAAACAGAATTATACTGGGTGCTGGCGCAAGTCACGAGCGGTGAGATGATACTCGATATTTTATATTATGGCACGGAGAAACCAAAGAGCACAGAAGCCACCAGGGGGGTTATTATGACATAGCTGTACGAGCACGCTCGACAATTAGTATTTTAAGCTTACGGTGCAACAAGTGCGCGTCACAATCGCATACCTACGTGTGTCATTTCATTTATTCATTATTATATTACTTTAGAACAATAAAAGACTTCAACCGAACTGGTCGCGTCTTTCACTGAACATCAACATAACCACCCAACATTATAACATCGTGCATGTAAGGTGTAATGAACCATTGCATCCTACATTTTGGTCCTTCGAACCGGATATATTCTCAGTGTGATTGTGTTTTTTCTACGTAGCGAATCAGTTGGCTGGCTTCCCACAAGCGGGTTCCACCAGTTTAACCGAGACATCGCAACCATCGTAGTGAGGGCACGGTTGCACCGAACTGAACCGGAGTTCAACATTTTACTTTAACAACAACATACAACTAACAAAACAATGGAAACCTTGAAGAGACAATACATCATCTTCGAAACCATCGAGAAGATGAGGATTAACTTTCGAAAGGATTCCAACAGTCGCAAAACAGCAGACTACATTGAAACGCGGCTATCAACTCTAAACGCTCTTTGGGAAGAACTTAACAACAATCATGAGGTGCTCACACAGGCAGCAGACAAGATGATTTTAACAGAAGATTACAATAATCTTTTCAGCAACGCTAAGATTTTGTATGAAACATTCAAAGAACAATTGCTAAAGTGTGACCCCGTAACAACAGTGAGCAAGGGTGTGCCATCCGCGGCAGACGAGTTGTTCAGCCAACAAACAACAAACTTTAGGGCTTTTACTCGCATGTTAAAATCCCTCCAAATCGAGAATATCTCCGAAAGGTGGGAGATAGAAGACAAGCTACAAACTCTCCAGACAAGGTGGAAAGTCATCGATGAAACCCACTGGAAGCTGGATAACATTTTCATTGGTGCTGACGTGGACTATGAGCAAGAGTTTTCTCAACATGAGGCCAACTACGAGTCTACCAAGAAGCAACTTAACCAAAAGCTCAACGCCACGGCTCATCAGGGTCAAGCAGTACCCAAAATCGAAATTCCAACGTTTTCCGGGAACTACACACAGTGGCCAACATTTATGGATTTGTTTTGTGAAGCAATCCATAACAACAATACAATTACAAAGGGACAAAAGATGCAACATCTTAAAGGCAAACTTCGCGGTGAAGCGGAACGCATTGTCCAACATTTAACAGTTTCGGCGGATAATTATGACACTTGTTGGGAACTTTTAAACCACAGATACAACAACACTCATTTGCTCTTTACAAAACAAATGCAAACATTTTTGAACCAACCAGTCATCCAACAACAAACTGCCTTTGAAATTAAGCGGCTTCACGACACCAGCCTGGAGGTTGTACACGCCATTCATAACCTTGGTGTCGACACCTCGACTTGGGACCCCTTTTTGGTGCACATCTTGGCCAACAAACTGGACTCGGATACCTATGCGTCCTACATGGAAACAAGGAAAAGGCCACGTGATCTGCCACATCTTGACGAGTTTATTCAATTCTTAGAAAGCAAATTTACGGCGCTAGAGCCTATTAACAAGAGAAAGCAAACAGTAACGCAGCATAAACCGGCCACTAGCCAGGCTAAAGATTCGCACTTAACCTCGCAAAACGCTGGTCACAGCAGTGGAAAGTTCCAACGATTTATTGCGAAATCATATCATGCTAATATGGATCGCAAATGCCCAGTATGCAAAACAAGCCACATTTTACTTTATTGCAAAACTTTCCAGAACATGACGCCAAACATCAAGAAACAAACAATGTCGCAATTGGACATTTGCGAAAACTGCTTATTTTCGCATGGCGGCAAACAGTGCACTTCAATCAAACGTTGCAAGGTATGCAACAATGCGCACCACACGTCGCTGCATGACTTGTTACGCGACACTGCTTACTCGGAGTACAAAGCTACGCCGCTGCAGGTGACGTCAATGCCTGCGGTATCTAGCGAATCGGGAACAATGGACAAACAAAGAAAGTCGAATCACCACGTGGGAGGAAACTTTTGTGAGGTCCTTTTGGCTACTGTGCAAGTTAAGGTCAAGACAGCTGACGGAACGTTCAAACGGCTAAGATGTCTTCTGGACCAAGGCTCTCAAATTAACTTAATAACTGAATCAGCAGCTCAGACACTGGGTCTTAAAAGACAAAGACAGAGTGCTGTAGTGTCAGGCATTGGTCTATCGTCAAAACAGAGCAAAGGAACCGTACAACTAACTTGCGAGGCTCTATACGGCGATCATGTATTTACGACAGATGCGCTCGTGATGACTAACATGATTAACAATCTTCCAAATTACTCCTTTGAGAAAAACCAATGGCCGCATCTCAACAACATAAATCTGGCGGACCCAGATTACAACATATCCAGACCTATTGACATACTACTTGACGCTGGAGTTTACGCGGACATCATCATGAACGGCATTCTCAGAGGTCCTACCCATGCACCCATTGCACAACAAACAAAATTGGGATGGGTTTTATTAGGCAATGTGAAACCCTTCAATTGTCATGCAGTACTTAACAACTTAGAAGATATCGCTCGATTCTGGGAATCCGAGGAGATCACCGAACTATCAAGCAACATGACACCAATGGAAGAATACTGTGAAAGTTTGTACGAAACAACAACAAAAAGATTAGAAAATGGGCGCTACGAGGTGAAAATTCCAATGCAGCCTAATTTTGAACAAAACATTGGCGCCTCCAGACCACAAGCGGTTGCACAACTGCTACAATTGGAGAAAAGGCTAGCAAAAAATGAAGAATTGTCACAAAGCTACAAAACCTTTATGAATGAATACATTAAGCTAGGGCACATGAAACCCTGCATCACGCCAATCCAGCCAAGCTGCTTCCTGCCCCACCACGGAGTCATTAAGCCGGACTCCACAACTACAAAATTACGGACGGTTTTTAACGCGTCGAGCCCAACCAAAACAGGATACAGCTTAAATCAACTTATGGAAAGCGGCCCGAACTTACAACAAGACCTTCAGACCATGCTTTTACGCTGGAGGTCATTCCGCTACGTGTACACAGCAGACATAGAGAAGTTCTATAGACAGATACTCATATCTGAAGAAGATCAACATCTACAAAAAATAGTCTGGCGAGACTCTCCATCCGACCCAATTCAAGAGTTCCAGCTCTGCACGATTACGTACGGAACCAAGGCTGCCGCATTTCTTGCAATGCGAACAATTAAACAATTAGCAATAGATGACGGCCCACTATACCCTCTCGCCGCGGCCATTTTAAACAACCAACTTTATGTGGATGACCTACTGGGCGGAAGCAATGACCTTCAGGAGGCCATAACATCGCAACAACAACTTATAAACCTATTGCGAGCGGGCGGTTTTAACCTACGCAAGTGGGCAAGCAATCACCCAGGCCTTCTTGAACACTTAACTAAAGACCAAATTAGTCAAACAATGCTCGACTTTAAGAACATTCACAACAATAAAACATTGGGAGTTTTATGGAATCCGTGCACAGATCAATTCACATTTAACATTGCCGAGCTAAGTGTAAACAAGAATGACGTTATCACTAAGCGGTCATTGCTGTCAGATCTATCTAAGCAATATGACCCACTCGGCTGGCTCTCTCCAGTTACCATGAAAGGTAAAATTATATTTCAACAAGTCTGGAAATTACCTTCAACCTGGGATGAGCCACTACCGCCGCAAATACAAGAGGAATGGAAACTCTACAGAAAAGAGCTACAAATGCTCAATAACATAACAATTACAAGATGGATAGGAAATACACAACAACACTTTGAGTTGCATGGATTCTGTGACAGCTCAGAAAAGGGCTTTGGCTGCGTCATCTACTGCAAAAGTACGGATGAACATGGCCGGACAACAGTTCAACAAGTAGCTGCAAAAACAAAACTCGTCCCCATAAACAAACACATTACCCTTCCGAAATTGGAGCTATGTGGGGCGGCCTTACTTACAAGATTAATGCAGAAAACCATAGAGTCACTAAACAATCAGACAGTGCATGTATATGGGTGGACAGATTCGACTGTGGTCTTAGGGTGGCTGCATGGTGATATAACACGTTGGAAGACATTCGTAGCAAATAGAGTCAGCAAGATTACCCAGATAATGCCCTCGAGTTGCTGGCGACACGTGCGCTCCGAAGACAACCCAGCAGACTGTGCTAGCCGGGGCCTGTTACCATCGCAGCTTATAACACATCATCTATGGTTTGAAGGTCCCCACTGGCTAAAGGATAACATAAAAACATTGAAAGAGACAACAACATATGAAGAGCCCACAGAAGAGCGAAAGAGTAACAAACAAACATGCTCGCTTCAACTGTCGACACCTGTAATAGAGACGCTTCTGAACAATAATAGCTCTATGACCCGTGTAGTACGAACGCTTGCATGGGTGTCACGTTTTGCTAACAACGCAAGTGGCAACAATAAAGTGCGGATCTCGCACTTAACAATAGCCGAGTTAAAGAATGCGCATACTGCAATAATCCGCTCAGTGCAGAACAAACACTTCGCCGAGGAAATTATGCAACTACAAAACCATAAAAACATATCACAGAAGAGCCGACTTTCAAATTTAAACCCGATCTTGGACAAGGGCGTTCTACGTGTTGGCGGGAGACTAACATTGGCTAATATCAGCTACGCACAGAAGCACCCAGTCATCTTACCGCACAACGACAAGTTAACGGATTTACTGATCCAACAAGCCCACATAACAACACTACACGGTGGGCCGAAGCTTACGCTCTCTCATCTTCGAAACAATTACTGGATTTTGCGCGGAGTCAGAACAGTAAAAGGGCAACTTCGCAGGTGTGTCAAGTGCCACCGTTTTAAACCAATAACAAACAACCAAGTGATGGCTGATCTTCCTGCTCCCCGAATAACACCATCACGTCCATTCACACACACGGGAGTAGACTTCACCGGCTATGTAGAGGTCAAGGCCAATAAAGGGAGGGGCATTAAAACAACTAAAGGTTACATAGCGGTCTTCGTCTGCCTTTCGACTAAAGCTATTCATCTGGAATTAGTGTCAGATTTAAGCACCGAAACATTCTTGGCAGCCCTTCGAAGATTGGGTGCTAGACGAGGCCTACCGCAACATCTCTACAGTGATAACGGCACCAACTTCATTGGAGCGGCAAAGGTGCTTGCGCAAGAAAGCGGAAAAGCTCTCCTACATCTCATCAACACAGAGATCATGGACACGTTGGTCAACTTAAACATTGAATGGCACTTCACAGCACCCGCGTGGCCTACAGCTAATGGAGAATGGGAAGCCGCAGTCAAAAGCACAAAATACCACCTACGGCGAGTGCTTGGCGAACAAAAATTAACGTTTGAAGAGTACTCCACACTCCTGGCACAAATAGAGGGCTGTCTCAACTCCAGACCTCTAACACCCTTAACAGAGGACATAGATGACCTAGACTGCCTCACTCCGGGTCACTTCTTGGTTGGTGGTCCGGTACTTGCGGGCCCCCTGTCGTCAGACTTGGAACCACGCAGCATTCGAACTCGATGGCAGTTAACAGAACAATTACACAAAGACTTTTGGAAGAAGTGGTCGGCCGAATACCTGCACACATTACAGACTCGCAGCAAATGGACGACTGTCAAAAGGGACTTAAAAATCGGGGACATGGTTCTAGTGAAGGAGGACAACATACCTCCGGCTAGATGGCTACTAGGAAGAATTACGGACACCCACCCAGGAAAGGATGGACATGTTCGAGTGGTGTCATTGAAAACAAAGACAAACATTTTGAAGCGACCCGTTACCAAGCTGTCACCACTACCCATAGAGCCAACCGAACAAGATACTGAAAATTCGAAACAAAAACCACCAGGCGGTCAACGGAAGGGGAATATCTACACCTGCCTGCTTTTCCTCTTGCTCACAGCGTGCATTCCAACCTCTGCCCAACAAACAGCAGCAGTAAACGAGCTGAACCCTAATAAACTTATTTACTTTGACAAGGTGGCTGACATGCAGATCGTGCAAGATCAGTGGAAATTAGTGGTATACTACAATATGACGACGTACTGGCAAGGATTGAGCAGTGTTAAAAGCTACGTAAATCAACTTACAACCCTCTGCACTCAAGAAACAGCCTTCTCTACCATTGCCGCACAGCTTCAACATGACATAAGAGAACTTGAACATTACAACGACATATTATCTATTGAACACGGCTCACACATCAAGAGAACAAGACGCGGTCTTATTGACGGTGTGGGGTACATTGCAAACTCCTTGTTTGGCGTGTTAGACGAGAGATTTGCACAACAATACGATAAAGACATCCAACTCATACGCCTCAACGAAAACCATCTCCTTCAACTCTTTAAAAACCATACGTCAATAATAGAAGGCGAATACAATCTTCTACAAAGACACGAGCAAGTCATGAACCAACAATTCGTAGCCATCAACAAGCACCTACTGGAACAAGATCAGCGCATAAAGGCTGACCACCAGAATAGCATGTACATAACAGCTACAGCACTCGCCGCCAACATGGTCATAGGAAACCTACGGCGTCTACAGCAAATGTTATTGGATTTGATAACAGACGTCAAAGACGGGCGCATTGATATGCATCTACTAAAGCCAGAACAATTCGAAGAACAACTGAATATCATCGCAGGACAACTTCCGGGCGAATTATCACTTCCTTGCGTCAATACGAGACATTGCGTCACAGAAATGTACAAATTAGCACGCGCACATGTGCATATCACTAACAACTTTATTTTATTTGAGTTCATATTACCTTTGGTAAATACAGAGCAATATGAACTAAATCGAATTATTCCGATCCCGCAAATATTGTCGCATACTACGCAACGAATCACCATAACATCAGAATATCTGGCAATCAACCTCAAAAAGGATGCAGTGATACCACTAACTCATCAAGACATTGCTTCATGTCTTCAAATCAAAGAACATAAACTACTTTGCACTATGGCTATGCCGATATACGACACAAAGGCCGGCGTGAAGATATGCGAAGCTCAATTAATTAACAGCAAGAACATTACAACTTGCAAAACAATAACAACCGAGTGCGCCGACAAGTGGATCAGGTTACACAAGCCCGGCGCCTGGCTATTCGCGTGCTGTCAGGAATGTGCTGCGCGCACATTTTGTTCAACTGGCGTGATGCCACTCTTGTTACAAGGCACAGGGATCGTCACCCTAGATACAGGCTGCATGCTAAAAGGAGACAACGTTGTGATAAACTCACATAACAACTTTCACAGTGCGATGACAGTCAATGACGACAACATGTATGTCCAGGAATCTGCAGTAAATCACGTCATTGTCGAGAAAAAATACAATTTTGTCACTGAAGACCACAGCGAAGTTCTAACTAAACTGAAATCCAGCATTGACACGGTGAAGGCTCAACAAGAAACATTTGAAGAGATTACGTCATCCCATGAGACGCACCATTACACTTTTATCTCATTTATCGTGATATGCACGATCGCTGCTATCTCGTGGACTGGCATCTACATCAGGCGCAAACTACAGAACACTGCAAGTCGTGCCATCGATCCGAACCAAGGATCCAAAACGGATATTAGCGAAGCGTCATTTCGCCAGCTTCGACGGCTGCACCGCTCCGACAGCATGAGCGAGGTGATTGCACATGCCCCAATACGTGTAGATAAGGCAACCACGCCTTGATAAGTTTACTCTTCCTTCCTTCTTAAATTGGGCAGCATGTACGAGCACGCTCGACAATTAGTATTTTAAGCTTACGGTGCAACAAGTGCGCGTCACAATCGCATACCTACGTGTGTCATTTCATTTATTCATTATTATATTACTTTAGAACAATAAAAGACTTCAACCGAACTGGTCGCGTCTTTCACTGAACATCAACATAACCACCCAACATTATAACATCGTGCATGTAAGGTGTAATGAACCATTGCATCCTACAATAGCAATGTAGCTCTGTTTACGCTGAGAGAAAAGGACGGAGCTATATAAGTGCTATAGCTCCGTCCTTTACGCTCACCGTAAAATAAACGGCATAGCCCCTCTCATGGCAAGAGACGTCTTATGCCCATGGGCATATTCTCAACATTGCAAATGCGTTGCCAACCCTGGAAGTAACTATTATTTAATCTGTGTCCTAGAGATTAGATATCAATAACCCCACACTTATAAATAAATAATATAAACAAATTAGTTAAGTATAGTTGACTATGTAAATGTCTGTTTGATTATTTGGTCAACTGCTAGAGAATGCCATAAAGCATTAGGTTCGCCATTTGTACTTGTTTCAGTGCAATAAAGATTAAGTTAATCAATAAATAAATATACAAAATAACCGTCGAGTATAATTTTAAATTATAATTTAAAAAGCTGCTTAAATTTCAGGGATTGTATGATCTGCCTAGCTTAGCGACTCTTTTTACGAATAATTTATTTTATTTCCAATTCACTTTGATCTACAAATTGGTTTTACATAGCGATAGCAAATATAACTAAGAGTCAGTAATAATTCCGCGCTCGCTTTACTTTTACACCTTTCCACTGACTTTGTTTTACAAGTTACTTGGAAGATTCCCCCTAATCGAATTAAGGGGGACTTTAATTGTCGATAATAATGATCCCGAGCTAACTTGACTCCAATTGAGAAATTAACTTTGTGTAAGTTTGCCTTAATTATTCTTGACATAATTATTTAATCCTGCAAGATTGATATCGGTTTTAACCTTGAATAATTGTCACTATGATTGACGTGGCTTTAATCAATTTGACAGATAATCTAATTAATCGTATACATATAGCTAGCTTTTCTAGAAATATTAACATTAAGACATGCTATGTCCAAATAACGGGAGCGGCATGTAGTCCGACGAGTAGGGTATTTGGGGGTCCAAATTGGGCCATATTATTTTTTTTGTCCGAATTAGAGTAAGGACACTAGTTTGTCTTCAAATAAAGGTATATCGCGCGGCTTGCATGTGTGCGTGGCTCGACCGTACGCGCCGCGAGCCACCACAAGCAAACTCAACAAGTCACGCCGTCCCCGCGTTTGATTGCCCGCGTATTAAGTATCGAGCGGTGCGCATCGAGGCAACCCTAGCGCCCAAGCGGCAATAGGTATCAGAAACTCCTAAAAGGCCGGAGGCGAATTACTTTTCTTAATGTCCGTTTGTATTATAATTCATAACCATCACAAGTCTGAAAGTCATATCATAACCATGTACGTCCAAGGCACTAATATCTATACGATCATCGCGTATACATGGACCTTATTATCAGAGACGCGTGTAGATATTTTTGATCTCTTGGCAATGTGTATGTGTTTATGACCTCAACTGTACCTTATGAGGTATACATGGTATGAGCATCCTATCGCGTCACTGAATAACGAGCGTGTAAAGAAACCAATATAGGCAGGCAGGAATACGGCAGTAGGTGGGTAGTAGGTACTTAGCACCTTTACAAGGAGTCACGGGGTACTTATGCGGTCGACCGAGGGTCCGGAAGTGGTCGAACCGGGCTTTCAGCACTCCCGACTTATCACACCGTGCTCACACCACACCCAGGGCCCGGGGTCGCCTTTATAACGGTGGATAAAATATCCGTCCCTCTCGCACTTATTACTGGTCAGAAAGTGACAGATATTTTATCCACGTTTATCCACATAGACAAACACGACCATGCTAGGCCCGCAGACTCTTCAAAATGTATGACAGTGGATCAGTACCCTACTCACAACCCTACAATGCAAACGTGTGTTTTGTGTGTTTTTCTGTTTGTTACGCCTTTACGGCTAAAGCAATAAATCGGTTTCGAGAAGAGTGGTGTTTAATCCGAAACCTCGATTGGTTTAATAAGACGTTTTACTTGTGAGCATTTTGGTTGTTGAACTCCTTTATTTGAAGTATCAAATAGGTAAAAAGATTTAATTTTAATGTAAAACATTTCATTTTTTATCACCGACATACTGACGTTAAATAACATGTCTTATTTAAAATTTAATAAAAAATAACGCTAACTCCTGCCAAGAGCTTTGATCTAAACAGCTAGTGTATACTACCTAGTTTATTTTTTGTAGTCGATCAAACCATATCTAAGCATAGCAAAATGTCCAAAAACCGTCTAATTTCACACTTTCGATACATTCCAACTATAGCTTTCTAATCGCTATAAGGTAGGTTTACCTTTTGCTTATGATTATTAGTAACTTTTTCTTAACACAAATTTTTGCACCAATTAATTTCCCTGATTCTATTGACTCGTTCGTTAACGACTCCCGCGCATCCAGTACCCTTACCATGACGAGTTACAATTACCGTACTCGCTAGCGAATCGAATGTTCTATCCCTCACAGTAATCTTATAGAGTGCAAGGGACAGAGCATTTGACTCGCTAGCAAGTACGGTAATTGTAACTCATGGTGAGGGTACTGAAACCAATGAAGCAATTATGATGTGATCATCATAATTGCACGCAAGGTCTGCCCTTTGTGCTGTAACCCTAATAACAATACATTCTCTTGAATATGGAACGTAAACGCGTGCGCATGTCTATTCAATTATACGATGTGATCATTGGAATTTATATGTAACTATCTTTCTCCTACGACATTTGGTTTGATTGCTCTTGGACTCGTATTAAGCATGATTTTGTTCCCGTATGCTATTGTAAAAATCTGTGAGTCTACCAGTGACTTGTGTATGTAAATTAAATATCAAATAATATTGAGGAAGACGACAATATTATACATATTAACGTATGTCATTGGTCTTTCTATGGCTCTAGACTTGTAGTAATAATTCGTTTGCGAGATTGGCTTCTTTACAATGTACCGAAATCGACAAGTACATACCCAATATACACTTCGATAATGATTTTCGGAAATAACAAAATCTCTCCTTTATGACAAAGTTACAATAATGGCTAGAAGATAAAAAGAGAATACTGTGCGTAAATTTTTAAATAATTGAAATTTTTAATGAGTAAAACATAAATTGTGATTTTCATATTGTAAAAATAATATTTGCATGCCATTACACATAGGTAAAACATGTGATTCTAAATTATTGTTATAACATTGTAGACCATATTGTACCTACCGTGTTTGAACGGGCGGTAGATGATTTTCTAAAGGTTCAGCATACATAATGACACTAATTAATTATCAAAGATTTTAGTTTAAAATAGTGCCATGTTTGATAAATGTGTAAATGTGTGCTTAGCTACGACGCACAGGCGCAGTAAATTGCCGGAATGAAACGACAGTTTCATTCAATTGCAGCGTGCGCGCGCGGCGAAATTTTATTAGCGAGTTACGGAGTCCGTTGCAATTCAGTTTGTTAAGTTTTTATCACTGGCCACACAGAACAAATATTGACAGATATATTTAAGTGCTGTAAGTATGGAGGTAGGTATTTTTGTTATTTTTTCACATCAACTCACATTATTTCTATAGCTAAAACGTAAATTATACCTAAATATATAGAACAGTAGTGACGCCACACACAAAAATGCAAAAACATGACCTCAAAAATATTACTGCGATAATGACATTTAACCACGGGTAAATTAGGTTAACTAATTTGAACACACAACGATATCCTGAATAAACATACTTTCTTACGACTTCTTTCCAGAAAATCATACAGTGCCCGAGCAATACCAACAAATAAACTCTGCGAGGACAAAGCGCGTTAAAACTAGCACATAAAATAATACGTACTATAAATGACTATACTAAACGCACTTCCCATTCGGTCATCGCATTAGACACTTAAAACTTAATTAAGCGCGTCAATTAACCCGTCTACTGCGCTTTCGCAACCCCCCGCCCGCATGCCGCTAATTGCCCACATTTATGTGACAAATAGCTCCACGTTCGACCCGCTCTGACGCGATACCCCTTTTAGAACCATTGATTTGACCTTTTCGCCTGTTTCATTCGACTCAATGTGATTTGCGGCAGTATTTAAAGTAAATTTTGTGATAGACAAAAAAACTCTACAATGCGGAGAGGTTTGTAATAAAGATGAATAGAGAATTAGAAGAGTATTCAATTGTTTTGATTTGGTATGGTTATTAATAAAGATAAGTATAGATTTTGTAATTTATTTATTTTTGCACTTCGAAAGAAAACTGACTCTAGCGTGATGTACTGAAGGTACTGGCTGAAAATCAGCGCTGTAGGTGTCTAACACCTCAGCATTTTGCTGAGCCAGTGTCCGTCTTACCGCCGCGAGGACCCACAATGCGTGCTATCCCTGTTACCTTCACTGCTTCCTTTAATCATTTGTACATGTGTGTCTTATGGTTGGTGAATAAATGAATTTGTTATTCTTCTTCTTCTTTAGCTTTACTTTCGAATCAGACAGTGACATCTGTCGGATAAATAACTAACAAATATCAGCAGTAAAGTAGTAAACAACCAACCATCGTACCCTCTGAACTGCTTCAAAAACTGCAGTGCTAGCATTGTTGTCCGGTGAAGGATAACACAACACGTGAAATGACTACGAGTAGCATAGAGGCATTTGCAGTTTTGAGATTGTCATCGTACGATTGCAAATGTCTATGGGGCTCAGAGTCCGTTTAACATCTCCATACCATGAAAAAAAAAACGGCCAAATGCGAGTCAGACTCGCGCAAGAAGGGTTCCGTATTATCTACGAGTATTATGGAAAATTTGTGTTTGCTGTATTTAGTATTGTTTGTTGTAACCGCAATCAAAGTACATCATCTGTAAAAATTTCAACTGTCTAGATGGACGAACGTGACGGAGAGACAGAAGGATAGTGGAGTCTGAGTAATAGGGTCCCGTTTTTACCCTTTGGGTACGAAACCCTAAAACCAATGGATCACTAGTTAATAAGAATTGGAATATTAAATGATTCGAAGTTCAATATATTATTCAGTCTGAAGAGTATTTACCTTCTGCGACGATGAACGAGTATAAAGCGTGTATGATCGCATAAACAAGGCAGCCCATTCAAGTCAATAAGCTCTAATTAATGCGTTAATGAAACCATTGGGACGCCGGCCTTCCTGCCACGCGGTTCGCTCCACACTATCTTATATTTCTTGTGTCTATGGTATCGTGAATTAAAGACCATAAAGATATTTGTTTGTTGGATATTTGCTTATTTAATGCAGGATTATAATAATGTATTGTGATAGAATTTGTCTAAGAAAATCTGAAAAATAATAAGCAAAATAAAAAATAAATATTTGAAAAATTTCGTTTTAATTAGTAAGTTTCTTCTTCTTAAATTTATTTCTTTCTTACTCGCTTTCTTCTAGAGCTTAAGAAGGTAAAATCATAACTTTATATAGTTTCAAATTCAAATTATTAAAAATCTGATTAAAACAAAATGAAGACAAGCATTTCCGGTGTTCCATTTTCAAAACCGTTAAACTTTTAATTTCATTTATGGAAACAAATGGTTTACGGCCAGTGTTGCCGCGCGGCGGGATGCATGATCCAATTGCCGTCCGCTAAATTGATACTCTATTTGGCTCAATTAAACATTAATTAATGCCACTAATGAACACCAAGCCGCTCTATTGTCGATGCCTAGGAAAGATATGATGAAAAACAAAGCAATTTAAAATTCAAAGTATTTTCTTACGCAACTGCAAAGAATTAGAGGAAGAAAATACATACTTTCAAAGGTATAAAAAGCTCAAAGGCAGCTTAAGTAAATGTAATTTTAGTCTAAATTTAGATTCATGTTCTTATTCCTACAAAAATAAACGTTTTTTTTCACGGACGACGATAAATTCATAAGAGCAGCACACCAAACTGTTTTTTTATACGTATGCTTTCTTGCACAATGGGTTAGACATAAAAAGCTTCCCAAAGGCAAACCGCAGCGTACTTAAACTAATGACCGTAAAGGACATAAAATCTATTGATCCGTTCATCGAGCCCCTCAACTGGCCATTACTCTATTCACGCCACTTTATACATCAAGGAGCGCTCAATAAATCGCCACCGAATCCAAACACCATAAAAACTATCTTAATAGCGAAACAGATTTCAATCAACGAAAACGGACAATAGGCTGCGTCCACACTAGCGAACCAACTTATTCGTGCTGGTAACACAGCGCGCTACAATAGCAAAAACATGATGTTAGTCAATCATAATGTTCTTTTACCAATAGTATTTGTAAGTTTGTGATAGTGAAAATAATCGCCTGCTGCGTTAAAAAGCCGACTCATTCCGAATGATTCCGAGGGGTGTCGCCCCCGTCGCTAAAGGGCATGGCGATTGCTTAACGCTAAATTGACTCAAATCTGGTACAAAACAAACGAATGACACGTGCTCCGCCGAGCGTGCTCGAGTGGTGTTGGTGCTAAATGTACCGAAATTGGATCTTGATTTCCGTTCGTCGTATTTCAAGAAATTTATATGCTTAGCCTAAAATTTGCGTCATTACACTGTGAAGACAACCACTTTCAAGAAAAGAAATGAAATTAGTTTGTTAGTTGGGTTGCTTTAACTGTAATATTTAAATACAAAACTTGGAAATTGGGACTTTATTTCGGATTACATACGAAAGAGAGTTTAAAGGGTAGTAATATGCCAAATTTTTTTTTTCTCTCGCAATGTAATTATGATACGCAATGCTGTGTTATAATATAAATATAAATTATTTGCTTTCTGTGTTAGATCAAGTAAAACTCAACTTTGTTTAGCTTGTTTGTTTGCAGTATCTACTCGCTAATATTTGTTTTATATTGCGTATTATTTCCACTACACCGGTCACTTGACTTTCATGCCCATATTTATTAACCGAATCCATAGAGTACGCCCCGCTGGGTCGCCGCGGGCATCGACAATATTGTGCGAGCGCGTGCCGCGCGCGTGCCCGTGTGGAGTCGGCTTTACGCTCTGCGCGTCACAATGAGTCGAGTACAGTATCGTTTTAATACATTTTGTGGTTAAAACGATACTGGTAAATGTGAATGTAATGGAGAAATTATGAAGTGTTTTTTGTCGGTAGATACTTAGGTAGTTGCAAAATGTTGGTGAACAAGGGGTAGCCTTATTCGGTTTGGTAACAAATCAAATAAATGTTCTTAATATCCAGTTCGCACAAACGCTCGGTAAATAATAATATAATGTCGCCTTAAGTCACGTCTTGTTACTTTCTAATTAGAAGGTGATGAGACATGTCCTAATGAGTCATTAGAGCCAATTACCTTTTGTGCATCTGAGTGTATAAATAAATCTCGTCAAGTTACAGCTCTATTGCAACTCTATTTGAATATTTTTTTATTCCGGCTGTTTGTTAGCTATATATACGTTTAATCATAATTAAATATAAATAACACCTAACGTAATAATTCCCACTAAAAACATTTCAAAAAACTCATGGCTAACTAACCCGTTCCCGCGCTTTCCCGCCTCCCGCACGCGTCCACAGATTAGAAACGCCTGCATACAACCGAATGGACGCGTTTAAGCCGTAAAAAATAAATCAAATGAACACAGTGGCCGCTGGCGCGGAAAGATTGAGTGGCAACCCTTTGGCGGCCATGCGGGCAGCCATTTTAAACTAAGTACGGGCTAATTATTATAGGTGTAATGTTACTGTAGTATTTAAAAAAGCATTAGTTGAATAATGTTTCAAATTCAATTAACTAATTGATGGAACGATGATCCACTTTTGAGGTTAAATTTTGAATCTTGAATTTAGTAATCACGCCCCGTGTTGAAATCATCAGTTACTCATGCCTTCATTCCCAGAGTGGGGTAGAGGCAAAGCCACAGAATTACCAACACCTCTAAAAAAATGTTGATAATTCTGTAACGACATTTTTCACAATTAAGCTTATAAGTATGTTTACCAGTGTGACAGGTTGCAAGCCCATCGCCTAACAGTACTTCAAGCCTTTATTCCCTTAGTCGCCTCTTACGACATCCACGGGAAGACATGGAATGTCACTCTTCTCCCGGCAAACACACAGGACTATTGACTATTGTTTAGTTGTTAACTAAACTATCAATAACTCGATAATGTAATGGTAAAATTCCATCGATTAAAATTATTACTTTCATATATATTTGTTTATCCGTTCCAAAATGAGTGCGAACAAAACATGTTTTACGGTCGATTTTATCTAATTATATAACTAGTTATAGTAGGTATGCTTTAGTGTAAAAAATGTATCAATGTTTGGACTACCAACTAAAAACTAAAAAACTGTCCGATTCAGATACAAAATTTTACAAGCCCGACCAAAAGAATACCATCGGAATTGATTCCACAGTCGATCTCCTAAACCTAATTTCACCTTCCCAAACTATCCCTAGAGCAAATAATTACACGTTATCCGATAAACTCCGAACTCGTTAGAGTAACGAAACTAACGCAACGAACGAAACGGCTGTAACGGTAACGTCGTTACACCGCCTCGTTTGTCGTTACCGTTCCAACTCTTTCGTTACGCCACCAATACAATTTGAGACGTATAGGTTGTGAGTCAAGATTCGATTTGGCACGGCCGGTGTGTACTTCATTAGGGCCGGACACCGTTGTCCGGGAATTTTGTTACCGTTGTCATGGTAACGGGCTGTGGAGTTTAGGTTTTTACGTAGTTTTTAGGTTGCGTGTGTATCAGTAGTTGGAAATAGTAATATTGCAGAATTTAGGGTGATAAAAGTTTACTTCTTTACGCTAAATACACTTCTAAACTTGGGTAAATAACACTGACGACTATATATAACTGCGAAGTATCTCTTTATGGCTATTTCAATGAAATGCTGCTTGTGCATCCAAATATATGACTCTTTCATCTTTATGGGGTACCTCTTCTGTTTCCTGGAGTAAACAATCGTCAATAAATTGTTCGTGTTAAAATGTAGCATATTTCATACAAATGCATGCATAACTCTCAGATTGCTTTCAAAAAGTAGTAAAAACCGATAAAGAGTAAGTCTCAGTTACAAATAAATACAAAACAATTTTCTAGATGTTTATTTTTTGTTGTTTTAATTTTAAAAAAAAGTGTTCTTTGATTATTCGTTTATTAGTATTTATATTTTACTATCTCAATGTCATTTCATATTCTGTTCTATATTCAGTAACAAAAAAGAATCACGTGTACATTATTGGTGCCCTGTCCATTACAGGTTACATCACCCTAGTTCTTAATATTTTAAACAATACCACAATGAGTCATAAAAACTTAACCGCCCAGTCACCGCGCGCCGCGTAACTTGCAGACAAATTGAGAACAAATAGCAAATTAAAATTAGCTTCGTAATGCGAGGGGTCGCAGCTCCCTATTAGTTGCGATACTTTTAATAGAGAAGGGAAGTTTGCTAATTATTCCAACCGTCGTTTCGGTTCCGTTAAAAAATGAAAAAACGGAACCTATATGATCACTCTTGAGTCTGTCTGTCCGTTTGTCTGTCACAGCCAATTTGCTCCGAAACTACTGTACCGATTGAGTTGAAAGAAGACGAAAATTTACCACCCCCCCTGATCTCCGAAACTGTAGAGCATAACATTTTGAAAAAAAAAACAAAATATTGTTTATTGCTTGTAGTACAGTCAAGGACTTTAATTGTTAAGCCACTATGGAACCCTATCGCATAACGTTGATCATTAATTTTAGCGTAATTTCCTTCATATGGCTTGACGCTGTCATTATGACAGGGTTCCATAGTGCCTTAACAATTAAAGTCCTTGACTGTACAGTCAACCAATTTGATTTCTAGGCCACTTTGGACTAAGTATGTTAAAGTGACGTTGTCAACCAAAACGTAAGAGACTCCCTATGATTTGGTTTACAACGTCACGTTGACAAAGTCCATAGTGGCCTAGGAATCAAATTGGTTGACTGTACGGTACAGAACTCTCTCCACGCGAGTTCAACTCGCACTTGGCCGGTTTTTTTTTTTAGTAGTGCTAAACCGAGCTTTTGACATATTATGGTATTGTTTTTAACTCTGCCGCCATCACTGTCACTAACTGAGGTCCTGAGCCTCTATTGTACCTACTGGGTAAAACCACGTAGAGGTGTTATCGTATTGTCAACGTTACGACTCTGTCCCTCGCAGACCTCGCCAGTATCCTTATAGAGTGCAAGGGACAGAGCATTCGACTCGCTAGCGAGTACGGTAATTGCCTAACGCACTAGCAATCGCAAACGTTTTCATTTTGAAAATCGAAGGCTTGTCTGCATACAAAATGAAAATAATGGTTCCGCTTTGAAACAGGTCAAAGGCGATATGGCCCCGCTCGTGTACCCTTCAAATTCGAACTTAACTTATCCAACAAAATTCGATTTCGTTTGATTATTCACTACGTCTTTGTAACTTGATAGCTATGGGTTCGTAGACATAAACAGCCAGTACGTAATCAGGTAATGTGTTCGCGACGCCGCGCCGCGGTCGGAATAAATAAACTAGCGCCCTCTAGTGTAGCGCTCGTGTAACGCGAATATCCTATAAAACAAGTAAATATTTGCTACTTTTGAAATGGATGGGTATGTAAAAGTTAATTGGTTTTCTTAGAACTATTTCATGTCATTTCGCGGTACAAGGTTATTTTAATTATTAGTTGACTTATGATATGACGTCTCTAGGCGGCTCTAAAGAATCTTTTTATGGCATGTTAGTTTTTTTTTTGACAAAGTAATCGAGAACGTCCCTACTCGTTTGACTTTCAATTACCTTTTTGGGATTTGGGACTGAATTTGCTAAACAGATTTGGGACACAGTTAGTCCATGTCCTAGATTTAAACGTAAGATACATTTTATCCGGAAAAAAATGATGGTTTATGTGGAGATAATGTTAAAGAGTTCTACGCGACTAAGTCTCTTGCAAATTGCAGTCGTGACGTAAAGTCCTATTAAATACCATTGCATTTTTTATAACTTAATTATGTCATACAATTTGTTACTGTAAATGTCACAATTCCTGTCATACTTCGTCTCTTTTCATTCAATGGAAACTGTGGGAGGCTAGTGGAACAATTCTGCCCATATCTACATATAATGAAAGCGGAGAAGTCAACAAAATAAACAAATAACTCTCATTTGCGTCACGCAGTTGAGTAAAAATCAGGCCATTTTTTTATCAGTAATATCGACTGAATACTTGCTTGCATTCGCTTTAATTCGACCTCTCTTTACAAACAAAATAACTAAATCTCAAGGGTGATTTAAAGACTATAAATTCTCATAAACGTATTGTAAATATTAAAGAACTTACTTAAAAAGTGTAGACGAAGCCTAATTCGGGCGGCGAGGCGATTACAACGATTAAATATTCATTAACGAATTTTTCTCTTTAAAAGCTGAAAAAATGGCGTAAGGGGAAAATTGCCAATTAGGGCCTCCCTCCGCCTACCTTCGTTTAGAATTAAATTTGCTCCTTCAAGGAATGTATAAAGTGAGTGTTAGGATGTTTAGCGAACGATACAATTTTAACGTCTGGTGAGCGTTCTATGGTTTTAATATTAAACATGCAAATTGGCTTGATGTCTTGGGTTTACACGTTTTCTTTTGTAGTTGTTATTATTATCGTAAAGTGCTGACTACGTTATGAGATGCTATTCGTCACAGTACAGTGGGGTTGTTATTAAGAGGCTGAGTATTCTGAGTTTAGGTGTCGACTCCTGGACTTGGGCAAATCACGCGTAGTTTAAAATATACTGGACATATGCAGCGCAATCTTATTATGATACTTTTATGATCGAGCAAGCCACGCTTTTAAGAGTTTTAAGTGTTGTTTTGCGGATGGTTTGGGGTATAAATGGGTTAGGGTATGAAGAAGTCAAAGGTATAAAAATATAGAGTCGAGGAAATTGATTCCTAGACCACTTTGGACTATGTCAAAGTGACACTGTAAATAATATCATAAGAAGTCTCTTATGTTTTGATTGATAACTTCACTTTGACATAGTTTAAAGTGGTCGAGTTGCAAATATACGTAAATATAATCTGTATTGAGGTTAGGTTCGTAAAATATGTTCGTCTTTGTCTGTTTCATTCTGATCTATTTCTCACTACTCCCATGCCGCCATCTTGCTCACCATCATAATAACATTAACACTTTCAGAGCCCCGAACTTCATACTAGCTCCATTTCGTATGATGAACCAGGCAGCCTGGCATTAAACAGGTTAAGTCCCATCAACAAGGAAGCTATCGCCATAACCCTTCCACAAACAGCGCCCCTGCATGTAATTAGTGTCAATTTATCATTATGCATAATTAATTTTCATTTGTGAAGCAAGTGTGTTCTGCGCCATATTTGATCAAATATTCACGCCACTTCAAAGGCGGGCAATTTGATTGGGATAGTGTGAGAAGGAACCCGAGCAATAAGTACCTGTTAATTAAGGAATATAAATATTGATTTGACATAAACGGCTGGAGAATTATGAAGAAATAGTTTGAGAAGTGTCTTTTAATAGGTGTCGGTAGGTCCCAAAAGATGTTTACAAAAGGGGTGTTTTACCTCGTTTTTTATGCTCGATGACTCCTCTCCAGCTATGTCGGATTTACATGTTTTACAAAAAAAGGCAGTAGTCAAAATTTATAGACTAGAGTCTGATGTGGCCGGTGTACCCGTAGTCAGACTTAAGTCTGTATTTAATTGTTTACATCCATATCAAATCCAAACAGCTATGCATGATGCCGGCGCCACACGCTTGGTGTTTGCCGCAAACCCTGCAGGACGCAATTATATCTTAGAGTGAGCACGATGTATTTCCATCTCATTCCAATGTATAGCTGCGTCCTACAGAGTTTGCGGCAAACGCCAAGCGCTGCTGCTGGCATATAATGCTAGGTTGATGTCGTCAGTCAATCTGACAGATATATTAATTTTAGACGAAAATAGAGAGGGATTTTCTCAGGGACAATTTTCGTAAATAAAAGTATTACTTCAGGTAAATTGTCCATAAGAAAACTGATAAATTACTTCACCTAGAATATTATAAATTGAGGAAAGAGGGTTCAGTGTGACTCCCAACCACGCCAGAGGGCTCAGACAAGATGTACTACGCTAGCTAGCGTTTCTCCTCGTTTCGTTTTTAAACCAATCCCGTCACTGGTAGATGACGTGATACGAAAAGTCACGTGATGTGCTAGTGACGCGACTGGCTTAAAAACTAAACGAATAGAAACGATAGTTAGCGTAGTGCATCTTGTCTGGGCCCTCAGTACTGGAAGAAGATTGCTAAACTATTGGGTCTACACAGACAATTTCAGTGTCATATCGTAGCAAATTTAGTCTTCTTTAAAAACGTCCTTTAAAAAAGTTTTATCAAAGTAACTTTGACCTTTTTTATCAAAAACTAGTAATAACCTGTGTTATAATAGTCAACACCTAAAAAAATTTCGATTTTCGACAAAGTTGCGTTTGGCGCTCGAAGTCACAAACTTGGATTATTCATTGGGCAAACATCATAAACAAGTCTGCGAAAAATCAGAACTATGGTCCGACTTTTAATTCACTGCAGTAAAATGACACATCCAAATGTCATTCTGAGAAATAATGATACCACATTTATTTAAATAGTGCTTGACACGTTCACCTAACGAATGATTTGATCAAAGAACGAACTAAATATTTTATGAGCATTATATAGGTACTTAGCTAAGTAGATTATTTTATTACATTAAGCTGATCAAATTGCTTGCAACAGATTGTTAATAAAAAAATATGAGACACGAGTAAGCCACAGACTAAACAAAAAAATATCGCATTTAAGTAACATTAAAAAAACAAACCTGCTCAATTCATAAAGACAGTGACATACTTAAATCAAGGGAGCTGTAATAATTATATAAACCAAAAACGTCAGATCACTTATTCATGCAACAGTAATTATTTGGTTTAGGCGTTTTATTTATTTGTCAAAATTTACATCCTTAGCGAAAATATTAACGTAATGTTTGTTTTGTTATTTTCTTAATTACTAAAGTCATTTTGAAACCCTCCTAAATATTAATAGTATTAATGTAGTGCAAATAACTCGAATGAACTACAATACATTGTTCATTTTTTCATTCATTCATTAGGCAACATCACTATTTTTTATTAGGGTTCCGTAGTCAAACTAGGAACCCTTATAGTTTCGCCATGTCCGTCCGTCCGTCCGTCCGTCCCCAGTCTAGCTCAGAGACTCATAGTACTAGAAAGCTGTAATTTGGCATGAATGTACATATTAGTCACGCCAACAAAATGGTAAAAAAAAATTTTAAAAATTTTTTTTTTTTAATGCACCTCCCCTACACGTAACGTGGGGATGTCTTTTTTTTTTCTTGCCTACCCCATAGTGTGGGGTGTCTTTCGATAGGTCTTTCAAAAATATTGCGGGTTTATGAAAACAATTTTTCGATTAAGGGATCCGTTTATGAAATATTAAGCTTTAAAGCGCTATTTTTTGTTAGAGTCAAGTGTCCCCCCCCCCCTCCCCTACAGCCAAAACTACAAGTACTAAAAATCTGAAAAAAATCTTCAACGAAAGCGCATATAACGAATTTTAAAGGAAAACTATCACGGCTAAGTAGACATGATTAGTTCCTGAGATACAGGCGATTAACGCGTTTATACCTACTAAAAATCATCTAAGACAGCGCCAAATAACTTTAAATAGAAAATTGTTTCATACATGTTGATTTTTGAGATAGTTTTTTGTGTTTGTCGTTACGGCTTCGGAACCCTACACTGAGCATGGTCCGAGATGCTCTTGCCCGGTTTTTTATACACCAAAAACTGACAACACTGAAGCTGTCATTCTACTGCACTGAATTAAAAGTCGGACCATAGGTACCGGATTTGACGCAAAGTACCCCGTAGGTAGGTACTTTCAGGCGACAAGGCTATATACTCGACTATAAATTCTCTCCGAAGTGTTTAACGAATTCTAAGCACAAAATGGGCTGTTACCTTGTTACTAATCTTAAATTTATAATAACCCCACAACATTGTATCTCATAACACGTAACCATATCGCATTAAGATGCTAAGTACCTACGCTCGGCGCTTGTGTGGCTGTAGTAGCGCCATAGCTGTATAGTAGCTGTATAGTGTGTGGTGTACATAGTATAGGGGTGTCACCGTGTCGCTATAATCAGTTAATTGCATGAATAATTGGGCAGGCTCGCTCTAACACTGAAAATACCTACAGTAGGGTGCGAACTGACTATTGCTTACCGGTATAGAGCGCTACTAAATTTGCGTAACTCGTATTAGGTATTTTTTAAAATACTTGAATTAAATTGTAAGTATATGATTGAAATAGCAATTAGAAGGATTATTATGAAGTTTACGTAATGTGTTTGTGATATTTAAGTTGTTTTGCTTTAAGATTCCTGTTGGCCACTATCGAACTATGTCAAGGTATTGTATCAAGCAAATTGTTAGTAAATTCTTACGATTTTACTTAGTACGTTTTTTTACTTTTTTATCATAGGTACACTTTAAACCATGACTACGTTAATTTATTGTTTAAGTCTAAAGATAATGCAAAACATGACCAAAACGTAAAATAGTCTAGAACGTCGAAGGACCATGATATCTAGGGCTGCGCCAATTTTCCATTTCCAACCGTTAAGTACAGGGTCAAGCCGCGACCGGGGTAACGAAGCGCGTCCCTATTAATTCGTCCCAGCGCCATCTGCCGCCGCCTTGAGGAACTAACATGAATAATATGAATATTCAACTAGCGAATTGAATTGTAGAAGGTCCACAAAGGGAATCAATTAGATCCTTAATGACCTTTAGTAGTTTTGATTAATAAATGGCTGGAGTGCCGGTGATTTACATCTTGACGTTTGTTTCGTAGTTAGCGAGTTAGTAATTTGCTTAGGAATTTTGGAGTAAGTAGATAATTTATTGGATATTCGGACAATTTGTTAACTAGTACCAGTAGTTATGAACACAGTGCCAGTTATTTTAATTGAACATTGCAATGTGATAGGTACAAATAGAATTATATTGTAACGAAACCAAAAACCGGCCAAGTACGAGTCGTACTCGCACACGAAAGTTCTGTACCATTCTTTGTATGGTGGACTTTTATTTTTTTATTAGTGATTGTAGCTACAGTGGCCATAGAAATACACTCTGTAAAAATAAACTGTCTACTTTCGTTTCACGAGTTTCAGCCCGCTGACAGTCAGACAGATAGACAGACGTACGGACAGGGTGCGGAACCCTAAAAACAAAAAACCAAGTTTTATTTTTATTTATTTAAAATCAACTCAAAAACGAGTTCGGTTAACACAAAACTGCGTCTCTCACAGAACATTTTTAAAGACGCCTCTTCGTTTCAGTATTAGATCTAAAAAGCTTTTATTAAATTTGAATCTCAAACCCGACATGAAAGGCCGGAGCTTTAACTTGTTACATTTAACAAAAACCCGACCTCAAAAGCAAATGCAATAATTGGAACAACATCGAGAAGATAAAATCAAAGTGCTTTAAAGGCGACACATTTAATTTGGCTCGTGGCCCGGCGCGGGCGCAAGTGACAAGCGGTTGCCGGTATTATTCTTGGTTGTGACATTTATTTCTTTTTAATGAACGTATGACACATAAGAGTGAGGGGTTGAACGTTGTTTAATTATGGATAAAGGCAATTTTACTTTACTATGAATATACTTAGGTACTTACTTGGAAATTATTAAGACTTAAAATTTTAAGATACTTACTATATAAAATGAATATTGGCTAATGAAAAGAAAAAAGGCTTAAAAGTAACGTTCTCTAAACAATCTGGATACTTCAGAACTTCAGAGTGCTGCCAGGTGTAGGTGACCCTAACGGTTTTGTATTGCACGGGGTTTATGTTACACGCTATACCAACCTATCAACGAACACATAAATCAAATAAAAAATACCTATAATATCTCTAGTTTTGTTTTGTTCTCGTCTCGCTGTAGCTAACAAAACGTTGACAATACGGAAACATGACAAAAGCAATAAGGTTTGACCGTGTAGAATCTATCTAGTACTCTTATTTATGATACAGTATGATCGACATTTTTGAACAGAAGCTACAATTAATTTCACGACGCTTGGAGCCCGTACGTGTTACGAGCGGCGGGCGGGGCATTTATTATTTACAACGGGTAATGAACCCAAATCCTTTGATTCCATAAACTCCATTGAACGGGTGTCGCTTCAAGTTGATGGCAATAGCGGCAGGCGGAAAGGAACGCGACATTTCTTATTGATGGCAATGTTATTTTAGTTATTTAATTTTATCTGACACATGCAAACTTGTTAACTGCCTATTCAAGCCGTAGCAAAATTAATAACATAACATAGTACCTAGTTAAAATCATCCAATCCAATTTAGATATTCCATTTCAGAATTTAGGGGTTTAACAAAACTCCTACGGTATTACTTCAGCTTATTACGACAGCGAAACAATGACCTAAAAATCACACTGAAGTATAAAACTAAATGAAAATGCTTCCTTTGAATTATTGTCAAACAAACAATCAACTTCAATGCAAGAAATCTGCTATTTAGTTAGTCATTTTATGTTGAACTACGAATTATTCACACAAACACATACCGAATATCGTCAAGTTACCTGCAGTGTCTTTCCATTCACCACCGCACCGCAGCCAGTCTGTGCCCCGCTCCCGCTTCTGCTTGTCGCCTATAAGCTTATTGCCCGCTCGATCTTCTCGTGTGCGCCCCACCCGCCACATCAAGTATGCAAAACAATTTTCGTAGCAGATTTAACTATAAAGTGGGAAACTACTTCTACGGGATAAAAGCGTAGCGCGTAGCAAAATCCATCCAATTTCTTAAGTGACGTTATGTAAGTCATGTGTCCTTTTTCGCCTTCTTACCAGCATTTCAATTTTCTTTTTGTAATTAACGTTAAGAGTTATCAGGTAGTACATACCAGTACGGACGTTTATTGCTAAGCCACCAAAGGACTTTGTCATAATAATTGCGTCAAGTCAAGAAATAAATTATGTATGTTTACGTACCTTCAATAAATAACTTTTCCGGCAAGGTTTTAGTATAGTGGTAAACAGCTATCACTAAAAATAACTTTTATGGCACACAAAAATTTCAAAGGGTCAAAATATAACTTACTACTTTCAATAATAGTTTGGGAATGGTTTTAAATAGTTTTGAAAATTTTACCTCATTTTTATTGGACCTATTTCCGACCATTAAGATCGAGATTGACAATATACATATGTATCCGCAATCCAACTTCTATCAAGTGAAGTGATTTTGATATCCCCGCGGGATACCCATCGATAGCGATTAGTGTAATAGATTCACGACGTTTTTTCTACACACACCAAACTCAATATAAGTACAGTCGGAGCAAACAAGCGAGCGGGACTCAGACCCGTAGTCAGACGTCAAAGGCACGAGCGATTCCTCGCAAATTGCGTTTACGTCCCACGGGCGCCCGACGCGGCCTTATCGAGTTTACTCTCAAAGAGCCGCCATTTTTAAAACTTCCATCGACTCAGGTACTGAATCGATTCTGGGTACGGCCAATTGTGGTTCCGCTTTGTTCTTTACCTCCTTTATAGGGTTGACGAAGTTAGCGAGTTTCGGCGCACGAATAATTTGTGTTCCCGGCCGCGCGACGCGATTACGAGTTGCCGGAATCCGATCCGGTTGCCGGAATCGAATGAGAGCCGCTTGAGCGGATCGAGTTGCGAGCGAGAACTTCATTTGTTTGAATTATAATGCCGAGCGCCGCGCCGGCCGCGACCGAGTCGGCTTGAACGAGTTTGTCAAAGAGAATCTGAATGCTAATCGCCGCGAGAAGTCTGCTGTTGATGTATTAACTAATTCACATTCAAATGTAAGCAACAAAGAAAAGAATTATAGAAACACATCGCGACACGTAATGAGCTCATCTCTATTCAGCGCAAACAAATTGGTAACTCGGTGGAACTCGCGAGAGCATGCGCGACGCGAGCCTAAGCTGCGCCGGCTCCGGCACTCGTTAAAAGATAAATTAGAAAATTCGCGTCCGACGTGGAAATGTATTCGAGGATCCAATCTCACGGTCCCCGAGGCGCGCTGGTAATTGCTTAAGAGAAAAATCCAAATGAGAAATGAAAAGGGAATCCCTTTTCCGAGGAAAAATTATATAATTGAATATCTCTTTCGTAAGTATTATGAGGTATAAAATATGATAATTGAGTTTTTGCTTACGGTGAGCGAGAGGAGCGGCCCAGCACGCAAATGAGGGAGGCAGACGCTGTTTACTCGGCTTGTTTGCACGAGTAATGTGTTTGTGCTTACTACGTACGTAGGTACTATTTTTCCGCAGGTGGTAACGTGATTTCGTGGCCAGATTGAAGACAAGATTATGTAGGTAAATTATCTATGCCTGTAGACCACTATCCAAAAAAAGTTTTCGTCTCCTTTTTAACACGATTCTTCAAGCACGATTCATGGTTATCCCTATCCAGTTATTGCAGATGCAATCACTTGGCAGTAGCAATACTACTTATTTTCAAACTTTCGTACTTTTCCACTCATATTAGAGGTTTAAAACGGGTTTTAACAAGATAAGACGTTCGTAAAGATCGATAATTACCTACCTTTTTTATTAAATAGCAACACTCTCTACCCTTTGAGTTACTTATATTTGTTTTTGGTATAAGCAAGTAACTATTGACTAACAATACACTGGTAATCTTAGCCTTATTGTGCAAAATATGGTTACAGAATTATCAACAAATTTTTAGATTTTTTGGTAAATCTGTAGCTCTGTTTTTTTTATTCACTAACACAACAATAATAATAATTTGCTTGTTTGTTTGTCCCTACACGAAATTTCTAGACAGCTGTTCAACGGAAAGGTGTCAATAACAATAACAAGCCCAATTCAAATAAAGATACTAAAAATCAATTGGCTACGGTGTTATACCATCCCCATCCACTTAGGAGATCAAAGCGCGATCGCAACGGAATGTATCGTTAGAATAGAAAGAGGAATGCGATTTCCGTCGCCGGGGGTCGTTAGCAATCACGATTTGTGTCTTAAACTCGTTAGGTGACACGGGGGTGGCCGTGACTTGGTTGCAGATCGGCGTACCAACCACTATAGGGTATATATAACTCTCTTCGAAAATCATTCTTTTGAGAGAAAATCTTTTGTTTGATTTTTTGGACTTATTGTTCAAAATATGGGATTTAATAAGGTTTATCCGTCTGTCTATCCATGGTATGGTAACGGCAGAACGCGTTGTCGTTGGTTAATAGATTTTTTTTAAAGTTTGATTTCATCCACGTTTCATAGAAATGGGTTTGACCAAACAAAAGTTGTGAGTTATGAAACCAGCTCGAGTAAGCCTACAAACTCTACAATTATACACGTACTATATTGATCAAAATAATTGTGTTATGATTAAGTTACAAAGGGTTTTTTATAACTTACCTATGTAGTTTTAAACAAAACCAAGATGGAATTTTTAAGATGGAATGTCGAACGATCTATAAAGCGATATTGTTTTACCATGTTGAATAAAGGTCAAGATGTGTTAAGATTATATGGAACGTTTTTCGTCTACAAACTTCAAACTGATTCCTGTTTTATCATAAAAAGTAGCCATTTGATTTTAATACTCTGTTGCGATCACAAAACCCTATTACAGCCTTAACTTAAGCCTTTATCCAAGCCAACTAAACAGCTCTAACCTTACACGAATAACTTTCAACGCAATTTGTTATCAGAATAGGCGTTTACACGTCTAACTACCCCTACGCGATAAATCACCCCCAAGACCTAACTTTTTATTGGGGGGCGGGGCCCGATAACTGTTATTACACAAAACAGGTATAAATAGGTGCCTGCAGGTAGGGAGCAATTTCATACCATGAATAATTCAGGAGAGTCCGCCCCATAAATGTGTTACGATTTTTCATAATAGCTCCTTTTTGAAGTGCGTCCGTATCACTCGCGCCCTCTAGCGTGATATTCGCCTTTCGTATGCAGTTTAGTTTTATATTCCTTTTTTGAACGCATGGTAATAGGGTTTTTGTGTCGTCGATGTAGAGTGGGCTTTACGGACCTTATAAGTAGTTGAAAACTTAAGTACTTTTTCATTTTAATGTGATGTTTGAACTGCAGCACTATTCTGTGAAAGGCGTTAAAGCGAAAAGGTACAAAAGTGTGCAGCTATATTGTACCAACACGTGTCAAAAACATGCCGAGACGAGTCTATTGACGACATTGAAAAATATTGAGACTTTGAATAGAAATAAATTAATGCTTTTGGGGATTCATGTTTGCCATCATATTGTTGTTCTTAACGTCTTATTTACAAATATTACACAGAATACATGAAAACCATTGTATGACAAGGAGAGTGGCATTTAGGTTTTAAATAGCAAATATGAATATCTTAATCTTTGTGCATAATGTAAGTGATAAAATGCTCTAAGAAATTTTTTTCCCCGACCAAAACTTCACTAGTAAAGCTCCTACCCGACACGTCATCGGTAAAAATTAACTCACAAACAAACAATCATCATTAAAAACGACTCGTTATTAAATAATAACAGATCATTTCATTAATTGTACTTTAATTTATGTAAATGACCCATATGGAGACGCTACGCGAGTGTCGGTGGTATTGTGTTTCTTAGAATGCCATTTAATTAGAACCCTTCCACAAGCGCTTTAATTAATACAATTTAAGCGCGTAATTAGAGGGCACACGTGAGATGACTCTAGTGATGGGATCTCTGGGCACATATCGATTAAAAATGTCCGGTTGTCGCATAAAATAGTTACAATAACAGTACGATAGTTCTTTACTGTAGTGAGTCCGGTGACTGACTCTGAGTCCTGAAAACAAAATACCTACGATGTAAAAAAACGCGTATATTACTAATACATAAATCGTTGGGCTATTGCTTTAAATATTTGTAATTCTAATTGGTTTCATGAAGTTCACTAACCTTTTTTATTGTCTTGATTAATAATGATTCGAGAATCGTAATTTCTACGCAGTCATCGTACAAAATTAGTTTTAATATCGAGTCGTTAAACAGAACTACAGTTGGGCAAAACATTTTCTGCAAAAACATGATTAAATTATGCTACGAAGTGGGATATCTTCTTTAAACACGTGCTAAGACTTCACTATTTGAGCATAACTCATTTCTCTCATTAGAAACCAACATTTCTTTAATAGTAATATTTTATATCTAAAGGATCTTACAATATTTTGCGGGTGGTAGGACCTTGTGCAGGGCCCGTCCGGATCGCTACCACCATCTTATCCATTAACCTACCGCCAAACAGCAGTGTTCGCATTGTTGTGTTCCGGTTTGGGGATAAGACAGCCGGTGAAATGACTAGCATAGAGGCATTCCATCTTAGCCCTCAGGGTTGGCAACGCATTTGCAGTCTTAGGATTGCATCGCAGTCCTGTGAATGCGAATGTTATGGGTCACAGTTTCCACTTACCATCAGGTGGCCTGTGTGCTCGTTTGTCTTCTCTATGACATAAAAAAAAAAAAAAAATACTCAAGAATTTTAATCCGGATAATGTACTTTACTAATAACATAAGTAAGTTTCAAATAGAATTTAAACAAAATCTATCGACACTCCCCCCTCCCTAAGCCAGTTGACAGCGACTCAAATAGCGTCGTTTTTTCCGTCCGCATTAATTTATGCCTTTTTTACGCAATAACGCTTAATTGGCCTTTATTTATCACTTTAATTTTTCTAATTTGATAACTCGCTCTCATTGGAATTTATGGCGCGTCACGGGATACCGTCTCAATAACTATTTAAATGCATAATTTGAACAAATGCGTTTCGATTACTGTTATGAGAACGGTCTTTATTTGTTTAACTCTGGACGCCATTGAAGTTGAGTATAGCGATTTGATTCGGTTTGTGATTCGTTTGATTTGTTTTTGTACACTTTCATTGACCAAGTATTAAAATAATAATTGATTAAAGGTATTTTAAATAGATGAGAATGTATAGTTATCTCAAGAACTAGGTATGCAATTATTTTCATATCTTTAGCCTGTTGTAGGTTAAGTTTAATAAAATCAAATTTATTACTACTTAATAAACCTTGAATTCTTTTAGTAATTAACTGGTACCATATTCTATTTTTAATACCTATTTCTTGTTTTCCAGCCAAACAAAGCCAGTTCATTTCAAAACCATAAAACAAACAACGATTCGCAAGTTCGTAAATAAGAAAGCAGCGATGTAACTTCTTTTAGAACGGCTTAGAGCTCTATAATTCCTTATAAATATAAGAGAACTAACGTTTGTTGTTCGCTTAAGCCGTATTTTTAAACCCGTAAGCAGTTTAAAGTCCGCGGGGAGCGGGTGCATTAGCGGCCGCGGATTTGCGCAAATGTTATTATTTCCTACTGAGGATTACGCGCAGATTGACTCGCTCGGCTTTTTTGAGGGTTCCGAGGTGTACTCGTAATTTTGGTTAGAAATCATCTTTAAAAATGTAACAACAGTAGGGCCACAGACTAATAAGCCGGCATGGGCCGTAGAAACTTAGAGACACAATTCTGGTATAATTTAAGAGAGAAAAAAAAATGTCCAGCCTTTTACGAGTTTCTGTTACCTATTGCCGCTCGGGCGCTAGGGTTGCTTCGACTCGCGTTGCTTGATACTTAATACGAACGCAACCAAATGAGGCATTAAGACTACGCCGAGCGTACGCCGGATGTACAGTGGCGCCCTCATTACTTTTATTGTGTTTTCTAATAAACTAAAGTATTTTCTTGAAATTGGACGAAATGCGTTTGTACTACAAATGAAAACACAACTTATAGGGTACATCATAGTTTAATAACAATTCACCTTCGAGTTATTAACTTAACGGAAAAAACTGGCCACCTTTTCCCGTTAAGCTGACAATTCAAAGGGTAATTGTTATTAAAGTTTGTCACGTATCCCATAAATTGTGTTTTTACTTGCACTACAAAAACATTTCGTCTGATTCCAAGGAAAACCTTTAGTTAATTAGAAAACTCAATAATAGTAATGAGGGCGCCACTGGACGCTCGGCGTTTGCTCGGCGCAGCTTGATGTGTCCTAGTTGAGTTTGCTTGTAGTGGCTAGCGGTGCGTACGTACGTACGGATATACTTACCTTTGTTCGAAGACGATCTAATACGAGTACAAGGTGTGCTAGCCTTTCTCCTTCTATCAGATCTTCTTTCTTTGATAAGATATCAGTTAAAATAAAATTATAGTTCCAAATTTCTAGTGTGATACAAAACGTTTTATCTTTGTTCAGTAACCCCTGCATTCTTCAGTTAATGTGACCTCAGGCGCAGGGTTGAGGGTGGTTAGACAGCCCTGTGTACATTGTCAGCTGGGATTATGATATTATATTTGATGCGCTGTAGATCGGGGTGCGCTGCGGTAATTTTGATAAAGATTTGTTCAGCTACCCTCTTCAATTTATTGAACACTCTTTTGTGTTTGTAACACACCTACTTTTTAATAAATATATAAACAAATTAATAAAACAAACAAATGAATAAGATACACCGAGCTTCCCTCTTTAACGTTTCGACGGAGTTAATCTGTCGTTAGCGGTAAACCAATGGTACAAAAATAACCTTTTGAAATGGCACAAATTGCCTATACCTACGTACACGATTAATGTAAAGTTTCATGCGTTGACTACGTATATAGGTATATATTTTTTTATCTACATTCTCGTGTCACTAATTTTCGCAGGGTGCGGAATAAATCTTGTTGTACCTTCATATAATCTTACTCAAACTCAAACTCCTGGTTTCTTTTTGAGACTAAAGATAACCTTCCCAGTTCTTCAATAAACTCTCATGAAAAAAAATTATCATTGATTCTATACCATAACGTTTCCCATTTCCCGGCGTCTCAACGCGCCCTCACACTATCCGGTCCCCGGGTAATCCGGCTCATGTAATTGTATAATGTGCGCATATAAATTTCAATTTTAAACCGGCCGGCTCGAGTTACAGCCATTTGTAGAATTACGGTCGCGGTAAGGCGCGCGCACACGACGCTTGCGGTGGGATGATATGTGATTGGGGTTTTTGAAGTCCAATACATACGAGCTAAAGCTTACTTAGTTAAGGTGAAAACAAAGTTTTAATAAAAAACGTGGGTTTTTTTGCGTAACATTGTTTTAAGTTATAATTTAATTTTTTTACAGAGTTTAAGATTTGGGCCCATAGAATTTGAGAATCTCAGTGCGAACTATAAATTTCTTAGTGTTTAATTGTAAGTAATGTTTTCAAGAAATCGGTATTGATTTTAAATTTAAATTACAAGACTAATATGAAAAAGTGGTAGGTTGATTTCGGGTAATACAAGTACATTTATTATTATCCTGTTTCCCAAAGTGTTTTTAATCCCGTTTGTACCGTTATTTTATCTGTTATATGAAGTGTAAACAACGCTTCCCTACTACTAGGAAGACCTAGGCCGCCCGTACTAGAAAATTCATTAAATAAGCTGCACCTCTTCTCAAAACACGCCCCACCACTTTATCTCTAACACATTAGACATTTTTTCTTAAAATTTAAATACATGAACGCATCCGCGATTAAACTCATTTTAAAACAGTTGTATAATATGTTATATAAGAGTAGAATACGATTACAAGACTAATATGAAAAAGTGGTAGGTTGATTTCGGGTAATACAAGTACATTTATTATTATCCTGTTTCCCAAAGTGTTTTTAATCCCGTTTGTACCGTTATTTTATCTGTTATATGAAGTGTAAACAACGCTTCCCTACTACTAGGAAGACCTAGGCCGCCCGTACTAGAAAATTCATTAAATAAGCTGCACCTCTTCTCAAAACACGCCCCACCACTTTATCTCTAACACATTAGACATTTTTTCTTAAAATTTAAATACATGAACGCATCCGCGATTAAACTCATTTTAAAACAGTTGTATAATATGTTATATAAGAGTAGAATACGATTACAATTCCTTAGTCACACCGTGTACACCAACCCTTACGTAGTAGATGTAGCCATATGCACTGAGGGAATGGCCGAGCGCCGCGACACCTCGTCGTTATTTCATTGTCTCGGTGCAGCGTACGCTGTGAATCGACGGGTTAGTTTGTACGCGAAATTCGGAAACTCGTTAACTATAGTCATCTTACTCTTTATTTGTAGGATTGTAGCAACCGACAAAGAGAGAAGAACGTGAATTAAGGTTTTGCAGTAGTTTCTTAGCTAAATTGAACTGTTATAGTGTTGTTAACTTATCAATTAGTTGGTGTAGGCTGAAATGAATGTAAGAAATTACTAGTTTTCGCGGAAAGTTTCATTTTGTTCTATTTAGAACTTACCGAAAATTTACTCTAATACACAACGAAACAAAGTTGAATTTATACACATATTATAAGTATCTCTGTGTGTATGTTTGATACGCTTTGACGGCCAAACGCTTGAACTGGGGAAAAGGACTTACCTAAGATACTTTTCATACCAGAAATTTGGACAGTGCCTGCTGTAGCCTTAGCATACACATACCTTAACGCTTTCATTCCCAGAGTGAGGTAGCTAGGGAATTACCAACGACTCTAAAAACTTGTTATTCATTCTGTAATCACATTTTGCAAAAACAGGTTATGATGTTTGCCAGTGTATGTAATATATTCGTGACAGGTTACAAGGTCATCGTCTAGCAGTAACCCGGATTTTGAAGAGCATGGTGTTGTTAGAGTCGTCTTGGTTGTGGAAGCGGTATAGCCTATAATATTTTAGTCAAAGGAATGAGGGTCAAAAGAATAATCTACTTTAAAAAAGTAACATTATGTTGACGACAATATCAAAAAATTCAGTCAGGTTTTTTAAAGCTTGCTTTTCATTAGTTTATTTCGCAATTTCACCATTAACAACTCGCTGCTCATTACCTACAATTAAATGACCACTCGATGGACGTATTTCATTACGAGCACTTGTAATGTATTTAATTAGTTAGCCAATATCGGCGGCGATATCGGCGCATGTAATCCGATACATCCAATTTGCGGGTAACCATATTTGTAATTAATCGCGCGATAATCTAGCGGCCAAGTTAATGGGAATAATGAGTGCAATTATATAACAGCCGCTGATAAATGCATAGACAAACGTTATTTGTGTGTAATCTGTGGCAGTGTCGTGATGACAACACTGGCTCTCAAAACTGTTGCTTTTTGCTTGTTGGAAAATCATGGGAAAATGGTTGATTTTTTGACAACGCGGTTAGTATAGTTAGGGACACCTGCACCAAAAATTTAACACTGGATTGGTACAATAACACGAATTAGTAAACGTCAGATTCATATGAAAACTGTCATTTTAACTCGAGTTAGTGTCTCAGCGGTTATGGGTTTGATTCCGGGTAAAATCTAATATTTGTGTAATGAGCGCGATTTTATCCTGGCTCTTGTACAGTGTGTTACCAGCAACCGGGCTTTTTTTAAAGTAGGTTAAAATAACGTATATCTGTAACGTAACTATGACATTAATTTAATTAATAAACACATTTTCAGGCTTTGTTAACTTTCTAACAAAATTTTAATTGCCAGCAATGTAAAGCACAGCAAATTGACAAGTGCAAATGACAGTCGACGGATACTTTGATTATTTATGATTTGCCCCCGTACCACGACATGGCTTGTACCAAGCAACAGCGATACTGATAACGATGAACACGCAGCACATGCCCTACATTACAAATGGACAGTATCTAAGAAAAATAATTGTGAAGTTATTTTAATTATTTTTTAATTGATAATACTTGCAAACAATTGCTAAAGCAGCATATTATCGGCAGTTTTAATAAATGCCCGCATGCCGGTAACACACTGTATATTTTCAAATATTCACGAATTTATCTACCTGTATGTGTGTAGCGCATCGATCGTTATCGTAAGGTAACGGAAAGTATTTTTTTGTCACTTTTCGATTCTATGTTCAAAAGTGACCAACCGTCACTTTCCGCGACTGTACAAAGAATTTTTTTCAAACTTAAGTGACCCGACTCTCTTCTAGAAGAGAAACATCGTGAGGAAACATGCATATTTTAACAGCCCAGCTAAGTGTATCAGAGGGTAATTATGCAAAAGATCATTGAAGTTTTAAGCGTATCCGGAAAGCCCCATCTAGGCCTCAAAAATATCCCTACATTATTTTAATATTTGCAATATGGACACCTTTCATGTAAGTATATCGATGTCTAGTACCCATAGAACGAGAAAAAAAAAGTGAAGAGCTTAATTTGGGACTAGACAACACTACTTTTTTAAACCGATGCTCTGTTACCCCTCGAATATGTCCAAATCGCTCGTCTAGATACCTACAGATAAAGTCAAGCCATAAGTATACGACATACAAGTGCCGTGTTTGCATTCCTTAACGCAATAAGGCGTGGCACTCACTTGCCGGCGGACGGTTGGCTGGTCACGGCGGGGGTGTCGCGCCCTTTAAATAAAACATCCGCATCGATCCGCAGATTGGGCTGAGATTTGAAAACCGAACGTGTGCACGGTTTTGGTGAATGTTTAGTTTTGGCGCGAATTGTCCGACGGAAGATATAAATCATTTTCTTATGTATTAACCTTGTTAAAGTTGTAAATAAAAGCCTATAATAAGGTGATGTGTTAAACATTAAATGAAACATACGTTAAGCAAAGGAATTTAATGTTTGGAACTTTATTTTACATCAATATGTTAAAAAACAATTTTGTAAATGATTAGGGAAAATAAACCATAACAGCCACGTGCATTATTGCTTTTTAAAAAGAGTAGGGAAATCCACAGTAGGCGTGACGTCACGGCTTAGTATCTAATTATAACGCATATGTATAAATTATTTTCACGTTTAAATCAAGCAGGTGTTTTGTCCTGTTCATCTTACCCTTTCAGTATCGTCAAATATATTATTGCGATATCATAGCAAGATGAGCAAATCAAACTACAATAAATGCTCCGTTTAAGTTATTGCTGTTAAGGGGAGCAGCCTACGAATCCGCAGCGCTACGAAGACGCCTACGCTCTACGGCGTAGAGCCCTAAATGCGGCGCGATTGTTGACTATGTCCTTACGGTGAAAATAAATAATCGTATTAGGAACTGTTCAAACTTGCCAAGTTCTTGAAAAAACTAGCAGTTTTAAACCGGGCTTCTATACAACACGGTAAAAACATTATCGTTTTTAACCTTACCTTACCTTACTTACGATAAAAACAATACCATAACATGTCAAATCACGATTTGGCTTTTAACACCTAGAAGACGCTTAACAGTTCAACTGTTGACAGTTCCTACAACGGTTTCTGATCAATTTGCTAACCCATTAACTACTGATTTGATTCAAAATAACCAGGTGGCGGTTCGTCTTTAATGTCAAAACCGAAATATAAGTACAATCGTCATAAAGCAATATATTGAATCCTTGACGGGTTCTCTGGGCTAGAATACAGGTTCTACTCGGTAAAACCTTACAGCTTTTGACATGTTTTCGTATTGTTTTTAATTCGCCCGCCATGAGGAGCTGATAAGAGCTGTCAAAACGTTGTATTTCGTATGAAATATCGCAATTGCTTCAAAAAACCTCGTATCTCATATTTTGTGACGTACGATTTTAAACTTAAACGTGTAGAGTATTAAGTTCAAACTTTAACATCTCGAAATATCAGATACGAGTTACATATTTGAGCCTTTTGGGGTCGAAACTTTAGGAACGTGGGGACCAGGAGCACACCGTATTTTTAAAGATTTGTCAAAGCGCTTGATCGACGCATCCCGTGACAAAAATGCTGGCCTGTACTTGGAACAAAGATTAAGCATTGCCATTCAACGTGGCAATGCTGCCAGCATTTTAGGAACAGCCCACTAGCGTAGCGGTTTGTTAGATTAGTGTATTGCAGTGGTCTTTTGCGAAGCGCTGATGGATTTTTGATGTGTAAAAGTGCTCGTGCGGCCTACTTACTGAATTAACATCTTCTATCTTTTATCTTATCTTTATTGTTGCAGCTCCAGCGCGTACCGGGCGTCGCCGGGGTCCGCGGCGGGGGACGCGCCGCCCGCGCCCCCCCTGTTCCTGCCCCCGCACCTCTCGCACCTCTCGCAGCACCTCAACCATCTTTCACAGCCTTTCTTCCCCTTAAAAGGTTGGTGGCAGGGTTAGTAGTACGAGTATATTAGCCGTTTGATAATTAGTCACCAGCTGCAGAGCAGCTATGTTATGCTATTATTATCCAATACTGCCCTTAAAATATCTGATACGGAATGTAGAACCTTCCTTCCAGGAATTTTAACAGAAGGCCTTCTGTTAAAACTCCTTTGAAACTTAAAATAACCTATGCTCCTTTTTTATTTACGACTTTGTTGGTACGGGCGTTACGAGGAGCCTTTAGCAATGGTCAGATATTTTTGAGCTCAATATCGAGTAATTTATAATTGTTGGTGACTGTTCTTACTACGTAGTTACTTTTTATCAGAATCTAAATTTTAACCGCATACATATAATTCTTAACCCTTTTAAAAACTTTAAAATTCCCTTAGAAAAACTTGAAAGTCCTGTCATGCAATTCAGTTTACTCTGAGAGAAAAGTTAGTACTAGTTAACTTAACCAAAGATAAATTCGAAAATGGAATCGAAAATACGACACATGGTCCAGCCAGATTTAACAAATCTTTATGATTTTTAACTATTCGTTCAGTTAACTACGGATCAAACAACTCGCCCTAAAAGGATTTAACAGTCTGTAATTGCTTGGGGAACTCCGACGAAAGTGTACACCAAGCACCAATAAATACGAAGCTCATCCCTAACTCCTCACAGGTTGGGGAGCGCCCTGCCCCTGCTGCCCCAAGGAAGAAGCGCGCTCGACCAGCGTGGCTGAGCTCCGGCGCAAGGCCCACGAGCACTCGGCGGCGCTCCTCCACTCACTGGCCAGCTTCCACCCGCGCGCACTGCTGCCGTTGCCGCTGCACTTGCCGCCGCTGCCCCTCAACCTGCTGCCGCACGAGCCGCCGCCGGCATCCTCTGAACCACCGAAGCATTTGGACTAACACTCATATTAGGTATTAGAGAAAACCTACGAGGGATAGATCTGGAGTGTTGGCCACAGTTCGGCACTCTTCAATGCCTGAACAGATTCCGTTGTGGGCTTGCTATTATTTTACACCTAATAGAGATACACATTCACATTTAGAAATAACAAGGATTTCCCGCGTTCCTTAGATACTGCTGACGCTCAGTCATTAACGGTACTGGTGCTCTGTCCTCTTTTTCATTGTACCTATACACGCGACAACCCTTTGTTTTAGCAATAATAAGCTAGAACGGTCTAGAGGATGCTCGAGTGGCTGGCCAGCTTACGCCCACCGCTTCAATTCCTAAGCAAATCCCATTTTTAACCGACTTCAAAAAAGGAGGAGGTTATACGTTCCACTGTATGTATTTTTACGGCCTAAATTTCTTACACGATAATTTTGTAGGACCAGCCTATTTCCGGAACGCTGGAAGTTTCAAGGTCAAACCTAGACTGCTGTATCCAGTCTTTCCATGCAATCTAGTAGACCAAACACGACAAAGATGCGTAAGTCTTGCTCCAGAAACTACTTTTCGGGTTTTTCAACTTACACAAAGTACACCAGATAGGTACATGTACTAAAACAGAGTTTTGCATCTTGCTCTGTCAATAAGTATCCGCCCACGGACTGTCTTGTACTTGCTCACTTTTTCCAAATATCATACTCATACACAGCAACATTTTAATATGACGGGAACACTAATAAAAATGCAATTTATGACGCAATATTTTTCAACTTCTTTGTAGCATAGGGATCATTGAGATATATTGTGAATTCTTGTGCCATACATATTTTTACTGTGCCAATCATCTGTACCATGGTTTTAGTTTTATTTAAGAAATTTCTTGCTCATTTCGTGATATTTTAATGTGTTTTATAATGTCGTATACAATCATAATGCTTCGACAATTACAGTTTAACTGTAAAGTATAATTAATTTTCAGATTTAAATTTGTATCGAATAATGAGTCTAATATTACCGCCAAGGTATAACAGGATGGTCGATCTAAATTTGTCCGTATGGGGAGATCAAAAACTATAAGAGGAAATTCTGTTCTAAGTAAGCAAGTCGTTGAAAAAAAAAACAAGATTTAAAAAACTTTCACACAGAATCGGGAATCGAACCAGGTAGTTTTTTCTTTTTCTTTTTACTAATATAATTGATAGTTTAAGTGAATTTGATAAGTAAAGTAAAGGCCCGAGAATCCTAAATACCGGGTTTGATTTCTGGTTGTGAAGTATGTTTTTTTAAAACCTTTAGTTGCCGTTTCTTCTATCACCAAAATCGACGAAGTGGTTTTTAAACTAACCTCAACTCTTATAGCTTCGGTCTTCTATATGGCCCATTCCGATTGCCCATCCTGTAATATCTCTAACCTTTACTCAACGACGTGGTTTCAAAGTAACACTTAGGCCATTGCGACATAAACTTCAAAATAAGTCACGTCTGTGAGACGTATACCACGTCATTTAAAGGTTAATTTCCTGTAAATATGTTGATACCGTTGCAGTATTCGACCAAAAACTGTTGTGAATATTTCTTTCCTGTGTCAAAATAAATGTAGAATAAGTTGTGTAAATATTATGACCATCGTTTTCTTTACACCATTTATATTTAAAAGACCCAATTTGGAACCGCAATTAAGAGTTGTAATATAAAAGTGGTTTCAATTCATTTGAATAATGATTAATGATCCATACTGATATTATAATTGTTTGGCTGTATCGTCTTCGCGGTTCTTCACCTTAATCAACGTGTGGTAAAACGAAAATGTATAGCTCGGAGACGGGCACTGAGTTCTATCTAGCCCAGAAATGGAACGGTTCCCTTTATACCTACTATACCTAGCGACAAACGAATTCACAGACACGGAGTCATAAATAAGCAAAAGCTAGACAAAAATATAATGAACGTATTTACACTTCACGCTGCAAAGTATGCAATTCAATTATAGTTGCAATTGATATCCTATACAGTCAACAACACTTATTGTTGAGCTACCATGGAACCCTGTCATAATGACAGCGTCGAGTTGGAAAAATAAATAACGTGCAACGCTCTACGACAGGGTTCTATAGTGAATGAATCCAAGTTTTAAAGGGAGCATGCTTGCGATACACTTCAGCAAGTGCAATGCCGTAGTGGTATATATGTAAGATATTTGTAATGCCCTTGTTATATCTATTAGAATTGACAGCTTTTTATTGTTATTTAGTGTGACGAAATCGATGGTCTTTATTGTTCAATAAATCGGTGTTTGTACGGTGTCTGTAGTTAAATATTAAATAGGTTGTAAATAAATGAACGTAAAATTATTATACTGGCTTTAACATATGTATGTCATTTTTTTTGGCAAAGTTAGAATGTATATGTTATCACCTCAACAGGGACTAACGTTCCCAAATAATTATTTAAAAAAGCTTGAAATTTCCTGTTATTTCAATATTGTTCTTTCATTAAAAAAGGTTGTTTTGAATTGAAACGATTTCGATATTAATTTTATTAAAATTACTTCAATTATTACTTATTGGCAATGGCCGGTTTATGTAAAAATTCTGTATCTAACTAAGTAGGTACTTATTATTATATTGAAAATGAAAATTCCAACTAGATTACATGAGATTAAGAATCTTTTTTTTCTATAATTAGTCATTACTTTCCCACAAACTTTATCCACTACCTACAGTAAATGTAAAAAAAAATACAATGTTAACACAATTACATATTACAGATGTAGTGCAAAATGATTTTCCTTCGGGAAAACTCGGATCTCAATCGGAATACGATGGCACCCGAACTGTCAATCAATGATTGTATTAAATGAGTGACGTTTTCATGTCCATTAAAATGGAACTTTATTGTTTAGTGTCAAATGACAAATGCTGTCATTTGTCACTTTGTCATTTGACAAATGCTGTCATTTGTCACTTTGTCATTTGACACTAAACAATAAAGTTCCATTTTAATGGACATGAAAACGTCACTCATTTAATACAATCATTGATTGACAGTTCGGGTGCCATCGTATTCCGATTGAGATCCGAGTTTTCCCGAAGGAAAATCATTTTGCACTACATCTGTACCATATGATGTAAGCGTCCGCGCCAGTTGTAAATAGATGTAAGCGACGAGGTGACCACTGCACTATGCACGACCCTTGGAATTGTCGGCGCGGACTGTACTGTAAAATAATATAAATATACTTAATATATGCGTACCTTAGGCACATTAATTACCTAGTTGTTTTAATTATTGCAAAATAAAATATTATGTACATGAATATTTGTTTAATTCATCTACTTACCTGTACCTATAGCTGAACCAGAAACTTGAAAACCCTCGCTATATTGCGGAAAAGATATCAATTATTTTTTATACAATAAAAGTCAGTCATAAAAGGCGTTCCAATTTGACGTCTTTTTTTTGTTCAGGCTATTAGGCTGGAGTGAGGATGAATCATTCTGTATCTCCTACTTTTGACTCTACGATAAAAAACAGTACACAGAGAAAGGGTGTCTAAACAGAAATACTTTCAGTTTCCAGAGCAGGGGGGTTATTATAACTATGCAGTTCATTTTACGGTGAGTGTAAGGGACAGAGCTATGGCAGTTATATAGCTCTGTCCTTTTCTCTCAGCGTAAACAGCATTGCATAACTATGTCATAATAACCCTCCAGGCCTTCAATTCCGCACGGTAAAACCATATTGCTTTTGCCCTGTTATGGTATTGTTTTTAACTTGGCCATTACTGTCAAATAAATAAGAGCTATGAAAAACGTTGACAATACAATAACAGGTCAAAGGGAATACGGTTTTGAAAAGCAAGAGTAAGCCCAAATAAACGTATGTGTATCAACAACTACAATGTAGAAGCCTGTCTCAGAAAGTCAATGAATTATTTTGACATAATTTATTTCTTGTAATTTGACGCAATTAATTTGCCAATTGACAAGGTTTTTGTTGACTCATCAATTATAGTTATTCCCTCTTATTCATAAACGTGCAATAGCTAAAGTGTGCTTCATGGCTATGCTCAATCAATCAATCTTTTTAGTTTATGGCATGTACGGTATGCGGTAATCTCAAGACAAGCAATCACTGTCTTGTTAATTTTACTGCTACGTACCTATTACGAGGAGTCGTTCATCCAAATCCTAGGCATCCTAGGCATGGGTAATGCACTTGAAATTTGCAGCATTTAAGATTGGCGGTGAAGTCAACAAGACTTAAATAACTTTCGAGCAGTAGAAAATCGCTGGACAGATCGGGAAGGTGGCCCGTTTGTACAAGTGGACCGATGGTTCCAGAGGGGATACATACATGGGGGTGACATCTAGGCCTTGGTGGGGTCTACATCGTCTGCCGTAATTAGTTTTAATCACAATGTGTCTTATTTAGGTCATACTTATCGCAAGTCATAATCATAACGTATTTTTTAAGAAACTGTTACTAGGTATTTGAGGATTGTTATAAATCAAGCGTAACCTAACCTAGCCTTGTGTACACGTAAGATATTTAAGAAATTCTGATAAAAAAAAATATGGCATAGAGAATACAAACGAGCGCACAGGCCTGATGGTAAGTGGTAACTGTGACCCATAGACATTCGCATTCGCAAGACTTCAATGCAATCCTAAGACTGCAAACGCGTTGCCCACCCTGAGGACTAAGATGGAATGCCTCTATGCTAGTCATTTCACCGGCTGTCAAAAATAGTTCAGCTATATAAAAAATATAATTATTAATAATTATGTCAACAATGACATTATGATAAAAAACCGGGCAAGAGCATGTCGGACCATGCTCAGTGTAGGGTTCCGAAGCCGTAACGACAAACACAAAAAACTATCTCAACAATCAACATGTATGAACCAATTTTCTATTTAGTTAATTGGCGCTGTTTTAGATGATTTTTAGTAGGTATAAACCCGTTAGTCGCCTGTAGGTATCTCAGGAACTAATTAAGTCTACTTATTGTTAGTAATAATTCTTTTTCTTATAAATTCGTATATAATATCTCAAACAAGAGCCAAGCTTTTAAGTGTGAGATCAGTATACCTATGTAGGTAGTTAGGTATCTAAACTGCTTCAAACCGACTTTAAATTACAATAAAAGTTTAATCTTTTATAAAGTAAGTAATTAATAGAAATTGAAAAAAAAACAAGGGCCAATAATTAGAATTTTAAGTTTTCCAAACGATACTCGACTCAAATCAATAATCTAATCGATTATTTGTAAACTTTCAGATCGCAAATCGCAAACTTGTAGGTAGCATTCCGGGGCACGTCCGAACAGCATCTAGGCGCTCGCGCTTATGAGCGCGGCTGTCGCTCGATTTGTTACTTGGACAGACTCTCCCCGCGCGTCCTGCACGCCCCGTTAACAAATTATTCTATCAAAGTTATCATAGGCGATTTTGATAGGTATGAACACTTTAGTCACCTGTATCTCAGGAACTATTCTTGTCTACTTAGCCGTGATAGTTTTCCTTTAAAATTCGTTATATGCGCTTTCGTTGAAGATTTTTTTCAGATTTTTAGTATTTGTAGTTTTGGCTGTAGGGGGGGGGGGACACTTGACTCTAACAAAAAATAGCGCTTTAAAGCTTAATATTTCATAAACGGATCTCTTAATTGAAAAATTGTTTACATAAACCCGCAATATTTTTGAAAGACCTATCCAACGACACCCCACACTATGGGGTAGGCAAGAAAAAAAAAAGGCATCCCCACGTTACGTGTAGGGGAGATTTTATTTTACCACTTTGTTGGCGTGACTAATATGTATATTCATGCCAAATTACAGCTTTCTCGTACTATGAGTCTCTGAGCTAGACTGGGGACGGACGGACGGACGGACATGGCGAAACTATAAGGGTTCCTAGTTTGACTACGGAACCCTAAAAACGGAAACAACGGGCTCCCGTCTTAGTGTCCTCTATCAATCAATATGTAAAAACTGTAGAAGCTTACATAGGTAGGTTCTATAGGTAAGGGTTTACTTATAGAAGTACAAAAAAATCTCAGTATTAATAGTACTAGGTTGTCAGTCTATCACTTTCACACTCGGGCATAACACGTACACTGACATGCAGAGAGAGAGTTACGACAGTAGACAGCAGAGTACTATTCATACTGGTTGAAGGGGTAGCAGTGAAACAAAAGGGTATTTTCAAGGAGCAACAATGTATTTGTTCTTAATATCAATGGTAAATGCAAAAATCATTTACTCTGCATCCCAATAAATGTATGAGGATTTCTCAAAGCTGCCCACCACAACAGAAAAGCTTATAGCCTGTTGTGTTTCTGTCTATTTTGTTGTTTTTATTTTCCGGTTTGTACAATAAAGTATTTATATACTCGTACATACCTACCTAAATCATGTGATCTCAAACATAGATTCAAAAATATATGAATCTGTGATATTTACAACTATTATGTACTATTATAAACAATATCAAATTACGCAAGCAATAAACAAATAGGAGCCATGTTTACGTTTTCTCGCAATAGAAATAGCAGAAAAATGCAAATGAAATTGTACTCTACCGTGACAAGCTGTATCACAAACAAAAATAATGGTTTGATAGTAAACGCCATTCCTGTTGTACACGAGTAACCATAAACACTGTACATTTAGCGTCTCAAAACAAAGCAGAAACAATTTCCCAAGTTTCCCTGCTTATCTCAAACTCCAAAAAACTCTTTTAATATATAACAAACCCATTCTAATCCCGGACCGCCAGGCATCTCGTAAAGCCCATTAATTCCCATGATTTACAACATTTTTCTAAGTGCACGAACAATCGTATATCTCCGAGTTTCCCAATTACTCATTAGCAGACGGAGATTCCCGTCTCGCGATATATTTATGAAGCAAGTTCAGTAATAAAGGGTTGGAGTAGATTGAAACTTAGCTCGGAGCAAATATTTACATTTATGTAAAAAAGCTTGATGACGGTAATTTTATTTTCAGTTTTAGACAAAACAGGCCAAGTTTTGATAAGAGTAAGAATCAAGCTTTTGAAATACATAGTTAACTTTCGCAATTACTTGTTTGTGATAATTCGGCGAAAATGTATGTATGTATGCATGTTGCTAGTTTCGTAAACCGCTGTGAAAACTTCAAACAGTACCTAGGTAAGTATTGAAATCGAAATTTTCATCAATTACTTAATTAATATGTGAAAGGTATGACGAGCCAGCTCGTTTCAATATTTATTATCTTAAATAAAATAACTATAAAAACATTTAAATAGATAAAAGTAAAAATTCATAGTCTAAGATTACTTACTTTCATGAAGTGACACTATAACGACGAACGACCCCTTATTTATCAAAATCAATTTCGATTGTCTACGATGGAAAATCGATACGCACATAATTACGTATTTAAGACAGTCAAAACTACAACCCTGTTTTTGGTTTGCCGTAGACGGGTAAAATAAACAGTTAGCATAACTTATATAAATCAATAAAGTAAAAATAAAACCTTAAGTAGGTAGTTATATTACGTTAGAACCGAGCAACAAATCGCTTTGATTTCAGTGACGTAATCTGAGTATAAAGTTAACGGCATACATAATACTAAAAAGGTTTTGTCAAAAAAAAAATTGGGACAAGCTTTTGTTGCCGGCTGTATTTTTTTCCAGTCATTATCTGCTTATCAAGACCAACTAAATGATTCCCAACACGGTTCATCGGAAACGGGGAAGTGGGTCAAATTTAACTCGCATGATTTGACCCCTACATACATACATACATTGAAAGTTAAATAAAAGCTTGTAAAAATGTACTATGTAGCATCGAGATCAGGATCGTTTTCCTGACAAAACCAAGTACTCGTACCTACCGGCCCTCGCCTCGGCGCAAAACTAGCGTAAGATTTATGCAGCAAGTTGCGGCGCAGGTGCGGCGGCGAGTTTGCGATTTACTGGCGAATAAACATTGATAACAATACAAGTTTACAGCGCCGCGATACATTATACACGTAGTATTATTTATTTATTGTTGTTATTTCTGTTTTAGTCAAAGCGAAGTGTTCGCCGCTTATAAGGTGAACCGACGATTGGAACTGATGGATGAGAATAAGTCTAAGGCCCGTATTAATAAACTGATCTCGTCTTTAATCCTCGTCTCAAGATGCGACAATGAAAGTGTTCTATGGTTTGACGTTTACTTTGACGTAACTTGTACGGGTATCTCAGCCAAGATGAGTTTATTAATACGGGTCTAAATCAGCCATAGTGGAGATCCTTAAGGCACAATATGTTTAACATTATAAGTTATTAAGGGCTGATTTTTCAATCTCCAGATAATATTATCTGTCAGGGAAATTGTGGCTCTGTCCTTATCTTTCTTATGACAAAGAAAAGGACAGAGCTACAATTGACCTGACAGATAGTGATATCTGGAGATTGAAAAATTAGCCCTAAAAAGGGTAACGTGACCAATTCCATGATTTTTTTTTATTTATTTATTACAAGGTGTTATTTAACTTGCACTGTTTGTATGTACTGTCTTAGAGCAGTTATGTGCTTCGGGCTTGTACTTCTCTCTCACTCGCTCTTATTAAAAGCGTATGAGAGTAAGTGAGAGAAAAGTACAACCCCGAAGCACCTTCTTTCACCTTCTTCAAAATTTGCAAGTTAATTTTGAACCAATTCCCGTCAATAGAATAGACTGAATTTTGGACCACATATGTATACCCGATGACAATGCAATATTATGGTATCAAAGAGCTGATCTGATGATGGAGGTTGAAGGGGGCGACAATGATCTCCACTATACCTACTTAACGTAGACCCCCAAGTTGGGACTCATTAGTCTGGTTTGATAAGCAGATAATGACTTCGCAAACAAAAGGAAGTTTATGACACACTTATTCATGTTGCTAATAACCATTTCTAACTTTTCTTGATATATTAATATTTGACGCATGAAATATGAAGTAAGTAATAAATACATACAAAAGAGGTAACAGTTATAATTTTTTTTCTTAAAACTAGTGGTTGTTGTTGAACGGCGAGCTTGTTTATACAAGGTGGCGGTTCAACAAATTAAAAAATACACTTTAAATCCTATAGCGTTTGATACATATTATCAAAACAAACTGACGCTAACTCAAATTTAAAACTACTTATTTGAACGGAAAGAGAAGATTAATTCTCCATAAAACGGGGACTTCATTTAATCCGTAAGACGCAATATGTTAAAGTTATCAAAAACGCTTAAACAACAAGTTTTTAACATAACAATATTCCTGCGGCCATTTCAAATACTCTTATACAATTTTCTGATTTTTCTCTAATGGGAAAAAGGCATTTTCATTCATTAATTCGTTTCATTTTGCTTTCTCAGTAAACTTGTCACTTTTCAGAATGTATTGTAAGAAAATAAGCTTTTTATTTACAGTTAATAACATCTTGAACTGTAGATTGAATATTAGAACCGCCGTTAGTGTTTTACCTGAGAGAGCGATGAGCTTCACTACTAAATTTTAATCATTGACGTAGTATAAGACAACTATTCCTCAATTCCCCTTTACAACAGAGACAGACGATTTGGTAACAGTTGCAACCATCCACCAGGTTCGCAACGAACGCAGGACCAGGATTGTAACGACCCTTGGCCGCTTAGGCCCTTAGAGACCTAAGCTGCCCTGTTAAGCCAAATCACATATATGACTCCTGTAAGCAGTCACACCCTCATTATCATTACTAAGAAGAGAGGATTGAATCGACTTCGGCAATCAAACCTGATATACTGGGGCAGAATATTATGTTCTCAAAACTTTGACCTGGTTAAGTACTATCAGACCATTGGAACCTTGACCCACCATAGAACTGTGTCACAGAGACGTTATGATTCAAGTCATAAGAAGTGTCAAACAAATTGTTTTATAATGTCACTGTGACACCGTTCTATGGTGGGTCAGGGTTCCATTGGGCTGATAGTACTACAATATTCTTAAACAATACACACAATCTAAATAGTACGGTCACAAGCGTTAATTTGGGACCCATTTCAAGAAAAATATGCTTGAAGTCGTCTATGTCATTAGAGATGTCAAGTCTTTTGAAACTTTTAGGAAACTCAACCTTATTGATGTAGAATGTCAGATTGACTTTGGACCTAAGGTGGCTACCAAATGACTCGTGACTGTACAATTATATTCATCCTTGTCTGGTTAAAATTGGATCATGTTGTCATTTTCAATCCGAAGGGCGCCCTAATGTTTTGCGTTTTAAATAAAACTATACACCTCTTTTATCCAGCACAATATCGCTCATTAGCGACCACTAACTCATACGAGTCGTAGACATCTTTATGCTGGTAAAGCGGTGATAACTCCAACACTGCTCAAGTAAAATGCTATAAAATATCCCTGGTGCGCACGTTTCTGCGCACGGCGTTGTTGAACCCCTCGCGGTATTGGTAGAACACGCTGCTGGACGAGATCACGTCGGGGACGGCGTCTGCGCAAACAAACGTACAGTTATAAGTGGTAATAAGTCTGTGGTTACGGAAAAATCGCGTGTTTATGTATTTTAATTGGTAGGTAACCGTTTTGTAGAATTTCACTTCATCGATTGTATCATTTAATCGAATTTGATTTCACTATTTTCTGCGGAAACCATAATTTTTCAGAATATCTTAAACATTAATTTTGTAGGATGGGTTAGGCTACACTAATAACTACCAAAAAAAATTACTCATACTGCGAGAATGCCTTTCATTGAAATGATGTTTCGATTAAATAATAGATACTAATTTTAATTACATGAATTATAATGGAGATATATTAAACAGTGCACCAAAAATACTGAATTGCACACTAAAAACCTACCCATGCACACAAAACCGTTTTCTGGTTGCAATAAGATTTGTTTGTGTGCAATTCAGTGCTTTTAGGTTCTTTTTTTTGTTTTGCGTTTAAATACATGCCAATTATAATTAAGATTGTGATGTTTCGCGTGTGTTAAAAAAGGCCATATTTGTTACTTTAAACAACCGCTTTCGATTTATTTAGGCACACATTATAATGATTCCAATTACGCGGACACATATTTTTAATAATCGCTATAGCTAATTTTGGACGCAAAACGCAGTAAGTTCACGTAATATGTGCGGGTAGCAGATGCAATCCGCCGTGTGTACAATTAAACAACAGGTTCTAAGCTCCGACTAATGTCGCTAATGGTAAGGGATAATTCATCGCGTAACAATGACAAATGTGGCACGTTGTGTGGCGAACGCTGTAATATTCTAATGGCGTAATTGGAACAACGTTTAGGAGGTACATGCTGGAAAACAATTGCACAAGAACAACTAAAACAAAGGGTATTGAGTAAGTTTATATGAACATTTTTCTTTTTTTTTTCACAGCGATGGATTATTTTCTCATAATTGTTTAGAGGATTTCTAAATACACATTAGTAATATAGAATTAATATGGGAGCCGAGATATTAAAAATATAAGGTTTATGTTTTTGGTACTAAAAGTACCTACACCCAGTTATTATTATTACCAATTTTACGAATGGCCGCTCCCATTAAAAAAAATGACTTGCTAATACCAACGCTTTTACCCAAACCTCTTTACCTATATACAACTAGCTGTTCATGGCAGACGTCACCGGCAGTTTTTTTAGTCGAGCCGTTCTCAAGTGATGCTCCGTCATATATACATGTGGCAATTTTTATTTATATAGATCTATAGATCAAGACTAGATACGTAAACCCTATTAAAAAAGGCCATAGCTTGAATCTTCACTCTTTACAGAAGGAATGTTTCTCTAATCGGTAACTATACCGGGACTCCGAACAGTTCCTTTTATGAATACACTTAGGTAAGAACCTCCTCCTCTCCTCTTGGGAAGCGCTGGTAGTTTTAGAAGTCAAGAAGTGCCCGTGCCTCATACTTATTGAATAAACATCTTTTATCTATTCAAGTCCTCTATTTTACACGGTAGATGTTACCTTTCACGTGTTCTCGTATCTTTTTGGCCGCCATTACTGTGATAACATGCCAGAGGCCAGAGACTAAAAAACCCATAAACAAATAATTAGAAACGAAAACAATTACGTGTTTTTTTTTTCAATCACATTACCCCCAAATCTTAAGCAGTCGGGTAAAAAAGGAGTACATGTTTAAGCTTTTGCCTATTCTTATTTCATACATTCTTATTTTTAGGGCCATTTCTCTCTTTTCCATATAAAAAATAAGCATTTCTCAGAAACCTATCTATGCTAGCACATAATGTATAAAACTAAACACACAGTGCCAACACAAACTCGTGTGAACGCTCTCTGTTTGCCACCGGTAATTACTATTGTGCCGTCGTTACGCTTACATAATGCATATTCTTTATTAACATATACTTGATTATGATTCCCTTTGTGCGTTTTGAGTGCCTCCCAGTGCTACAGAACAGATTCATGACGTTTTTAAGACAGATTTGTTTATGAAGTGGAAAATAGACCTAAAACAAGTATTTACGATGTTTTCAAATTAGGTAATAATTATTTTGTTATTGTTTTATGAACAAAGATAAATTTACAAATTTAATATCAGAAAATTATTATTAATATACTTTATTGTTTTACCGATTTAGATACTCAGACGTTTTTAAAACTTGTGCATGAGAAATCTGATGATTTAACAAACGACTTAACCGTCACCGTGTTACTTAATCATAATGTTAAATAAATATTAACCATAACATACAATAACTGTTTGAACAATAATGTTTCTTCATAGTAATTGCCAGACTATTCAACCTAACAGTAAATTACTTGATCACGATGTCTTCTCTAACTCTCTAATAACAGTAACAACCATATCCTTAACACCAATATTACAATAAACAGTGGAATTACTCTCCCAACTCCATTCCCCGCCGTGAGCCCGCGGCTCCACGAGGAGCCCGAGGACGCATGGCGACGGGGAGGGGGGGCACACACCACTCGAAACAATTAATTTACACCCCGACTCATTATAACTTTGCCTTATTGTCTGTACGCGAGAGTATTTGATTTGTGGGGAATTTTTAATTAATTTCGGTCTTTCGACGATGAGGATGGATTTCAGAATTGCTGTTTTATTAATTAGTTAACTTTACATATTTATTGCAATAGGAAATTTATTACATTGATAAAATATGAAATCGTTAGAATAATTTTAATAATCGACGAGTTTGGAGTTTTAGAAACCAGTCTACTGTTTTATTTTCTCTTTAGTGCATACAAACAATCAAGCAATTGATATATTTTTGAGGTTACATTTCTAACCGCCGTACCCAGACATTTCAGTGACAGTTGTATGAAAAATCGTCAACTGACTCTGAGTAAGGCCTTTATTTAAAGTAAATAATAAATAAGTTTAAGGAAGGTAAAATAGAGGGAAAATATGTGTATACCACACAGCTCAAAATCAAGTACTTAAGAGCGAATATGTTTGAGAACTTATTTGTTCCACTTTGATTCTCTTTTACTTATATTCAGACAAATTAAACAAAAATCTAATATCGTTAAAAATACGACACCATTTCATCATAATTTTCAGTTACACCATTAGAATCACCATTTACTTTTGCAGAAGCTTCGCAGAAATTAATTTTACGAATCAGATTTAAATATTAAATATCAATTTCCCCGACAGTACGGCAGAAACAATATAAATGTAGACGCCGACTGAATTCAATCCCATTACCAGTCGCGTTGAGATTATTAAACAGTCACCTTAACGAGAAATGGGGGGGAGGTCCCACTCTACCCACCCACGCCAACAAGACGCATCTCCACTCAAATACTTTACAATATTAGACTCGACTACGATAGCAATTGGGTTGAATATACTACAAGAGCTTCATACTAGATGGGTTGTTCGGGCTAGAACGGCAGAATTTATCTAAGGCCCAGCGCAGATATGATTATGTACTTATTGAAATTTCAGTATTGTAAAGGCGTGGTTTACTTTGGATACTTAACTTTGGAACCCCGAGAAGGTTTCATTCTTTAAACAACTGGAAGAGCAACAGTTTCTGTTGCTTAGGTAGGGCTGTAGCGTAAGAGGAACGTTATGAAACAAGAATATTTGAAATAACGAAGTTAAAGCTTAAAATATGACGTTTGAACTCGATTTAGAATTTTAACAAATCTAGATTTAACAGTTAGGTGCACGCGACCTAAGTTGAACTTAATTTTTGATAAAATATAATTTAATCAAACCATATTTTTTTTATTATCATGAAAATACACGATACACTGGTTAGACGATAGTTTCATCTTCTGCTCAAAAGCCCGTCATGTCAAGGTGGAATATGAAAACGCATTGATCAAAAAACAAAGTAAGATTAATGTATCCATAAAACATCAAAGGGACTAGTAATCCTAACCTTGTAGGAACAACGTGAACATGCAATGAAATGCGTCAACTAGACAGTTTCAATGTAAACGAAACCTTTTTTTTAATTCTAGTTATCATAAGCCCCAAAACAAAGTCAACGTACATTTTACTCAAGAATCATGTTTCTATTTGCATACAACCCCCGGTTTACAGCACACTTTAAAAGTTTTACAACCTATAAAATCCTAGTACTACCATAAAAACCCTCTCCACAAACGCCAATATAACCCTAGCCTAAAAACAATTCCCAATCTATTAAAATTTCCTCGCAAATTATACACGATTAATATCTGCGGGCAGACAATCGGGCGGTTCAGGTGTTCGATTCCCGGAGTGTCGGGGAATGAATATTAACAACCCTTTTGCGCGGGTAATTGAGAATAATAGGTGGATGTAACTCGACGCGAGATTAACGTTATGTGATAAGGTGGAGGAACATTTTTAGAGGGAGGTTGTTGATCTCGAGCTGGACGAGGGCTTGGCTGGGATCGGAGTGGAGACTTATTCGGTTTAAGGAATAAGCTCTTAGTCCTGCGAGCGGTCTTTTAATGTGGTTTTTATGTGTTGTGTTCAATTAATCAAAAATTAAATAAGATTTAATCAACAGATATATATTTTGTTTATGAAGTGCTACTCTTGAGAAACCAAGATTTATAATATAAAAGAAGAAACTGACTGACTGACTGACATATCAATGCACACCCGAAACCGAGTTTTAGATTTTCCGGCACGTAGGTTCCTTCTGAGTTATGAGGTCTAGGGGTGAGGTCTAGGGGTAGGGGGGATTTTTGGAAATTCATCCACTAAGGGGTTAAAATAGGGGGAGTAGCAGAAACTTATTCTACGAGTACGAAGTCGCGGGTGTTTTATTATAAACTAGCTTCCGCCCGCGACTTCGACCGCGTACATTTCGATTATCGTTATTCCCAAGGGAACTTGTTTTTCGAGACATAAAGTAGCCTACGTGTTAATCCAGTGTATAAGCTATCTCCATTCCGAAATACATCTATAACTAAAACACACACACCCTCAAACACACAAACGGTCGCATTTATAATATTAGAAGGATTATTAATAAACATCTTAAACTATGTAACGCTAGTAAATACTTAGATGTTCTCCGCTGCACGAATCGCGCTGACCTGAAACTATGGAAGGAGTCTGCATCTTTACAGTAGTGCAGTTTTAACTGAACTCACCCGATCTTTGCACCTGCGACAGGGGAACTATGCGACCGAAGAAATCTTTGTGGACCTGCAACAAACGATAAAATAGTTATTTAGTGTCAAAACTACACTTAGTAAATAAAACACGCTTTGTTTATAAAGAGAGCTGAGATTCTACACGATAAAACCTTATTGGTTTTGACGTGTTTCCGCATTGTCAACGTTTTGATAACTCTCACTTACTTAACAGTAATGGCCGCTTAGATAAAAACAATACCATAACACGTCAAAGGCAATATGGTTTTACCAAGATAAATAAGTAGAGGCCCTGTAATATATGACCTGTTTTTAAGACTGCACCGAGCAAACGCCGAGCGTCCAGTGGCGCCCTCATTAATATTATTGTGTTTTCTAATTAACTAAAGAATTTCCTTGAAATCAGATGATACGTTTTTGTAGTGTAAGTAAAAACACAATTTATGGAATATGTAACAAACTTTAATAACAATTACCCTTTGAGTAGTCAGCTTAACGGAAAAAGGTGGCCACTTTTTTCCGTTAAGTTGATAACTCGAAGGTGAATTGTTATTAAACTATAAGATATACCCTATAAGTTGTGTTTTCATTTGTAGTACAAAAACTTTTCGTCCAATTTCAAGAAAATACTTAGCTTTATTAGAAAACACAATAAAAGTAACGAGGGCGCCACTGTACATCCGGCGTTCGCTCGGCGCAGTCTTAACTCGGCCAACATCACTGTCAAGTAAATAAGAACTATCAAAACATTGAAAATACGATAAGACATCTAGAATCTCGGCCCAGGTAGCGCTCAGACGCTAACGAATATTGTAGTCGCTCCTCTTCATGCGACAAATGCAACGTTCACATTATGCAATTATGCATGGCATTCCCCTAGGTCGGGTACAGTTATAAAACTGAAACTTTAACCACACACGTATCCTCACGCCCCTTACACTACAAACGAAAAAAACAACCACACAATCGCCTTTAGCGTAGGCAATTAGCGCGTCGCGGCGATGTCGTTAGCGCCTGACGATATCGTTAGCGGCGCGACGAGATGTCGTTAGCGACAACGACCACTAGTGGTGCTCCACGCGCGACTTTGTGGCTCGCCGCGGGTAATTGGAAGGCCACGAAGGTATGTCGCGAATGGCTCACGTTATGGGTACAAGCTATGCGGCTTGCTTTGTAATATAAACTGGGGGGTTATTCTGACGACACTTTAGCCTAGTTGGTAGTGACCCTGCCTACGAAGCTAGCGGTCCTGGGTTCAAATGCTGAAAAGGGTAGATGTTTGTGTGATGAGCGTATTTGTTCCTATATAAGTAAGTATATCGTTGTCTAGTACCCATAGTAAAAGCCTAGTGCTTAGTTTAGGGCTAGGTAGGTCAATTTGTGTGAGATTTGTCCCCAGATACACATACATACATATATACACTCACTTCTTCATTCCCAGTGGAGTGACAGAGCTACAGAATTACCAACAACTCTAAAAACTTGTTGTTAATTCTATTGTTTGGTTGGTCCCCAGTTTTTTTTTTTATTCTCGTAACAACGGCTTCTTCTCGAACGGTTGATCGGTCCAGCGAAGTCATACAAGCGAATTTCAAGCTACCTAATTTAGAATACACGCCCTAACATGTAGCCTACAAACCGTAAGCTCTTACGGGACAACTTGAACTCTCCGTTTAATAATACGTCTGTCGAGTTGTAAAGCGAGTTAGTTAAGAGAATCACCTTCATGTAAACGGTCGGTCTCTGAAGGTCTCGTAAAGAAAAGTTATATATGAGGTAAGCATATTATAATCAAATATTGGCTTAGGGGTTGAATTTGACCAATTATCGTATTGTCAACGTTTTTATAGCTCTTATTTACTTTACAGTAATGGCGGCCGAGTTAAAAACAATACCATAACAGGTTAAAAACGATATTTCTTTACCGTGTAGAAAAGAGGCACAGGGCGAAAGAATTCGTAGCACACGCTACGAGGCTACGCCGCTACGTAGCTCTAGGAAGGCACGTAGCACCGCATTGCACAAGTATGAAATTAGATTCACTTGTATTTGATTCAAAACTGACATTTTGGAACATAACCAAGTGTTAGTATGAATTCTGGACCGGTACAGAATACGTAATAGGACGACATACGAAACAGCATCTCCGCTCCTTTCCTTTATCACACATACCTTGGTGAAAATTTGATGAATATAATGTATATTTGAACTTATACTTGCATTGTGAGTACTGAAGTGACACATTAAATATTAGAACTCCCCATTAAAAAGAAATGGTTCAAACAAAATTACCATTTGAAAAGCGTTAGTGTGTTTTTGACTCAGGTGTTATACTTCAAACATGAAACAAAAATAGTTATAACGAGGGATATTTCAAAATTCTATGACTAAAGAGGGTGAAAGGGGAAAAGAATTGCTAAATTAAGTAAGTATCATAAGTTAAAATAAGACAAAAAGGCCAATCGGGAAGTACATAAATAACAAGGCCCGGACATAAAATGAAAAACAACAATCGAAAAATAATATTGTCTAACTTCAAATAACCAAGCCTCGCGTTTCTTTTGCCAAGTAAAAAACAAAATAATATCTAGACTTGCCAAATACAATATGACAATTTCAAAAAACAGCTCAACTAAAATGCCAATTTTTTAAACAATAAAAATAGAAAAAAATGTGTTCGCTCCAACAATTCATGTCAAGCTTTAAGTTGCTGGCTCACTGGGCAGTAACGCCGTATTACATTTAGTAGGGTTTCATAACATTACTGTGAAAATAAACAAAGCAGATATAGAATACAAATCCCATTCCAAGTAGACGACGTCCCGACATGCGAACAAAATGATGGGCAAACAGTATCAGCGGAGCGAACAGTGAACAGTGGGCAATACCAAACCAATTACTAGTTTGTTAGAGGCGCGGATACCCACAATACAGACGCGGGTGCCGCAAGGGGTAAGAGATCAGTCTTAAACGAAGAATTCTACACTCGCGGTCAAATAATTCGGGTCAGAGTGCGTTTTTCATACAAACGAGGCTATTTCGAAGCCTTGGTTCCTCGCCAGGGGATGCTTGTAGTGAAATCTGATGATGGATACCCCGAGCATCGATACAGGACTTCCAGAGTGCCTAGGACACCCAACTGATTGAATCTGCGGCTAACGCCGGAATTGTGCATCTTCAGAAAAACATCTAAAATGACAATAAAATGTAAAGAAATCCAAATGCTGACCCAAACTCTCTCGCTGTGGTGTCAACTGATTGTGCTATCAGTTAGGTATCTTAAGAACTTTTGACCTCCTCTATTGAACCTTGGAGTATCCACCATTAAACCTCACTCAAAACAACCCCTGGCTAGGGACCAAGGCTTCGAAATAGCCTCGTTTGTATGAAAAACGCACTCTGACCCGAATTATTTGACCGCGAGTGTATATACTACTAGACCGGCTTTCCAGTGACAAGAAATTGAGCACCAAGTAACTGCGCATACACTGATCCTCATAGTCACCTGCAATGGAGCACCCGGGGCTATTGCCTAACGCAATCGCAATCGTTTTCATTTTGAAAATCGAACGTTTTGTTCCGCTTTGAAGTCGATTGCGATTGCGAGTGCGTTAGTCAATGGGCCAGCGCGTCTTCTGTTGGTAAAGTATTACTATGTATGCAGTTTACATGTATGTATGTTTGTTCCTTTGTTCACTGCGCTAGAAACTAAACACCGATTTTTATGATACTTATGTCAATAGATTTGTCTTAATCTTGTGAGCGTCACTAAAGGTATGACCGTAATCAAAATTCAATGTAACGTCAACCAGACGCCATATTGGAAAAATAAAAAATATAGTCTACGAACAATGAGAAGTGGGGTATCATTGAATACGTATTTAAAAATCATCTTTAGGTTTCTTACATAATTTTTCATTTTAAATGATCTTTTAGGATTTATAACGATTTAAAATTAAGCGTTTAAAAGTGTGTTTAAGTCGTTAAATGAGAAGTCACTATGACAGTTCAAAAGGGCCACGGAAATTCCGGTCCCTGCACATAATAAACAAACCGCTGCGTCTCTTGTGTCGCGGCACAGCATAACTTCGTTCGCCCGCAATATTTCCGATTACGGGCGGTAGGTGGGCGGTAAATCGCGACATCTACCCGCATAAACACAATTTCGCACTCATAAAAGTTACCGCGCGCGTCACGGCGCCGTAACGATCCCGCGATGATATTGTCAATCAAAATGAAGGTGTATTGTGGGATTACTTGGAAACTTTATTATGGACGGGGTAAACCGTGTTGGGGAGGATGTATCGCAGCGATCTTTGCTCGGATTGAGATTGATGTTTTTTCAAAGTTGCCAATGATAGGGAAGTGTGGTAGAGTCAAAAGGTTAGAATTAAATAAGTATAAATGGAACTGCAGTTGTATCAATGGTCGATTTACAAAAATAAAATAGTTTATCTTAGAATTAATTACGAACCTTAACAAAATAGTACTATAAAATGCACTGTAGGGGTTGTTTAAAAACAATAATACAGTACAATATTACCTTGAAACGGATTGCCGTAAACAACCGTCGATACCTAATTAAATTATAATTGACAGGTTTAAATCGAATGGGTTCATCATTGTTAAATGTATTCGTCTTACCAGGTAGGTCAAAATAAGGAGATGTACAGTATTTACGTGAAACATTAGGTAGCTAAATTATACACAGTATAAATCATGATGCCTGAAAAAACCTGACATCGTTTCCGTACCGAGTCCTAACTCACAAAACTCACAGAGCACGACTGTACCGAATCAACCCAAAAAAAAACTAGAGCATCGAAACCAATTCGCCATCCGTACTTTCAAATATTTATCACAAACATATTTCAATGGCGGATAACATTTTTCCGGGCGGGTGCACTACCCCCTAGCGGGTAGGTTTAGGTAGGTAGTCGGTCTGGGTATCGCCCCGCCCGCAAACAATACAATCAGAGCCAATCTGCCGCGCAAATAGGAAAATAGAGTGCGCGACGAGGCAGGGCCGCCTCGGGCGCCGCTGCCGCGAATTACCAGCCAATTGGAGGCCATGTGGATCATTTAAATATGGTTCGATGACACGGCTAATTGCTTTGGGGGTTCTTGGGCTCCAGTTTGTACAATCTGGCAAACAGACCACGATCTCGACAAATGTTAATGTTTAACAATCATCCACGTAATACGTTAGACAACTCAGATGATAACGTTCAATTCATTCTCTAGTAATTAAAACGGGATACGGACAAGTACGAGGGCTGCTACTTATGTAACCGGAATAGAAAAAATAAACAAACGTACATGGCTAAATATGGTTTTATTGTTTTTCGAAGTATTCTCCGTGATAATCGATGCACTTTTGCATACGTTGAAACCAATTTATAAAGCACTTTTTCCACTCTGACTGAGGTATCTCCAAAACGTGCTGTCCGAACGCGTCGACGGCATCTTCACGGGTCGAAAATCGTTGACCACGTAATTTATTCTTTACATTTGGAAATAAATAGAAATCATTGGGTGCCAAATCAGGGCTGTAAGGTGGATGACCCGTTAATTCTATATTTTGACCTTCCAAAAATCGAGTCGTTTCACGTGATGTATGACAGCTGGCGTTATCATGGTGCAGAATGATTCTCCGTCGCTGGTTGTTTTTCCGTATTTCTTCAAATACTTCCGGCAAACAAATGGTCGTGTACCACTCCGAACTAACCGTTTTACGATTCTCCAGGGGCACTGTAGCCACATGGCCATTAATACCAAAAAAGCAGGCCACCATTTGCTTCAAGGTGCTTTTTGCACGAGTTACTTTCGTAGGGTTCGGCTCATTTTGAAACACCCACACCGTTGATTGTTGTTTGGTTTCGGGATCATACGCATAGATCCAGGATTCGTCACCTGTGTAGATATTATAAACAGCTTTTGAGTCACCACGGTTATATTTTTTCAACATTTCCTTGCACCATTCGACGCGAGCCTCTTTTTGATCCTTAGTTAAGTTGTGCGGGATCTAACGCGAACAAATTTTTTTCACAGCTAAATGTTCATGTAATATCTTATTAATGCTCGTCATACATATGCCTATAGTCGCCTCTATCTCGCGATACGTAACATGACGGACATGCATGATAAGTTTTCGCACAGCTTCAATATTTTGTGGTACAACGACCGATTTCGGGCGACCATCCTTAACTTCGTCCCTGAGCATACTACGTCCACGATTGAACTCACTAAACCAGCGATACACAGTAGTTTTGGATGGAGCTTCATCACCAAAAGTCGAAGTTAGTTGATCTATGCACTGTTGTTGCGTTAAACCACGCTGAAAATCGTAATAAATCATAGCACGAATATTTTCACGAGTGAGTTCCATACTTGCAGCGAGATTAAAATTTAAACCCGCCAAAAACAAAAGACTACGTAAGATAAGAAAAAAAAATATAGCGGCCAGTATTCAAAAAAGTGAAAATTTTACCATGGAGGTCAGATATAGCGTTTAAAAATGTTGGAATCCCGGATTCCGGTTACTTAAGTAGCAGCCCTCGTACATTAAATTCGAGTTTTCAACGAATTATCATATTTTCAGTTGCATTATAGAGAATTTCTGAGTTAGTTCATCATTATTAGCACCATGTATTCGCTTATTTTAAAACATTACCCAAACAAGCGATTGTTTTTGTATTGATTTGATTGGGTTTGTAACCAGTTGTTGCCTCGTTGACTATGGCTCTCCACACCGCTCTATCTAAGCATACAATAATTATATTATATTTGTACGCTCTTTATTAGCTATAGGTAGGTAGGTACAGCGTAGCGTAATATTCCCCTGCAACTCGCTGTAATGCAGTCGAGAGCTAGGTGCAGCCTGAAAACCAACGCTGTGCAGCTGATCCAGCAGCATATTATGCTGAGATCTGAGACTGTTGTCACAGAACATTTTATATTATCTTCTCTTATTTATGTGACTTTATAAGGTGTATTTATAAGTTTCATATGTCGTTACTTGTCGCATTACCTTAGGATTCTAATAATAATAAACAAAATAGGGTCTTCAGGTCTCGCTCATTACTTTACAAGCATAATGACCATCTTACACCCACGCACATAGTGTTAATCATCCCACACGAGCCTTTTGCAATGGTACCTATAACAAAAAAATACCTTTCTCAAACCCAAATGCGTACCTCAAGTTCTCAGCAACGTATCGCGCGCAATTTTCCGCCGGTCATTTTTCATTGTTCGGAGTTAGAACTCGGCGCCCGTGGCGGTATCTATTTGCGCGCGCCCGTAAACAGCAGCCCGCTTGAGTTTACGAGCCGTGGGCATTGGCGGATTACGCCAGACTGAGGTATTGGGGGTTATAATACAATTCTGAAGCCGTTACCTTGGAAGTATTTCGGAATCAACCTTGTTCTCCCCTCTGTGTTCTTTGAAACTGTTTTATTTCGGGTATGATAATTTCGAGCTCTGAACTAAATCTGATATGTGCCTAGAGTTTCTGCGATCAATCAAGCGCTTTTTATCAATTTATGTGTTTCGCATTTATCACTATCCTAATATTGAAACAATTTCTGGGTTTAAAATTCCTACTTGTAGTGAATATATTACAATTGAAGGAGGATAACCGTGTAATTAGATTATACGGGTAAATATTCATCCCGGTATGGACATTTAATATTGTGTAACCAGTTATTATCTGCGACTACGTCCGCATAGAAGTCGTGTTTTTGCTATTCCCTCAGAAACTGTCCAATTTTCCAAGATAAAACGTACCGATATCCTTAACTTTCCTAAGGTTTAAGCTTACATACCAAATTTCATTAAAATCTAGCGATTTAGCTACGAAAGCTAACAAACAAACAAACGGAGTTACTTTCACATTTATATAATATTAATCTGGAAGTATAAATACAATTTAAAGTGAGACTTGAAAGTCTTTAAAAACCAGTTTTTAAAACATAATCGACAAGTATAATCCCTCGGCTACCAGGATAAGACTAAACGATTTATCGTTATCTGCCACGAGCACCATTACCAGTAACAAAAGCTTAGAACATAACAACGTATCCACTCGGAGAATAGCCTCGCAAATTGCCCATTAAGTCTTAATAGAGCCACAGTGTCCGTCGATACGACAAACTGCTATTCACTTAATGGTCAACAAACAAATATTCACGAGAAATAGTATAAAAGATGAAACAAATAAACAAACAAATAATAAAATATCATGAAAAAATAAATTTGCCTTAGTCCATAAGTCGTCCAGATTTAATTTAATTCATTTTGTTGTTAGGGATATTTTTTCTTATTATTGTCTTTACCACATATTAATATGTGCGTAATGTTAGTCGAATTTCTGAGACTTGTTTTACTTTTTTTAGATTTGTCGCTTTTGTTAGTTGTCGAACGTAGGTATTCATATAAAAAACAGTCAAAAACATGCCGGGCTATATTTATTTTTAGCGTTTTTCTATATTTGCGCACGATACCTTAGCGTACTGACCGTTTACCAATAGTTTTTTAGGAATGATGATTATGACAGACGGACGAATATATGGCAAAACTATTAGAATTCCTAGCTTGACAACGGAGCCCTAAAAATAACCCTTCTCAAAGCCAAAATATATTCCAACCGAGTATACGAGTAAATCAAACTTATTTGTACTTATAAGTAAAAACGAAATAACAGTTCGAAAAAATATCAGTAAAACATTCGTCGTATATTAAGAACTGAAATCAAGGGTTACATTAAATATAAAATCAATATGTCCAACGACAGTAAGAGCCGAATTTGCGTGCGCGACATCACTTTCTCTAGTCGCAAACTGACCAAGAACCTCTCAACCCTCCTTTGTTTACCGCGTATTGTTCCACGGTCTTATCGTCTACACGAACGGTTTTATTTCATACCGGATAATAGAAGCAAACAATAACCGGCCGGACAAATAGCCTCCAAGCACATAAACATTCATGAGGGCCGAAGATAAAAGGATATCGGCTACTCCGGCTATTTGCTATTGTATCGAGAGCTCCAGAATCACGGGCACTGGGACTCTTAAACGATTATGGAAAGGGTTTTTGCAGCCGTTATTATGAAGATTGTGTATTGTAAATAATATATTGCTTATTCTTACTTGATAGATACTCCTTTACCTTTTAGTTTTGTTTTATTGTTTTTACGTTGATATCAAAGAGGTTTTATTTTTAAAATAAAATCTACACAGAAACACTTAAATATGTATGGCCTCTGAACACGATGCGATGGTCCATTACAAACCAGGGCCTCACTACTGGGTAAAATCATTTTGCCTTTGACACGTTATCGTACTGTCAACGTCACGATAGCTCTTATTTACCAGACAGTAATGGCGGCCGAGTTATAAACAATACGATATCATCGTCAAAGGCGATATGGAACCCAGTAGAATAGAGGCCCAGGAGCTAAATTCGGCATCATTTAAACGATACTTCAAAATGAGCGTTTTCACTAAAAAGTGTACCCAATTAAGGACTGAAATTAAGGAACTTTAACTTTGTCAGTTTTGTGACGAAAATTAGCCATACAATGCGGCCAACAAAACTGACAAAGTTAAAGTTCCTTAATTTCAGTCCTTAATTGAGTACACTTTTTAGTGAAAACGCCCAAATACGTGTGTTTCTCCTTTTGTTTCTTACCCAATATCAGCAAAGCCGTAATAGAATAGTGACAGAGAAGAAAAACAGATACAACATCTTGTATTGTTAGACAATGACACAGCGAAAGATTTACAAGGGTACCAACTATCAATAGGTACCACAACGAAACGCCGTCGCACAGGGATGCCAGGATCGTTATATTTTTCCCCAATTACATGAACATAATAATTCATAAAGTTAACCGTGTAACAAAGCGGTTGCGAGTTACATTAGATTTGTCTCTGCGACGCCGGCAATTCCGGTCCCCGACGGTGATCGATCTCCTATCAATGTCCATAGAGAATTTAAAAACATAATCTCATTTTTTTATCGGAGCTCCAGCGATCTAATTTAAAAAGAAATTTGTAAGTGGAAAATGTTAGGAGTAATTTATTTTCCTGTCCTTAGGTTTATTAAATTTGTAACTTTTGTAAGTGTCGAACAATTTATAAAATTAATGTATTTTATTGTTTCAATATACTTTTTACTTTATAGTGTGATATTATTTACCACCCCTCAGCCGAGAGTGTGCTTAGCGATTAAAAAAGTAAGAGATAGAAAAATATCATGTTGAATGCACTGCTGATTCATACAGTCAGCAGCAGAAGTAGCTACGCAACCGAAGAGGTCAAAATGATCTGCATTCGACTCTATTGTCAAAAGAATACGTCGTGTCTAGATCATTTTGAGCATGTTATTCTGCTTAGCTACTTTTGATGCTGACTGTACCTACTGATTCCAGTGAAAAAAATGTATCTACCATAGTTAAAAAGTCAGTGCATCAGAGTTGAACTAATAATTCCTGCTGTCTTGCTGGTATGGTCCTGTCAAATAAACCATTTCTATTTCACCCCTGTGGGATTTTTGGTGTAGATATCTAGAAGGCCAGAACACAAAAACAAACCTTTACGTGACTCCTTGTTTAAAAATCAATTTATATGTATTTCTACTGTATTCTATTTATATGTAAATAATTATTAAACTAAACTAACAAGACAACTGTTAAAATCGACCGCCACAGACAACGTGTCATTTCTTTTCTTTTGTTGCCATACAAAGATTTTACTACCCGTCGCTGGCAAAACGAACTTGACAGACTCTAGGTAAGTACCTTTTGTTACCGTTTCGATTATCTTTAACTACATACATACATTAAATCACGCCTGTTTTCCAGAGGGGTAGGTAGGGATACATCGAGTCATGCACCATGCACGTTGTTTTCGGGTAGGTACTTAAGATTCGGGCCTTTTCTAATATTTCTCCAATTTGATTCGAAAAAGTACACCTAGGGCGGCCCTTTCCGACCCTTCCACTCACTATCTTTAACTATACATTGAATACTGGAAACAGCTGGAAGTCTAGACACAAGATTTTGACATCCACACCTGAGGGGCTATAGACACTCGCAATCGGACTGGAAAACGGAACAATTGTTTTTCATTTTGTATGCAGACAAGCCTTTGATTTTCAAAATGAAAACGATTGCGATTGCAAGTGCGTTAGGCAATAGCCCCTCTGATTCTAGAATTCTATTAACTCCAAGTAAGTTCGGTCACCTTTAAAAGCTTGACTTAAACCATTCTAAATCCCCGCACTAGCCACATAAAAACAAACAGTAATTATCTGGTTGATTTTAGCAAACGAGTTGTGTTGCCCGCAGCCAGTCTGGTCACTGAAAGGGGTTGTGGGCCTTTCAAAATACTGCCCCGTTAACTTAAAAAAGGCACATAAGCATAGTATTGCTTTAACGAAAAACAACTCTTTGTGTTTAAGAATTAGATCGCATATTAAATAAGAGTTGTATTACGTATACGACCTTTTTATAGGGAGTAAAATTGTTTGCGCTAATCAGATAGGGTGCTGCAATATGCCGCATGTTTGCACTGTGGCATAAAAGGCGATTATGTGCGAGTTTTTATAGAGCAAATGTCGAGGTCTAGTAATTATACCTCTGAGATGTAATCAAGAATAAATAACTGTTTTATCTAAGTACCTATTATTCGAGGTTAGAGTTTGAGCTCGATAATTGTCAACTATCCTTTATAGGGGATTATTTTACCAATCGACGGGAAATTATATTTTTATAAGTAATAAACTTCAGAAAAGTAATCGACACACTTTGGCATGAATACACTTAAGTATCATACTAATTCCAATTTAATAAATTAGCTATTTCGTAGTCACATTCATAATATAACAAATAATGTAATTTTTGTGTAGCACAGTATAATCGGGCGTGTCATCATGATTTTATTACAAAGATTTCATCCCTTGGGCATAAAAAGTATAAGCGCGACCGTATCTCCGACGGCATAAGTACAGGTTGTGACAGATGATCGAGTCAATAAAACATTTATTATCCCCCGCGCATGAATACATCAGTGTAACCAGCTCAACCGGCCAGTGTTAAAAAAATACGCCGCGGGCACCGCACATGGCTTCCAATTTCGAAAATTATACGCGTGTTTAAATTTCGAACCGCATTATTTGAGCCTATTTGGACGATAATCGGACTAGGGTTTAGTGACAAGATTAGTTCCAATAGAGGGTTGTAAATTGGGACTATAATCCTTGCCGAAATGGAAATTACGGGGTAACACCCGTAATGTTGTTACGGGAAAAATGTCTTTAGTATTTAATGAAGATTGGATAGAGCGCTAATGGCGGCCCTTAGAGATTTGAGGGAAACAAAATTTGTCGCCGTCGAGAGAAGCAAGCGAAGCGAAGCTCTATTCTTATTTTTTTTGGAAAAGAATGATAAACGAGTTGACAATAAAATGCAACGGTGAAGTAAGTACTCAGGTACGTCACGTAATTAAACGTAATAATAAGGTTAAAAGTTAAATTACTTTTTTTACCAAATGTTACTAAACTCAGTCAGCGCAAAATTCGTTTGTTCTTGTTCCCTCAGAAACTGTCCAACTTTCCAGTGTAATAAGTACCTACTCTTCTTATACAAATTTAACTTGACGATGAACTAAGTTACATTAATTAGGACCTATTCCCTATCCAACCCCTACACACAGACAACTGACAACTTGATCAAAAACGGTTAACTATAATTAGCACTTCAAATTATTGTTATGATTTTGGGCAATAAAAAGTTAACATACAAAATTTTAAACAATTTATATTTACTAATGTAGCCATTATTGATAAAGGACAATGGTCAAATTGTGTATAGTATACCACTGACAAAAGACATTTTTATGTACCGCAATTGCAAGAGAGTATTTTTTTACTTAAAGTTAAATTATCTTCAAGTCAATCGTTCTTTGTCAATAAAATAGAAGTATGCATAAAATGAAACCGTCATCATATACATACATATCTATACCTACCTCCTAATACAGTATTTGTGACTATTCGCCATTGTAAATATTGACACTACATTATATTTGAACAAGTACCAAAATAAATTGATCGCCACTTAGTAGGCGCTTGCAGGGTCAATATAACCAGCATTTGCAACATGATTGCACCGCGCTCCGCCCGCGCGGTTATGCCATTATTCGAATTTTGAAAACGAACGGCCCACAGAGCCCCGCGGGCCTCTGCCAATCCATCCTATTTGTTGCCAGTTCTAAAATAACCGTTACGGAACATAGATAATGTTTTTGGTGCTTTATTAGAAATGCCGTTAAAATAATGTAGAATTTTAATCCGCATAAAAACATTTTAGTTTACGTTATTTTTGTTTATGTCGTTATGATCATATTCTATTAGTTTATATTAAATAATAGGTGCATATAAAAACTGATTAATAATTAAGTACTTTGGACATTTATTAACAGTCACGGGTGTTTATTTTTGCATGACTTGTAAATATAGTAATAAATAAGTTTCATTTTTGAGACAAGTATTTTTACTGACTGTACTTTTTTCTTGCAAAGTAATTATCTTACTTACCTTACGTCTGCTTACCAAGACCAAACCCGTGAATCCCAACACAGGGGGTCTACGTTACGTATAGGGGAGACCCTGTCGCCACCATCCGACTCCGTCATCAGATCAGCTCTTAGATACTAAGTATAATATTGCATTGTTATCGGGTTTACATTTGTGGTCCAAAATTCAGCCCCTTTCCATTAACGGGAAATGGTTCGAAATTGACTTGCAAGATTTGAAGCATTGTAAAACAATTGTTTTTTTTTTAAATTACGAAATAAATTTCAAAATATTTAAAGTAAGTAAATCAACAACCCTAAATTAATATTGCATCTCATTAAAAACTGAAAGTAAATCCAACCTCGACTGAAATTAAAATCATCCAACAGAATTATGCAGTTGCAAATTCGTGATTCGTTAGAATCTCAACGTCAAGTCTAAATAAGCCGGCTGCATTGATGCAATTCGGCACAAAGGGGGTTGCCAGCGTAAAAACTAGCTAACAAGCGGAGCGGTGCGCCCGCGGCGCTCTAATTCACAATTTGCCGCTCCCGCCCGGGGAACGTTCTAAATTCAAATTTCACCATGTTCCACAAATGAATTCGTTGGAAAAAGAAAATTGTATGCAATAACGGTCCCTTGGAATAGTACGTATTCGTTGGTGATTCGACCGTGTTAAGAAATGAGTAAGGGAATTTTAGTTAGACGTTGCGAATCTCATCATTAGCAAAAGATTTTTTTTTAAAGTATTGTATAAACAAGACCGTGAGATTGTTTTAACGATGTTAGTGGCGTACAAATAGATAACTTCACATTGGACAAAACTTTGGGTTAAGTAGTAATGTTTCAATATCTATATGATCAAATTGATCAACATGGTCAGTCAACTCAGAGTTTAATTGAAACATTAAATCATAAATATTATAGTAATGATTTATTAATCATAAAAAAATAGGAATTAGGAAATCCTTAAATTTTCTTTTGTTAATGAAAAACAACCATAAGAATACCATGACTAATTTTTGCGGCACAAAAAAAATAATTCCTTAACAATTTAAATAACGTTAACAATTTTTAAATTCACCCAAATGTCAAGTTATATATCCTAGACGGACATCCATTAAGTATTTTTTATATGTCAATAAAAAAGCAGCAGGTACTCATACTGTGGTAACATTTCGTTCATTGAATACAAAACGGACACAATCCAAAATGAGTCAGTGTTGCATTTTAAAATTAGAAGCTGTTGGAATACGATTTTTAATGGAAGAGCAAATTTTTTTTTTTTTATGGCATAGATATGGCAAACGAGCACACAGGCCACCTGATGGTAAGTGGAAACTGTGACCCATAGACATTCGCATTTATATTAGTTTCAAGAATCCTTAAATTAAACGTCAGGTCATAGAATCCTGCATATTTTGGAATGTGTCCGTTTTGTATTGAATGAGCGATTTGTTCATATAAAGCTGGTAACGTATCGGTATAACCATTGTTCTAATTTTGACTTATTTCTCTTCCTCTTCCTTCCAGTTTATCTTATACCAGAGGACGACCGCGACTACGTACGCGTGGAATTGGTTTCCCGCTACTCCCTATTTGTTCCCGATGAGGGTCGATTTTTGAAAAATACACTCTTAGTGCAGCCCTAGGGTACCCAAGGAATACTGCCTCCAAATCTCAAGTCGCTGGGTCCAGAGGTTTAGGCTATGCGTTGTCAGTCAGTCAGTCAGTTACGGTCCTGGTTTTATATATTGATAAAGGTATCATTCATATGCTAAACAAAATTTCACAAACCAGGATTATTTTACGATTAATTTCAGGGTAGGTAGGTAGGTTTTGGTTTAGTTAGTTTTATCGAAATCCTGAAATATTTCGTTTCGGAAATAAAGAATATTGCAAAATGAAATGAATCAGAGGGTAAATCGTTTTTAAAAAAATTATGGTAAACCTACGATAAGATTACGAATTTATTTATTTGAAAACAAGGTTATGCTCAGCCGGTCTAAAACTCGACGCAAATCACAAGAAAAGCCTTTACTGAAAAAAGTTTAGACCTCTGTCCGCCCAATAATTGAACTAAATCAAGCCATCAATAAAATTACAAGAATCCTACAAACTGGATGATTTGGGACTGTATTCCTACACTGATCTTGCCTGGGATGCTAGTTTCAAGAATCCTTAAATTAAACGTCAGGTCATAGAATCCTTTCGTTTTTGACGTGTCTTAAGATGGAAGTCTCAGCAAAAATCAGTTTTTAATAAGGCCTTAAGACTAGCATTAATAATAAAGCATAGTTCATATAGAATTGGAACGCGATGAAAGGCATATAATTTTTAAATGAAATGAAAAACAATGTTTTAAATTAAACAATATAAAAGATTACTTCTTTATTTATTATCACATAAATTTCAATCATTCACTACGGTTATGCACAAAATTACGGACTCTTCTGGAAATAGTATTCATCATCCTCTGAACAAGACCTCCGTCCACCTTTTTTGCCTGTTGATTCCATGTGGACCGCAACGAGTTGATGTCTTGGACTATTTTGCCAGTTTTATTTAATTTTCCTTTCATTATTGCCCAGTAGTTTTCAATTGGCCGAAACTGGGGACAATTAGGTGTGTTCATCTCTTTTGGTATGAAATCAATGTGATTTGCAGCATACCACTCCAAAACCTTTTTTGAATAATGGCAGCTAGCCAAATCGGGCCAAAATTTGACAGGACCATTGTGGCTTCGAATGAAAGGCAAAATTCGTTTCTGCAGACACTCTTTCGTATAAACATCTGATGTCATTGTTGCCGTAGTGACGAAAACTTTAGTCTTAAGACCGCAACTACATATACCCTGCCAAATCATATGTTTTTTTGCAAATTTCTCGAGTTTGTGAAACTTGTATTTTTTGTCAACATTCCCTCTAGCGTCGGCCTTGTAAAATTTTGAACCTGGTAGTTGGTTAAAGTCGAGCTTTACGTATGTCTTATCATCCAACAAGAGGCAGCCTTTGAATTTAGTCAGAACTTGGTCATACAGCAGACGAGCTCGTGTTTTAGCTGTTTTGTTTTGTTTGACGGTTCGATTTGGCTGCTTAATGGCTCTATAGCTCTTATACCCTGCTCGAAGGCGAATCCGTCTTATAGTGCTGCGGTTTTTTTTTAATTTTCGAGCTAAATCATAATCCGACAGCCCTGGATTCTGTGCCACTGACCTTAAAACTTTCTTCTCCAAAGTTTTATCCGTTGTACCAGACCGTCGGTTGATTTGAGGCTTCCTATCGAAGGCCAGAGAGTCCTTATATTTTTTTATGACCCTACAAACAGTAGTTTTCGGGAAATTTAATGATTTAGCAATCATTGACCCAGACCAAGAGGGATTTTCCACGTATTTGTTCACAATACATTTTCGCCGTTCAACTTCCATCACCAATAATGTATAAACGCAAAAAGTCAGATCAACGGAATTTCTAGCATTGACTCTTCAACATATTGACATTGAGTTGTGATTGTCAGTTTTTTATTTTTTGAACCATTTTTATTTTTTATTTTATGATAAACGCGTGCCAGTTCTAAGTGAACTATGCTTTAAGATAATCAATCAAAGTCAATATTATCTTTGTATTCATCTCATTTTCAACAAACTCCTATTATTATCCGTTGAAAAACTACATTAGGGTTGGTTATCATTCAACGTCTATTCAAAGCTCAATTTTCAAGTCATGGAACCAAATAATTCCATTGATTACGCAAACCGTATAAGGCTCTTCTCGGCAAGCATTAAGCTCTCTCATAATAGCGGCAATAACACTCAGACGCGGAAAGAGTGCCCCTATAATACGTCGGGTAAACGAATATGCGGGGAAATTGCTAGGAGCCGGGCAGATGTGATTGCGCGCGGCCGGATACTGGCAATCATCAATCTACGCCCCCGCCCCGGCCCGCTCGTAAATCACGCGCACAATGGACGGAGGAAGTTCTTAAGAAGAAAAACTATAGGTCATATCCTTCCGGGGAGGCGGCCAATCGGAAGCCGGCTCTAACCTACCCCCACTCACACGCCGCGACCTCGCGAAACATCACCGGCTCGACGCGGCGCTACACATCACCCTCTCCTTTTTAGAACCGGTGGTTTGAAGAGAGACGACTGCGTTTCTGTTGGGTGTGGTGGATCGTGTTTTGTTTTGCGTGGTAAGTCGAAGGGGTTATTCGGTTAGGGCGAGATTTTTCCACGTCTCCGCGGCGGCGTTTCGTCGTCCGTCATGCGGATTATGCGTATAGATCGGGAATGGATCGTGCGCAGTCAGTTTGCGACTGAATTATTTATTTTGATAAGTTCGCGCGGAATTGGTGTGTCAAGTAATTCTGTCTGGGCGAAGCGCAAATAGTAGAGGGTGTTATTCTATAGCTCTTTTTAAATTATATTGCATTGTATTTAATTATATTTTGGTGTTGAGTTTTTTTAACAAAGCAATGAGCCATAGCATCGTGGTAAGATGGGATAATACAGGCTGCCAAAACTTCAAGCCTTTCTTTTCTGCACGTCTAATCATAAAGTTGCTCTAGAAACAACTTTTTAGAGCAATATTTTAGTACGTTTTATACACCGTTATACACACTGTAGGAAGATATAGAAATCTTTGTCATTTGCTGATAAGTTTTCCTCTGATTAATACCTGACTTCTAACTCCTAACTTCTTTACCTTTATGCTTGACTCTGTAGATGGTTTGTGGAGTTAAAGACTGTTCTCGAATGAAATGGTTATCTGTTGATTGTATCTGTTTGATGGTAGAGTCAAGTAGCATTGTTCGAATGGAGTCGGTAGTCGCGTATAAAGGTAATCAGTCAAATTATCAGATATAAATTAGAGGAATTGCATCTTGGAGCCGTAGCAATAAACTTATCTTGGCTAAGATGCCTGTCTTAAGACACGTCCGAAATTACTTGACGTTTAGATTGACGTGCCCTATGAATCCTATGATGGGTATCTCAACAAATATCAGCGTAGGTACGAATACGGCTCTTATTCATAAGGCCGCAAATTTAGAACGGCGCCGCGTGCAGCGAGTTGTTGTTTTGAGCGTGCAAACTCAACGTATTCAGCGAGAACTCTGGCGTGCACGCCGCACCCGGCAATGCACGCTGGAACGCTCCGCTGCAAGCGCCACTGTTCCGAATTTGCGGCCAAAAGGATGGGAACGCACTTGCAATCATGAGATTAGAGCCCACTTACCACCAGGTGCCCTGTAAGCTCTTTTCGCCGAAAACATGCAAATAATTACATGAAAAAAAAAATTACTTGTTCTCGCCACTGCCACCTAATTTTAATGTGTACTTAGATATTACTTGAACATGCATGCTACCCTTTCCTGCCTACATTTTAAGGAGCGTCGTCACTGAGAGCATTCGTGTAATGTTCGGCGCGAACATGGTGGTGTGTAAGCATTTGTAACGCTCGACTCATCATCCACACCACTCGAATATTCACACGAATTCTCTCAGTGACAACGCTCCTAAACCCTTAACATAAAAGTGAAAAAAGTGAATTCAAACCCTATTTGATTTTGAATACCTACGCATAAAAAAATGATACAATAAAAATACAAAGTTGGTATTATGTTATGATGGAAATTTCCATCACCATGCAAAGAAGGGTTAAAACAAATGTTTTCTCATAAATATAAAATAGTCTTAAAATAAATACTGTCCATAACAAAATATGCTTACAAAATTATTCTTCAACACACGCAGTCTAGGTACTCTTCTCATCAGCATTACGCCAACATTTACCAGTAATTTTAGTATATATTTTAACCCATACCGATTTTATATCCCACTTTACACTTAAGATTACGCCAGATACAATTTCTATAGAGCAACTAAACGTTCACACAAACCACCCTCGAGCACAATACAGGGTGTAGGGGAGGTGGGTTATTAGCATCTATTACTGAGTGCGAGCACAAAAATGGGTATCACGCCCACGTAATAAATTTACTCGCTGTTAACTCGCGCCGACCGCCCGTTGCGAGGGGGTATTCTGGATTGAGTGACCATCTCAGCAGGTCCACCACTGTACCGCTAAATAGTTTTTTATGCAACTGTCACACGGTTTTTATGATACAAGTGGCAAAATTAGAACAAGAATCGTCATAGAATTTTGTAATAACCGTTGTTATTTTGTACAATGGCTGACGTAACCTATTCAAAACGCTCAAAATGACAAAAAAAGAACAAAAAGCACAAAAAAAATTGGTTGCTTCATAAACGATTGTGATTGTTGCGAATAAGCTTCTCCATTTGATGCTAGCTAGCCTGCCGTATGACACATTAACTAATGGTTGGGTTCTTTGTTATAACTATTATCATTGCTATTTTGTTTAGTGTATGTCAACTAAAAGGAAATGTCTCTTAGTTTACTTTTTTTTTAGTCCTTTTCACCTCCGATACCATTTTTTTTATTAACAAACTCGTAAACCACACCTAGAGTTTACAACAATTCAAACATTTCCACTAAAGTTCGCCAAGCATCTATGACCATCCATTTGTTGGAATAAACATGGCTACCAACAATCGCGTCACTTTCCCACAGCAGTTCTATCAGAATAGCGTAAAGGCGAGCACGCGACCTACAGCGCTAAAGTGCTGGCTCGCAATGGACGCGCCGTGATTGCCGGCGGATTTACTCGCCAAATGAGATTGTGGCGTTTACTGGTTTTATTCTAAGACTAGAAGATGCTTGCGACTTCGTGCGAGGAGAATTTGTCCCGGTATTCTTAAATTTCTTTCCGATAGGGGTTGCAGTTTGAAAACACTTCTATATGATTAGATAAATGTGATGTGTAGTAGTTTTGACAGTCAGTTACTAAAGATGAGTCATTTCAGACTGGATACAAAAAATCTGATGAATAGAAGCGGTTACAAATGTCGTGTGGCCAATTTTATTTCCAATGCCAACTAGAGTTTCTTGAAAATAAAATGATAGGACAGCAAAATATGACAGTGTATCAAAACATTCTAATAAAACTTAAATGTAAATGGAGGATTTATCTCTTACGCTGGCCCATGATGGCCGTCGTTTAGACAAGTAAAACGAAACGGATTGTCAGTGCTAAAACACTATCGTTCGGTTTACTGTTACTTAGACATTGAAATTGAAGATTGAATCAGGTATTTTCAGTTAGGCTCTAACTATAGTCTATGGCCATGCTTCTAAGTATCGTCTTGACTTGACATTCTTCCCTGACGAGCTCGTTAGTAATATTACAATCCTACGATTCAAGTATACTCTACTATGTACACTACTGGATGTCTCTTCACTACTAGATCGCATATTTTTTACGCATAAAATCGTTTAGCCGAAAACGATTTTTACAATAGAAACGGTTTTATTTTAATTATTATAAAAACTAACCTCATCTACACAAATAGATGTTAATTAAATTCTGCAATGTCAGCCTAAAAGCATGTTATGCGAAAAGATAAATTATGCGTATAAAAATTATGCCTTCCAAAGGGATCCCCTTTTTTACAACAACTAATTACAACTAACCAAGACCGCCCTCAAGCTTGAACTACTTGAAAAGTGGGTTTTCCTAGAGATTTCCGTCCTAATTTATATTGAAAAAACATTCCGGGCTAAGTAATAATAATAAATTATGGCTTGAATCGACGGCAACCGCGCCGACCATTAGCGGGGCGAAAACTTCCAGGAAAAATGGGGCTGGGGGCGGCGGACACTGCGACGCGCTTTTGTTTTATAGCATTTTATTAGGGGCAGAATCTCAAGATAACACTATTTACCAGGTAAATTGTAGCTCTGTCATTTTCTTTGTCATAAGAAAGATAAGGACAGAGCTACAATTTACCTGACAGATAGTGTTATCTGGAGATTGAAAAATTAGCCCTAGGAGTGATAAGTATTCGAACTTGTATGTATGTTTAGTAGTTTCCGTCAGTGCATCTGGTGAAGAGATTTGTGTGTTTAAAAATGTCGTCATATCCTTGTTTCGACACATTCTTGTTTCGGCGCATTATTGTATGGACACATTTATGTTTATTAAAAAATGTATTATAATGTTAAAGTGATAAAAAACACAGTAGTATTTATTGGTTTAATTTAACTTTGACCATCTGATGAAAATGAAATGTGTTATTCCATTTACCGACATGTAGAATAGCACTAATGTGGTCATTTTACTAAATAAATAAAAAAAAATTTTTTTTCATGAAGGTAATCAAGAGTTATCAACTCATTTGACCTACCCAGGATGTGAACGAGTGCCTCTTAAAGAAAAAAGAAAATACATAAATGATTGTCATAGAATAAAACAAGTCCTAGATAAAACTAGACAAAATGCTCAACGCTATCAAAAACAATTATCGAAAACTGCCAAAGTGTATAGAACTGACAACGCTTGACACGACCATCTGGTAGTTTACGTCATTCCTATACATTTTCGATAGGTACCTAACGGTAACGATCTCGACACGCATCTTGTCTAAGGCCACGCGCTAAAACTTCGTGAGCTGAAAAGGCTTTGTAATTGACAAAAACTGGCAACAATGCTCAAATATTACTATATGCGAAACACAACAAAAGATTGTAAAATCCTGCATGTAACAATAAAAAATAAAATAAAAATGTCAGTCACAGCGCAGTATACGCCGCCGCCGCGCCGACCCTCCGGAGGAATTCTTACAGACTTTTTAATAGAGAGGCGGCCGCAACCCTTTTATTTTGATTAGTTATTGTATTTACTCCTCCGCCGCGCCGTATTGACAACGGCCCCCCACTTAATGGGAATTAAGAATCGCAACTTTTCAGCTCTGACGTTTGATAATTTTAACATTTTTGGAAGGGATTTGCGTAAGAATCTTATAACAGGCTTGTTTAATAATGAACGAGTTTTTAATTGCAATTGTAATTATGGTTTTTAAGGGTCCGCGGGGTCTTTTTTATGTTTTGGTATTTAAGCTCGGGCTTTATTTTTCACTCGTAAATGTAAATGAATAGGATAAATATCTTAATTTAAGCATTAGGTAACTGCGTTCCTACAAGCTGCAGCTTTTGATGATGACTTCTTTCCCAGAAAGCTGATGCTTCGGAATATGTTGTTCTGTTTTGTGATCTAAAACAATTACATAAACACAGCACAATATGAATGTCTCGCACTAATAATAAATATTATAATTGCAGTTTGTGTGTTATACATCTTCATGCTGAAACGGCTCCACGAATTTGGATGACATTTTCAATGCCGAACGCTTAGGTATATCCTAAATAAGCACATAGGCTATTTTTTATCCCAATAAATATCACTGTTCAGAAGCTAGTTTTTAGTTGCAATTAGGACCTTAATGTTTGAAGTTCTATGATTTTAGCGCGTAAAAGAGAACTATTTAAGTTAGTAGGTTATTACTTTAAAATTGAACTTATATGCGTACAACAAGCTCAAATCCCAATCCATGTACGTCCTGACAAGTACCTAACCATAAAACCAAAGTACAGCTACGTTTAAATAAAGTAGAAAGTGTGTGCACTACGTGGGGTTAATCATTTCTTTTTGTGCGCGCGAGGCGGAGATTGCCGCGATTACGCGACCGCGGGCACAGAGGTAGCACCTAGATGGGTACTGAAGGGTTGAACTGTTCGAGAAGCAGGATAGGTAATGTTTTTCAGGTACCTTTCATACATGTAAAGCAAAGATATAATTGAATACCTCTTATAAAAACATTAAATACGTGTTATTTTCAATTTTTAGATTTGTGTGTCCTACCAAAACCCCGCCTGCCAAAACTTCAAGTAATAACAATCAGAAAAATATCTTAAATGAAAGCATATGACGAATTTAAAAGGAAAACTATTAAGACTAAGCAGACTTGATTGGTTCTTGAGATACAGGTGACTAAATTGTTAATACCTAACAAAAGTCATCTAAGACGAAATCTTTCATATACTTGTTGTTTTTCGAGGTTTGTGGTAACGGCATCGAAACCCTACGCTGAGCTTGGTCCGACTTGCTCTAACCCGGTTTTTTAATATGCTACGTTAATAGCTACATACAGCAGTAGGTAAATAAATTTGTTGAAGCCCTTCATTGCTTCCATATCGTTATCATACTTACTGTCAATTAAATAGGAGCATCAATAACGACCACAATGTGACGTAATTCCGAAACAAAAACCAAATAGTCCAGAAGTGGAATAGATATATCATTTAGCAAACAATTCTGTAATACATTTGAAATAGTGACACCTCCTGCTACACTAAGGCCCGTATTAATAAACTAATCTCAACTCTAATGCTAGTCTTGAGATGTGTCAAAAATGCCAGTGTTCTATGGTTTGACGTTTACTTTGACGTATCTTGTGACGCGCATCTCAGCCAAGATGAGTTTTTTTATTACGGGCCTAATTATCTACTAGGAGGCCTCAACAACTTTTGTAACTTGAAAACTCTTGAATGAATAAACGATTTTCATTTCCACCAGAGGTCGAGTACAGTCTGTTCTGTCGCTAGTCGGCGCGGAAGTCGCTTTCAGCGTACAATGCGGCGCGGATTAGCAAACACAGTTGTAATTAGCGCGATTCCAAGTCGCGACTGTGTAATGGGTGTCGCGTATTGACACCATCTCGCGGCAGGGGGACGTTCCTACAGTTTAATACTTAGATGGAAAGACTTCTAGTCTAGGTAGTCTTCCAGGGACTGTATTCTATTCTGTAAAACCATATTCATTTGACATGTTATAATAAAGATAAAGATAAAGATGAAGAGACATTTATTCGCAACAATACAAATCATTAGGTACATAGATACCAAAAATAAGACACAGAAACGGTCCCAACTCATTCGCTAGCCGTAAAGCCAGCACTGGTCTTCCGTTGGAACCGCTTGGTGAAGAGACGGAAAAAAGCAACCAAAAAAAACAAAAAAGCAAGCAAAGCAAGCAAGCAAGAGCAAGTAAGCAAGTAAGAGCTAGATAGGGTTGCAAATACGATAACATGTCAAGAGCAATATGGTTTTATAGATTAGAATAGGGCCGGAGTTTTAAGTTTTATATTGTTATGTGTATTAGTCTGTAAGGTATGTGTAAATAGGGGTCTCGCAGCCTGAAATAAAGGTTTTCTATTCTCAAGGGTAGAGAGGTAGTAATAATGATCTTATAGGTTCGCCAGTTAATGCTGGTTACCAATATTCAAACCATGGATTGGTTTGGTTACTTAGGATTAAATTCACATATTAATTGACAAACTGTTCTAACTCATGTTTTATGCTTAAAAAACTATTCTAAATTATTCTGTTCTGTTCTATTCAAAGGTTCAATTCTAACACGAAGTAACCAAATCTAGAATTTTAAGAAAGAGCACTGTTTTCTTTTCAAAATTATAATATTCGATCGCGAACTGTATCTATGGATGAAAACCGAATAAATGTCTGTTACATAATGAAATAAAACGTAAACGTATATTTCAACACGCGCAAACGTCTTTACCCATTAAAATAAAGTTGTTTTTGAGCTCTTTATAATGTTCCGATATATTCAACGTGATGCAACCAGGAAACGTGTGAACAAAATTTTAGAAAATCTCATTTACGCGTGGGTACAAGTATATCATTATATCGGTGAAGAACAGCAACGTTCTTCTATTAGTGTTGAAAACCATATATTTATGCGACTCCATACAATCAATTAAACCACCTATCAGCCGTATAATACAGTGGTGGTCACATAATATGGGACGTTTACGTTTTTCCTATACGATTGCCTACAAATATGACTTTTCAAATTTGACAAATGACAAACAATAAAAGTTACATTTATAGTTAACTAATAAAATAAGGTTTAAATATATGTACAATTTATCTCTGTTGGAAAGGAATCTACCATTTTATAGGGATTAAAAAAAAAATGACTTTAATACAAAGTTTCATTCGTAATAAAATTGGTCAAGAACTTTTAAATTGGTGGTCAAAATTGAAAAGTGATAATTGTAATTGTACGGAAAAACGAAGTGTCCCTAATTATGTGACCACAACTTTATAATCTTTATTTTCATAGTAACATCGACCTTTCAAGCAGGACTTATCCAATAAGGCACAAAACCTTAAGATTAGGCGAGACTTTTTCACCCAAGCAAACTAAAAGATGTTTATGAAGAGCAATGACCAAAAAAATACCCAAGTCCCGCCAAAAACGTTGTCTCTCTTTAACCAGCGGCGCTTAATATATTCCATCAAGCGAGTAAACCGCAATCTGCTCGCCGGCCATTCATGCTGTAACGAGGCTCTTTATCGCGACGGCTGCCTTCCTTTATAGTTCTAATTAGAGTGGGAGTTAGGAACCGGATGTGGGTGGCGGGCTTGGATTGGCTGGAGATTAGGTTTGAGGGCTGTTCAGGTAATAACGCCTACTATTCATGTATGGATGGCATAGTTATTGTATTGATGGGGCATGTTAAATAAGTTGCATCGAGAAATCTTTAAGGTTCTTTAGCAAATATAAGATATAAGACATTTCAGCGTACGCCAAACCTGGGATTCAGGATTTAATTTAACATTTGTTTTTTTTGTAATCACCCAAAGGTTAGCTGGAAGAAATCCCTTAAAGGGATAAGTTTGCTTTTATACTACACAGTTTTCATTTTTTATTTAGACAACAATGCTGCTGTGGTAAAGAGTACAAACAAAGAAATAACATAGCTTTTACATAAATAAAAGGCCAAATTGGACACAGTCAAAAATAATTGTAGTATAGGGGATATCCCAGAAGTTCCATAATTCTAGTTCCATATGGAACAATCGGTGCATAAGTATATGTCAAATAAATGATCCCAATAGTTCCATATGGAACTACATACTAGGCTTTACACCTGGTTTTGTTTTTATTTTAGTTTTAAATCAGTTTAGTATCTTCGGAGCATACCCCGTTATCGGTGTTGCAAAATCATTGAAAACGCTAGGGTTGGCACTGCACATATTATGGGTTTTTGTTTTACTAAAATTTGAGTGATAACAATATTCGTGCCCGAGATGTTGTAACACGTTTTACTATTGTAAAACACATTTTTTACCGAGGGACACGATCACTTGTACCTATAAGTAACAACGTACAATCTGAAGTGTCATATACTTGACAATGTTAACTGAAGTATGTAGTAGGTCAAAGACTAATGTAGGTAATCAATGAGAAGAAGTGGCCAATTATGTAAAATAAAAAATAAAATATACATATATACCAAGGTCATATATACCAAGGTCATATTTAGCAGAGGTAGACATTTAATATGAATATGTACCAGTAGTTCCATATGGTACATCTGGGACATTTCCTTCAAAATGAATATCCCGGTAGATCCATATGGAACTAGAAAATATGGAACTTCTGGGATATCCCCGTAGTATATTGTACTTAAAACCATATCAAATTTTCATAGAGAAAAGGGCACCTTTTACACGCTTTTATTTAACTCCGTAAAACGTTCGCTCTTCTTTTTTTTCTGTTTAGCCTACTGGTTGACTGGCTCCCGTTGGGCATTAAGACCACGATTTGTGTTTGGTGCTATTAAGTATTTTTGTAAGCTTTCTTTAATTGAATAGACAGATATTTGAAATACAATGAGTAAACTCTCAGTCCGGGAACTAATCCGGTGATGGATGAGTATTAGCAACCGAATTCCGAAACGTGGACCTAGTCTGGACTCGAAGCAGCAAATAGTAATTGTGCAAATACAAAGTCGGCAAAAAAAAGTCACTATAATGAACTTTTTCACAGAAACTTATTTATGGGATTGCTTTTATTTTTTCTCCATCATACTTTACTGCGGCGGTAATACGAATCATTAAATGCCAATATATCGGTAAATATATCGGCCTAATCGCAATCACCCCTTTTTTATAAAATTCACCACTTTTTTTATTGCCATAAAAATACTTAAATACATAGAAAACATCCAAGACATACATACATACATACATACCTTCACGCCTGTTATCCCAGAGTGGGGTAGGCAGAGCTACAGAATTACCTACAACTTTAAAAACTTGTTGATAATTCTGTAACCACATTTTGCACAATTAGGCTAAGATGTTTACCAGCGTATTAGTGACAGGTTGCGAGCCCATCGCCTAACAGGGGCGGTTATTATGACATAGCTATGCAGTTCATTTTACGGTCAACGTAAAGGACGGAGCTATGGCAGTTACATAACTCTGTCCTTTTCTCTCAGCGTAAAATGAACGGCATAGATGGTCATAATAACCCCACAGTACTACAAGCCTTTATTCCCTTAGTCGCCTCTTACGATATCCACGGGAAAACATGGAGTGGCAGTATTCTAAGCCGGCAACCACACGGCATCCAAGACTCAGGAACAAATACCTCATCACACATATTATACTTGCCCATACCGGGAATCGAACCTCGCTAGCTTCATATCGAGGGTCACTACCAACCAGGCTAACGTGTCTAGTTTAATTCTTACCTGAGGAACAGCTTTCGTCAGCTCCTTCGGCTTCAGCCTCTGCAGGTGGTTGGGAAGCGGCGCGTCCTTCTTGTCGTCTGCCGTTGGTTCCTTTTCCTTCACGGCCTCAGGTTTCGGTTTGCTGCTGTCGCCGGTGCTCGGCTTGCCGGTGTACCTAGTCACCTAATACCGAGAGAACAAATCGTTCATTGAATACAAAACAGACACATACCAAAATGAGTTACTGTTGCATTTTAAAAATAGAAGCTATTCGTATAAGATTTTCAATGCAATAGCAAATTATTTTGGATTGTGTCCGTTTTGTATTCAATGAGGGAAATGTACAAATTAGGAGTGGTTTGTTTCACATAATTATTTTTAGTCCGAATGTATCGGGAATTTTAATTATCTAGCTGATAAATGAGGTTATGTTAGGTTTATTTTATAAAAACCCTGAAATTAAAACCATTTCAGTAAAAATCACTTTATGACTTGCGATGATTATGAATAACAATGCATTCAGACAACAAATTTTTATGTGAGACTATATAACCTACCTACTCCAAATTAAGAATCAGTGAACAAGGCGTTCGCCGATGTACTAATCAATGCAAATGGATGATACACTCGAAAAAACAAAACTGGTCAATATTTAAAGGCTTGTGTGCATGTAAGTTATGTTTTTATCTGATAGGGTTAAGAGAGACCTGACGCTGTTTATGCGGATATGAACTCTAACACTTTAAATCCACTCCAAAGTGGGTTAAAACGTTAACTTCGGGTGTGTCAACAGGAAAGACGCTAACCTAAATCTGTGTATGACACCAATATGCCTTGTAATTGTTTATGTGCAATAAAGGGTTTACATACATACACAGATCAACAAAAGATTTGACAGACTAAAAAAAACGTTATAACTTGTTACCATTTCTTCATTCCTCCGGATCATCTCCAGCTGCTGTTCCCGCGCGATCGCCTGGCGCACGGGCGGAGGCGGGCGCGCCTTTTCTTCGCTGCCTAAATGAAAAAAGGCTCTAAATATAAGGAGTTTAAGGGCTTTTTACGCCTTCTTAAATTAGTCACTAACAAGAGGGATGCCGCAATACGTATGGGGATATCTTCATCTTGTTCCAAAGTATTCCTGCGTCACTCATGTTAGTGACTAATTTAGGAAGGTGTAATAACACCCGTATTTATAGTCAAGTAAAGTAATTACTTGAGTAAAAGTAACGATTTTTATATGACTTTTGACACTACTAATACTCAAGTAATTACTTTTCTTGACTATAAATACGGGTGTAAGTGCATGCAACACTTTCTTAATGATTTGTCACATGTGGCCGCTGATCACACAAAAATACAGTGACAGGCTCATGGATAGCATCAATGTCTTTGTTGTTCGTAAACAGATGCAGTTTCATTATACATAAGCGTTACCTGTTTAGTTCTCCAGTATGTCAGCTAACAACAAAAAATAAAACTCTCATAAAATTGCATAAAACACAAATCTGAATCAGCGGCCATTTTTTAGTGCGCATTATTTATTTTTTAGAACAATGCGTCGGCGCCCGTTTGTTGTTTCTTGTGAACTAAGGATTGTTATTTGTGCAACAAGGAAGCAAAGTTGGTGTTTGCTCCGAGTGCTGATTTTGAATCGACTAGTAAGCGAAGGATTTCATAAATAATTAAATAACGATTCTAGGTTAGAATTCTGAATGCAGCGAGGGATTCAATGACACGAGATGCAAATAACTTAACTTTGGCCTTGAGTTGTGATTATACATACATCATGGTCAAAGAATACAACATGGTAGGTACGGTCACGAGCGTTTATTTGGGACTCATTTCAAGAAAAATATGCTTGATTGTCAATGTCATTAGAGATGTCAAGTCATTTATAACTTTTAGGCAACACAACCTTATTGTTGTAGAATGTCAGATTGACTTTGGACCTAAGGTGGGTGTACCAAATTAAATCTCGTGACTACAAATAAAACAACCCACTCAGTTAACCTACCTATTTATGGACCCAGCACCGTTCTTGCCAATTTATTTATTTATTAAAAAGTTACTTTGTCTCACGCTTGCAGCAAAATCGAATTTTGCCCACTGTACAGGTCGCAGCAAAATTAAATTTTTGAACCTAACCGTCCTACAAATAAAGTCGATACGAATCGGGTGTTCTCACCGTAGAACGCGACCATGTAGATGTCGGGCTCGAGCACGAACGCGTACAGCCCGGCGGGCGTGCGCTGCTGCACGTACTGCAGCCCGTAGTCGCACATGGCGCCGGCGCAGGTTTGCAATGTTTTCCGCTCGGTTTCGCTGCAAAGCTGGGAAAAAAGTTATAATTTGATGCTGATACTAAGGGCCCGTTGTTTGATTAGTAGTTAACTCAACCAATTATTAAAATTCGAAAAAGGAATCGAAAATTTGACATAGGGTGATGGAACCAGTAATGGACAAGGCACCAATAATGGACACTGGTTCTTATTTAACAGAAGATAAGGATTATTAATTTGTCTTGCAACAATCAATTTAGGACCATATGACATTTGAATTAAGAGTGAAGTGTCCATTACTGGTGCCTGTCAGCTAAAAGTGTCCTTGCATCCTCCTCCATTTAACCATTAGTTACAGTTTTTAACGATTCGTTAGTTTAACTACTGATCAAACGACAGGCCCTAAGGATACATCAACTGCCCTTCTAAGGTACACGTTTAATGAGACTTCTGGCGTGTGTGAAAGTCTATCAGTCTATCGTTATCAGAATAGCATAAATTTCAATGTGAAATAGCTATTGAATTTTGGATTTTGACGACACAACAGGAACGCAACTAATCACCTTAACAGTTCAGTTTTCAAAAAATGCATGAATCCCATTAGAAATTCTTTTAACTTTGAATCTTATAGATCTGCCAATAAAACAATTGTTCTTTTACCAACCGTATTACTTTCAACGCTATGGTATCTTTGCACCTCAGTATAAACAAACCAATAGAAGATCTTTAACAAGGGTAAATCGAGCGGCTTGTAATGTGCACTTCACAAACCAGCGATAGGACGCTCGACAACGCTGATAACGCTGATTGTCGCTGAAGCCGCTTGCGTGTATGTGCGTCGAAACAGCGCGCTCGAGTTCATGTCTATTTAACACGTCAAGGCCCGCACTTAATGGCGGACGAATGCGGCCGCGCCTCAGCCAACGATGGAAATAAACTCGCGCGTACCCGAGCTCGGAAGGGGCCGAAGTTATACTAAAAATTACAAGTATCTTATAGAGTAGATCGGCGCCTAACACCGTGTAATTTTTGTAGTTGTATCTTAATGTTCACATTAAAGTATCGGTCAAACTCGCCGTTCGGTTCGTTTTATAAAACCACACTAGTGTATATTAATGCCTCTCATTATCCATCATCATCATCATCATGTCCTCCATACCGTGTCCGGTAACGGCGAATCCTGCAACTGGTCTAGTCCGGGTGATGTGATCTAATGTGACTGGCAAAAACCGAATTTCGTTTTAAAAGTGCGGTTACAGGGTAGGCAGGAGAGTTGGCCAGCCGAGTCATATGTGTAGTTATAGGAGGGCTTAGGTTGAGTCTTCCGTATATGGCGCTCACAACCAGTCACATAAATAAGTAGTGTTTATTTCCCGTGGCTTACCTGAACGTTGGCCGAGCGCAAGGTGGGCGCGAGCAGGTAGGGCAGCAGCGGCAGCAGGCTGAGCCGCAGCGCCTTCCGCGAGAGCGCCACGCCGGCCGCGCAGCCGCGCGCCACGCTCGTCGTCGTCGCCTCCAGCTCCAGCTGGCGGCGGTACATCTGGAAACATACCGAGGCTTTAAGGAACATTCTTATACTCTTACATTTGCAATGATATTAACTAAAGTATCGTATCTATTATATTAGAAAGAAAGAAAAATACATTTATTCACTACACACATGACACACAGAAAAAAAGTAAAAACAAAAAAAAGCAATAAAAATAGTAGTGTCTTCGCGGCAGTGAATCGGACACTGGCTCAGCATAATGCTGAGGTGTTAAACACCTGCAGCGCTGATTTTCGGCCAGCTCCGTTTGTGACAGACGGACACATCGTCAATATTACATCGTCAATATTAACATCAATTCGACAGGTAATCTCAGGAACCACAGAGCCTATTTGAACAATTATTTCACCATTTAAAAGATAAAGTAGGCCAAAAATATGGATTATCCTATGGTTGAAGTTCATTTGCACATCATGATCTTATCTTCTGTTACAGATGGACCCTTTCGGATACACTTTGACCCTTTAGGATCTTTTGTGCAATAACCCTCTTCACACTCAGCTGTTCGAATGTGCAGGTTTCCTCACGAGGTTTTTCCTTCACCGTAAGAGCATCAGATAATGCACTTAAGTTAGAAAAACTCATTGATACATGGTGATCGCGGGGGTTCGAACTCGGTACCTTACGATGACGAGTCGACCCCCTATGCCACTAGGCCACCGACGCTCTAAAGCACATCATGATACAACAAGTTCGATTTTCCCCTGCAATAATATTATGTTATGACAGTGACAGTGTCAACCTTAGCGATCATTAGATCTCAAATAAACTTTTGTCAAAACTGGTACAGCACTTTCTTGGCCGACCGTACGGTCACGATCGTTAATTTGGGACCCATTTCAAGAAAAATTTACTTGAAGTCGTCAATGTCATTAGAGATGTCACGTCATTTGTATCTTTTAGGAAACTCAACCTTATTGTAGTAGAATGTCAGATTGACTTTGGACCTAAGGTGGGTACCAAATTAAAGATCGTGACTGTACATTATAAGCTACTTTTTACTAGTTTAAATGAAAACACTAACCTCCTGCGCTTGGGTGGGGAACTTAAGTCTATGCGGCGTTCGAGAAGCCAGTATAGTGTGACACCTGGCTATGCACAGCGGCAGGGCGCCGTACAGGGAGTAGTTCTGCGTCCGCAGGGTCCACGCGTGGATGGTGTCGTAGAGCCGCAGCCACGAGAGCGTCTCGGAGGCGAGCGTCAGCCGCGAGTCCACGCGGGCTTCGAGGTAGTTCTCGAATATTCCGTCTACTATTCTGAAAATAAATAGTACAAAGGTTACCAACATAGCCCGAAGAATAGGAATGTAGACAGTAGTTTACATTACTTACTGAACACAGTTTACACTAACCACGAATTGTACTAATAGTAGTACATAATGCGACCATTGAAATGAACATCTAGCGCCAAGAAAATAAAGTGGAATTCATCCTGTTTTTATGATAATGATCAAATTAGAAAATTGACTTTATTTCATTCATAATAGATTCATATTCCACTATTTTTTATGAATTTTCAGGTTCTGTGGCCGAATGCCAACCATTCTACTATTAACTAAACATTACACAGCCTGTGTGCTCGTTTCCCTTCTCCATACCATGAAAATAACACTTTGGGGAGCGGGGAACTTTCATAATCATCGCAAGTCATACAGTGTTTTTTATTAAAACGAATTTTATTTCACCATCTTAAAGCTGGTTCTTCACGCGCTATCGTGCTTCCTTACAAAATTGAAGTAGCTTCTCCTAGAGCGGCACAAGAGTATAATGACGTCAGGGACAAGCCTCAAACAATAATCTTCATGACAAAGATGACTTTTTTTTAATCGCTATAAAAATAACCAAGATTTATTCATATCTCTTTCGAGGAAAACAAAATTTAACGTTATCACCCGTATTTCTTGTCCGATTCTAATTTTAAATTCAGTCTTTTGCCGGTATTTTCGGATTTTCTTGAGAATTGCGATTTTAAAAATCCATGCATATTCCCTATTGAGTCACATGGCTCACGTGTGCAGCGTGTGTGCTTAGCGTGTACGTGCGAAGCGTGCGAGGCACTGGCACGGTCAGCCACTTTGATTATTGAGCACCTATAGAACCATATCGCAGAAAGACAATCGTAGTAATAGGTGCTCAATAGTTAGAGTTGTTGACTATACCGGCTTACCTGTCATATTCCCCAGCAGCCTGCACAGTCCTCAGCACGTCAACCTTATCCTTGACGGTGAACACGGCCTGCAGCCCCTGCATCAGGCTCATGTGGCAGTCTTTAGTGCCGATGGCCGCCCTCTCCACGTCCGCTACCGTCACCTGAAGTAGAACGATTATTTCAATCAAATTAAACATTCGGAGTTTAGATGTGAATGATGTGATACATTCTTGGTATGTATCATGTACATTGAAGATCATAGATACAAGTAATAGATGCTACAGTGCAATAGTCAGTGAGTCACGGAATAAAAAAGTTTAGTCACTTTTGGAACCTGACAGCATTGAAATAAAGTTTTTAAGTGAGAAACTATTTCATTACACGACTGCTCGCGTACTCGCTATTATGCTTTTATAGAAACGGCTCACTATACTGTCGGTCAATAATGAGGTCAAGCCGTCAATTTTCGACACAAGAATCTATCTAAAGAAAGTATAACGGTTAGGGTGGTCCAAAAATCAGTTTTTTTTTTCCTTCTCCACAAGGGTCTTTTTATTCGATTAGACTTTCAATACCTCTGTGCAAAATTTGAGTGAAATCGGACAATATTTAGGGGCCGCTATGATTTGGCGATATTTTTGAAAAAAAGAAAAAAATGTCATTTTTTGTACGCACTTCTTTAATACGAATGGTTTATGTGAAATAAACATAAAGTGAAATTAAATTATGCTAGTCATTTTTATCAAAAATTACTTGGCGTATTTAAGTTGCAAATCATAGCGACCCCTAAATATTGTCCGATTTCACTCAAATTTTTGCACAGAGGTATTGAAGGTCTAATCGAATAAAAAGACCCTTGTAGAGAAGGAAAAAAAAACTGATTTTTGGACCACCCTAATAACGGTGGCACGCAAATATATTTTTCCTAAAACGGACGAACGGCCAAAGAAAAAGTAAAACATGAACAAGGTCAATTATGAGAATTTTGTTTTATTTTAAGTGCAAAATAAACT
>OZ014451.1:5700454-5724431 GCA_963966035.1 Acleris laterana
AAGTCGCCCCGCTTTGAGCCGGCCTCGCCATTACGTACACTTCAAAGAAGGATTAACCGGTTACTATTAAATGCTATTACTGACGGTTCCCCGCTATTGCATCCTCCCGGCTGCGATTCTCTAATATCGTCTAACTAGGTATATGGCATACGAGCATTTTACTACATTTACGAAACTCTTAACTTACTATCTAATTGCAGATCTATTGGACTAAAACTCTGCCGACCGTCGACAGCGGTTCCGGAAAGTAACTTTACCAGACGAATTACCTACGAAACGTTAACATTACAGACATTAAATACGTAAAATGCGGCACTCATCGTTCGACGCGGCCTTCGGCTATGGCTGATGCATGCTATCGGCTGCGGAGTCGCAACGAAACGAAGGAAAGCGAGAAGTCGTGTTTATGACTTTAAGGGTCGTTGATTCCGGAACTTGCTGTAATTGCTGCGGCTCTCGCCACCGCATATATATAATTATTATTCATTCCGATCGATACGGAACTCCCGCACAAAGAAAACCGTTCCACTGTTATTAGCGACGGTCCTTTCGTACTAACTTTACCGGTCCACCGCAATCCACATTTTCCTTGTTCGTTCGCACGCTTCATCTCAGGCAATCCATACAAGATACCAAATAAAGTCTTGGTCAATCGTCGCGGCATCGAGCATTGGGAATACGTTCTTGAGCAAATAACGAAGTCTATTCTTATGCCGCTAAACACAAGTCTTGCTCGTTAATCGATTCAAATTTTAAAAATGAGTATTATCTACCTTCCTTTCCACCCTTTTTTACTTGTCTAGAAATTATCTTTTCATATCACTAGGTTCTCTGGACAGTCCAGGCGTAACCACGAGAATACTCCACATAGCAGTTATTAATTGTCTCGCGTGGAGTGATTCTAGACTCAGAAACGTTTTTTTCTACAGCTTGTCTTTGTAGACGATTGAACAAGACCGGTAGTGTAAAGCCGGCATCAGACTCTGCTGGGGCGGTCGGTCAGGGCCAGCCGGAGCACCGCGACCTCCGTGTGTCAGGCGGCCGCGAGCGCATGCGGGGGCGCGGGGGCCTGGTGCGCCGGCGCGGGCGGGGGGCTGTCGATGGTGCCGCACGCCTTCAGTTCGGTGAACACTTCCGTAAAGAAGCCGGGTTCAGAATTGATGCGTAGCATGCTGAAGGAGAGCCGGTCCACGATTAGGAGGCAGCGGTCCCAGAACTTGTCCTTGGAGTCCTCGACGAGGAAGGGCTTGAGCGGGTAGGAGATCTCGTTGCCCATGTAGGAGTAGGACAGGTACAGACAGGTGAGCACGACGGCCTGCAATTCCTGCGGGCGCGCGATGCGCTCGCCGTCCACCAGCTCCCGCACCAGCATGTACACGAACACCACGTTCGCCGGGTTGATGAACGCCACGTCCTGGAACACAACACACACTACTTTAGTATCCATGATATGATACACAAGCACTGGCCCTCAATTTTTGTGGCTTTGCTTGGAGATCGAAGCTTTATTCAAGTTCAAATGTGAACTACATTTTTGTCACCATCTCGAATCTAACTTCATCTTCGGCGAGAATTAAGGCTAGTGTGGCACGTTATACTAAAATGGATGGATTGATTGTGGAAGTCACTCAGGTGTATTCTTAGATAGGATAAGAGTTGCCACTTGAATGCACGCGTTATGTTTGCATAATTGGTAATAGGAATTGGCTATCGAGGTAAATATGAGCAAAATTTATAAGTTGTGTAAAGAAACTACCTACCTACCTACTTAATAGCCAAAACAAATCTAACCATCACTTTGCCATTGACTAGGCTTCGTAACTCTGTATAGTTAAAAAACGCTCTCGTTATTAGACGCATTTTCCCATTGTGATGTTATTACCCCGCATTACAGGAATACAGTTGGTATTACTCGATTTCGAGTTCAAATGCTAAATCTTAGACGTGACTAACAACAATCGAACTGAATAAATTAATAAACTGCTCACAAGACTATTACGAATTCCACTCAAATGACGTCAGCCGCCACGTAACCTTAAGTAAGTTCTATTGATTTATTTGAAAATAGAAAACCACCCTCCGACAACCAATCAACAAGGAACTTCACAGCTATAAATGAACTTTACGAACGGAATTAGAGAGAGAGTAATAATGAACCCTTATTATTATTATGTTTCTAGGTAACGAAACACGATTGGTAACAAATTAACAATCTATTCTAGGAGCAAATTTAATAAAGTTACGGTATCGTTATTTATTACTATTACAAATGCGAAAGTGTGTTGTTTGTTTGCTGACTCGGAAATATGCAGCATGGAGCCAACAAAAACTATCCAAAGCACAAAATGAAAACTTAATAAGACATTTACCGTAATTTTTATAGCGTATTAGCAGGTGGACAAATTCCCACCGGTTTTTTTTTTATTGGCCGCAGCTGCAACTTGTATCTCACTATGAAATGAAATAGGTACTGATTTGTAAGAAGGATGTCGCATCAGTCGGATGAAGCACTTTGTGTATTCTAGTCAAGAATTTTTTCATGCCTGCCAGAGTTTGTGTGTGTTTTTAACACACAAATTTAATCTTTGAATTATACTCCTGATAATCTTCTAAAAACAACAAAGCAATAGCTTATAGTCTCTCTTTTGGTTTTTTGAATACCACAATCACCGTTGCCCGTACGACCATAAAAAAACATATAATATTCGTAACTAATTTTACTTCTTGACGATAATGACTTCCTTTGTTCGAAGTCAAGGACTGTTGGGCAATCTGTCGAATCAACCCTCCGCGCATTCGGAAATAGAACATGAAAAAGCTTGGTAAACAAATTTCACAAAAGTATGTGAGGTTTCCCTTTGTTAGAAAATTTTATTTTGGAATGCGTTACCCCTCGGACGTCATCGGCAACGGCGTCATTGCTGCACGTTCCATAGCTATATGAAAGAGTAAAGAGCGTAGGCGATCACAAAATGTGACGCAAGATTATTCTAATTATACTTAGTTGATACGTATAATTAATATACTTATACGTATAACGAACTAAATATATCTCGAGTTTACGAGTGTATGGGAGAAAGGGGTAATGGAAGTCATAACAAAGAATATACCATTATATCAAGCTTCGAAATGAACGTTAGTAACAGGGGAAAAAGGAGTAATGGGGCCAGAGGACAATGGTGGTCAGCGCTCTAACATCCAGACGAAAGTATCTACATACCTACATAAATACCGTCACGCCTTCATCCCAGAGTGGGGTAGGTAGAGCTACGGAATTATCAACAACTCTAACAACTTGTTGTTAATTCTATAACCTCATTTTTCATAAAATACTCGATACCTTTGTGACAGCTCGCACTTCCCCGACTGGGCAGCAGTCGTCCCTGAGTAGGCGGATATTCGTTGGGTTAGAAGATACTTCCGTCTGGATGTTAGAACGCTGACCAACACTGCCCTCTGGCTCCCATTACCTCTTTTTCCCCTGTTACTAACGTTCATTTCGAAGCTTGATATAATGGTGTGTTCTTTGTTATCCGATCGTTCCTAAGTTTCTTTTGTCCGCAGAGTGGTACTTTTATTCTGCGGCGCTAAGAGCTTTTTTTAACGTTATTATTTCTTCGAATAGATTTCAATTATTTTTCAGAATAAGGTTTTAGTGCAATGGTAGTGTTCGGCTCATACAAACTAATACTATTTTAACAGTCTATGTTGTAGGTAGTTTACATTTAGACATGTGAACATGCATGAGGGTAGGTAAATAAAGCATGAGTCAGTCTTACTCGGAACCTGTAGTTTGATTCACGCATCCCTCTCCAAGTACTTTACATGGCGCAGCCGAGTGTGAAAAAAGAAACCTATTAATGTGTTATTGTTACCAATAATTGCGAATAGTTATTATATTTGAGTGTTGTACAGTTTGTGAGCTGTAGTATCAACCTAAGAGGCTTACGTTTAGTGGGTGTGTACTGACGTTTTTGTGCTACAATGGAAGCAGTTCTGCCGCCACCGTCCCCGTTTCATTTTATTAATAATTTGGACAACGTTACTTCTGGAAATTTATCGAAGGAATGGGAAAAATGGAAAAATGCGTTTAATATTTATTTCGAAGCGTGTGAGCTTAACAGTAAAAGTGTAAAAGTACAAACGAACATTTTGTTGCACGTCATCGGAGAACAGTGCCGAGAGGTATTTGCGCAACTTGACACTAAGGTAAAGGCTGATACTGTTGAAAAGGTGTTGAAGCAATTCGATTCATTTTTTTTACCGAAGAAGAATATTACTATTGAGCGGCATAAGTTTTTTATTCGGAATCAAGAACAAAGCGAATCTGTAGAACAATACGCATTTGAATTGAAAAAGTTGGCGAGTTCGTGCGAGTTTAAGGACCTAATGGAGGACTTGATAAGGGATCGGCTCATATGTGGAATACGGGAGGATGCGTTACGTGAACGTCTGTTGCGGGAACCAGATTTGAATTTGAAGAAATCATTAGATATATGTAATTTAGCGCAAATATCAAAATTGCAAGCTGGTGCTATTAGAAAAGAATCGAGTGAACATCATGTTTATAACATAAGTCAGCGAGATCAATATGATTTTGAAGATGCGGGTGATATGCGCTCGGTTGACTGGATTTCGAGAGGAGGACCGCGCAATTATCGCGGTAGTCAGCGCGGCAGGGGTCGCGGCCGGGCGCCGGCAGGCGCGCCGCGCGCCGTGCCGCCGCGGTTTAGCGGCCAGCCGTCAGCGGCTGCTTCGCGGAGTGCTCAACATCAGTCGGTGCCGCACCACAGGAATGGACAAACGAGTTGGTGCTCAAGATGCGGCTTTTCGCATCAAAGTGAAAGATGTCCTGCAGCGGGAAGAAGATGTTTAAGGTGTAACAATTACGACCACTTTTCCCGGATGTGCAATGTACATGAAGTTCAGGCAGATGAGTCGACCGACCAGGTAATTTACTATTTTTCTGATACACATAATGACTGGTCAGTAGATTTAATGGTAAATGATTATGAAATTAAATTTAAATTGGACACTGGTGCTGATGTCAACGTGTTGCCGCGTTCATTTTTGAGCGAGATAGGTATTTCAGAGGAGGATTTAGGGCCTTCATCGGTTCGTTTGCGAGGTTATTCCGGGAATAATATTAAAGTTATTGGACGTTGCAATCTAAAAGTAACACATAAAAATCGTGCCTTTATTCTGGATTTTTTAGTAGCCGATGTAACTTCTCCGCCTATTCTAGGTCGCGATTCGTGTAGTGAGTTAAATGTTATTAAATTGGTATTGTCTATAAATAGCGACTGTGAGCAAGCAACAAACAGTAGCATATTTAGGGATTATTCTGACGTTTTTGAGGGAGTTGGTTGCATGCCAGGTGAATATAAAATTGAAATAAATACAAATATTAGACCGGTGGTACATGCGCCAAGGAAATTACCGTTAGCTATAAAAGATAGTGTAAAAGGCAAGTTGGATGAAATGATACGAGATGGAATTATTGCAAAAGTTGAGGGTCCGACTGATTGGGTAAACAGCATAACAGTTGCTAAGAAAACTAACGGAGATATAAGGATTTGTTTGGACCCGCGTGATTTAAATCAAGCAATCAGGCGAGAACATTTCAGATTGCCGACTTTAGATGAAATAACTGCGGATTTAGGCGGGTCTAAGTATTTTAGTACATTAGATGCCAAGCACGGTTTCTGGCAACTAAAATTACACGCGGAAAGTACCGATCTTTGTATTTTCAACACCAGTTTTGGTCGTTACAAATTTTTACGCTTGCCATTTGGCATTACATCAGCGTCGGAAGTTTTTCATAAAAAGATGTATGAAAATTTCGATGACATACCCGGCGTATGTTTGTTTGTTGATGACATACTTATTTACGGCTCCACTAAGGAAGAACATGACCGTAGGCTGAAAATGGTTTTAGATAGGTGTAGGGATATAAACATTAAATTAAATAAAGATAAATGCAAATTTGGGTTAACGGAGATAAAATATTTAGGACATAAAATCACGCCGAGGGGTATTTATCCTGATGATTCACACACATCAGCAATAAGAAATATGCCCCGACCAATCAACGTTAAGGATTTGGAGAGGTTCCTTGGTATGATAAATTATGTAGGTAATTTTATATCAAATCTGTCCAGTAGAAATCACGTGCTTAGAGAGTTATTAAAAAAGGATATAGAATGGCACTGGAATACGGAACATGAAAAGTCATTCAATGACCTCAAGGAATGCTTGACGAGCGTTCCCGTATTACAGTATTACAGTTTGGCAAAGCCTGTAGTTATTTCTGTCGATGCCTGTAAAAATGGCCTTGGCGCTTGTCTTCTTCAGGACAATTTACCAGTATGTTATGCATCACGCTCACTTACAAAGGCTGAACAGAACTACGCCCAGATAGAAAAAGAGCTACTAGCTTGCGTTTACGCTTGCGAAAAGTTCTATACATATTTATACGGCCGCAGTGATGTTACGATTGAGACTGACCACAAGCCGCTTGTTAGCATCATTTCAAAACCAATAGCGACCGCTCCTGCTAGGTTACAAAGAATGTTATTACGTTTGCAACCATACTGTTTCAACCTTGTGTACAAGCCGGGGAAATATTTATTTATCGCTGACACCCTGTCCCGCGCCGTAGAACCGGTTAGCGGTCCGGCGACAGAGCCGCGCGATCATCTGGAGGCGCGCGCGCAGGTGTGCGCAGTAGCAGTCAGCAACCCACTTGTAGATACACATTTTGTACAAATACAAAAGTTAACTAGAGTAGATTCGGAATTAATTTTATTAGCAAAGCACGTAAAAAATGGATGGCCAATACACAAACAAAACGTAGAAAATGAAGTAAGACCATACTGGGGGTACCGGGATGAGCTATCCATTGCTTACGATATGTTATGGAAAGGGAATAGAATCATTATTCCCAGCGCAATGCGTAGTGAAATGTTAAGGCGTGTACACATTGGCCATTTAGGTCTTGAAAAGTGTAAACTTAGAATTAGAGAAATAATGTTTTGGCCTAACTTAAATACGCAATTAGAAGACTTAATTAATAATTGCCAAGCGTGTTTAACTTTTAAGAACGAACAAAGAAAAGAAACGCTTATACCTCACGAAGTTCCTAACAGAGCGTGGTCAAAGGTAGGGCTGGACGTCTTCCATTTTAACGGTAGTAAATATTTAATTACTGTCGATTATTACAGTAAGTTTGTAGAGGTTACTGAGTTAAATTCATTAACATCCGACCATGTCATTCAGCATCTCAAGGTTATATTCAGCCGCCAAGGCTTACCAGACATTGTTATGTCAGATAACGGACCTGAGTTTAGATCCCAAAGTTTCCAGACGTTTTCTAGGCAATGGAAATTTCAACATTTAACATCTTCGCCGCTTTATGCTCAGTCCAATGGCCAAGCAGAGCGAACTGTGCAAAATGTTAAAAATATATTAAAGAAAACTGAAGTCGAAGGCACTGAATTTAGGTTAGCTTTACTAGAGTATTTGAATACTCCAATAAGCAATAAATTAGCATCTCCATCTGAAATATTAAATAATCGTAAATTAAGAAGTATTGTACCATGCTCACCAATACTACTGCTACCGAAACTACAAAAAAACGTCAAATTCGAGCTACAATCACGTCAGACAAAACAAAAAGAATTTTATGATAAAAGTGCTCGTGATTTAACGCCACTTGTCCCGGGTCAAAATATTAAAGTTAGAATCAATAAACACTGGGCCAGCGGGACGGTCCTCTCAGTCCGTGGAATACGCTCGTACGCGGTGCAAGTGGAAGGTGGTGGTATCTTAATAAGAAACCGGCGACATTTATTACAAGATTCTGAACGACGTCCTGATGGAGCAATGACAAAAGACGCGTTGTGTTCGCTGCCTTACGAGGACATAATTACATCTAGCGATAACGGGATGACGTCATGCTCGACCGCGTTGCAAGCACAACAGCCGGGCGCTAGCACGCTTAGCGGGTTCGATTCCCGTGCGGTGCCAGAGTCCAACCTCACAACCACTAATCATTATGTTACTCGTTTCGGCAGGACAGTCATACCACCTGATCGTTGGGGCTACTGAGTACTTCAACTCCGTCAGCAGTCCACGTCAACATATAGAGTAATTCGGAATTTAAGTACTTAACTTGAATTTATTTCATCTTGTCTTACTAGGGTTACTTGGTCGACCAACTGATGCTGCCTTATCGATAACCCATGATTACGAGTACCTTTTGCCAACTAGTCACAGATATCTTCATCGTTAGAAAATTGTAAACAATTATTGATGATAGGGTTACAATTTAATTTTTAAATTAAATGAAATGTATTTTATTTTATTAAATGTTTTTTTTTTGTTGTTTAAATGTTTTTAAAATTTTGTACCTACTTGTTATGTAAATGAATGCCATTTAAAAAATGCTTGTCACTAAGTGTTGCAACATATTAGGTGAATGTTTGTTATAAAATAAGCATGTTATCAACTAAATATTAAAATTACAATAATTACATTATCAATTTTACATATTTTTATTCATGAGTTTCGAAATACTACGGAATAATTATCTTAATTTATTTTTAAAACGGAATATATCCCGGAAAATATTGTAATGGCGTATACTTACTTACTCATATATTTTAAGTGATTATTAATCACTGATTAATAATCTTTTATAGACTAATAACGTTGTAGGTACCTACTATAATCTATGTATAGCCAAGTGTGCCAACAAAGTATTATTTTTTATTGTACAGAAATAATTTTACAAATCCAATGTTTATTTAATCATTTTATAGTGTGAGTGTGTGTGTATAGTCTGTGTAGATGAAAAGTATGCATTTCATTTGTGTTATATAAAAAAGGAGGTTGTAGGTAAATAGTTTACATTTAGACATGTGAACATGCATGAGGGTAGGTAAATAAAGCATGAGTCAGTCTTACTCGGAACCTGTAGTTTGATTCACGCATCCCTCTCCAAGTACTTTACATATGTAAGGATGTGTATGTATTTATGTGATAAAAAATAAATAAAAATAAATAAAAAATTATTTATTCAAAGTTAAGAGTAACAAAATGAACAGATTATCCGTTGGTCCCACACTAGGCCATGCCTGTCACGTGGTAACCGGATTCGGAGTAACACTTTAAAAGAGAGTACAGTTACTGTCTACAAAATGAAAATTGGAAACTTAAAGACTAACTTAAAGTAATGTAACAAATTTTTAAGCCCGAATATTACAACTAAATTTAATTATATTCAATTACTAAATTACTAAAATATTTGAGGTACGAGTTATTTATTTATTTATTTATTTTATGCGTGGTTGCGATTTGTTGTGTGTGAGTGTGTGTGTGTATCGTGTGTGAGTGAGTGTGTGTGTGTGTGTCTGTCTGTGTGTGTGAGTACATGTTTGTGTTTTCGTGCGTGTTTTGGTGGAGGTTACGAGTTCTCAAGTGATGGCCTTCAGCAGTTTATCAGTCTCCCTATAGCCAAGAGTTTTTAACCAACTGAGGATTCTCAGCCTAGCTTCACGAGGGGAAGATTTTGAGATGTCACACGAATTGGCAATTTTGTTGTAGATGTAGGGATGAAGAAAATCCGGGAACCGCCTTGCGAAGGAGGTCTTTACTAGTGGGGTAGGTATTCTGAACAAGCGCTTGCGTAACAAGTCAGCGTAATGCTGTGAACGAATGGTTTCGCAGTGGACCCGCATTGTGACCCGCAGCATCATTAGTTGCCGCTAAAAAACCATTATTTATAAATAGGGTGACAAATATGGTTCGTCAAAAACGTGCTCAGTCTACAGGCTACACAATCTTTAAAACGAAGTCTTAAACGTCGGGTCTTAAAGTTTTGATTATAAACACAATATAAGTAGATACAATGCAACTTTACATTTTATGTTAACTTTAATAGGTAAACAGTCGTTTAAAAAACCTAATGACGGCTTTTAGTCGTATATGGTTAACGTTAAATACTGCCATGGATACAAGATGTAGGGAACAGCAGTTTTTCTAATGATACGAGTACTCCGAAGACATCTAATTGATTCATCAATTTTAAATCGGATTTATTACAGTACTTTCCCCATTATTACATCCTTTAAGAAAATTCGATTTTCGTCCGGCCGTCCTTTTTGTTTGCCATAACTCTTGTCGCGACGGCCGCGGCATAAGCAAAGAACTCAAGCCACACCTTTTTATCTTCATCTTTGATTTAAGCCGATTCTATCTCAAAGCAATTTATTTTAGGACCGTGAAATTTCCCGTGTTAGCACAGCTTGGTGTTTGGGTCAAATCTTGCATGAACCAGGGCCGGGTGAATTTTTAGAGACGTTTTTTAGCTGTCCCAAGGCTTTAAAAAAAAAACTAGTGAACAAACTACGATAAATATATTTTTAATACATTAAACAGGATAAAATACGACGAGGCATAATATTATAAACACTCTTGTTTTAAACAATACCTGGAAAAAAAATAACGAAATTTCAGATTACTAGGAGCAGCAAGTCTGTGAGGCTTGTCCCACTCGCGATTTCCTCCACCTAAATTATTATAACTTTACTTCAAGTCAACTTATCGATAAGTTATATACATTATTAGAAAGAAGAATAAACAATGCATTTAAATAAATATTACTCATTGCTAATATTTCTGTATTTAAAATTATTTAGACCATTTTGTCTTTGTCCCACGATTAGCAACAAATTCGTAACGTTCAAACACCTGCTGTTACCTGATTGGTCGACTAACCTACCGCTATCTTTGCGATCCTATTGAGTCGACCGTTAGTTGTGCTTCGGCCATTGTGTGGAGCGGACACGCTGTTGCCAAGCATTCCGACTCTGTTGAGGTAAGTCCTTCACACGATCTATTTGGTTCTCTTAAACGTCATTTCCTTGGATTATTGTATAAGGATGTACAATGTCTTATTTCAGTTCATATTTTTATATTTAATAGGAAACGTTGTTATCATTTATGAGAATTTGGTGTATATTTTTTTGCTTTATTTGTTTAGTAGTTATTTTAAAAATACTTAGTTGTCGTCATCTCGGTGGCACTATTTCGGTGGCATTTTCATCCACCGAAATGACGAATTTGGCACCGAAATGACGATTGACGTTATAATATGTACAAAATGCACTTAAATGCATTATTACCACTGTTAAAATTATTATCACTGTAAATAGTGATATGTTAGTGTCACCATGATATCCAAAACACGTCTAATGGGCATAGCCCTGTTTCAGAAATCATTACGATTGCTCCTGTGCTAGCACCAAACTATCCCTTCTATTTTAAAAACGAAAGTTTATTGGTTTTGGTTCGTCTGTCTGTCTGCCTTAATAACTGTTTAATACTTATCATAATGTAAAATCAAAAAATATACGATTACAGAATTCATAACATTAAATATGTAAAACTTTAATTTGGGCTGAAATGGGGTAGATTTATTAATTCAACAATTCATTATATTTTTTAAGGTAAAACAAGAAAAATGGCTAAGACAAAGAAAGACAGAAAGGAGCAGTTGAAAAAAAATAAACTTGCTGAGAGAATTAGAAAAGCTAAAATAAAAAATAATCCCGAAAAGTATGAACAATATTTAAAAAAAGACAGAGAAAGATACTATAAAAGTAAATCAAGTAAACGCATTATTTCAATAGCACAGCTATCTCAAAATTAAAGACATGCTATAAGAGAGAAAAACTTTTTCAGAAATGCTCAGTTAACTTATTAATGTACTCAATAGGCCTTCTTACATAATATATTCGCGATTATACTTATAAATCAGTTTGTAATATATAATTTCACATTGATTTTCTAAGCAGCCGTCATTTCGGTGCCACTGCCATCATTTCGGTGGAGTTTTTTTTTTTAAATTTAATTTCTACTAAATTACTGACCTGAAATGGGTGCCTCATGTATATTTATCATTCTTAATTGAATCTTTAACCTATAAAATTATAATTATCATCAAAAACAAAAAAAAAAAAACTGCCACCGAAATGACGAAAAACGATGGCTTCAAAAATCCACCCGGCCACTATTGTACTTGGTAAAAAACATCGCCTTAGACGTGTTTCGGTATTGTTTTTAACTCGGCCGCTTTTACAGGCAGGCAACATAATACAAGTAAATAATAGTAATCAAAATGTTGACAGTACGATAACACTTCAAAGACAAATAGTTTTTTACTCAGTAGGTACCTTTTATTAGAATGGGCTAAGTTTTTGAAATGTTAACTAATTTTATATAAATGTTTTAATGTTCTTTCCTCTTACTTTTGAGTTTTATCCTTTAAAATATTCAATTATATTTGTTGTGTTGCAGTGTGTTTTGGTCAAATAAATGTTGTGAGTTTGTGAGTATGAGTTTTTTGAAAAACATTTGTATCTAAGAGCTGATTTAATAATAGAGTCGAAAGGTGGTACCGAGATTTATACTATACTTAACCTAGTAGGGCAATAATACCTTACCTGGTTAGTTTGGTCTTGACAAGCTGATGACAAATGTGCAAAAAAAGTACAGTCGGCAACAACCGGCCCTTCTCTGCAAGAAGGTGATAACACAAAGGATCTTTGCGAGCGTTCACAACTAAACCATAAAAGCGTAAGAAGGGCGACAGGCACTCTATACTCTTCTCGTCTTTCGTGTTTGCTTTCAGTCAGTAAACATGTTTGTAAATGATCGTTCCGTGTCCTAAAAGCTGTTGAGTCTCTCGAGGCAAGCTGTCAGTTGTCAAGCCGAGTTTGGCGAAGGGGATATACAATTGTTAACGATTTTGTTTTGTTTTCGTTTGTTTTGTTATTTTGCTATGACATATAACAGTTTTGAAAACGCAGTTGTTTATTCAAATAATGATTAAGCAATTTTTTTGTTTGCTATTAGTCCCACAAAATTGTGTCTTTAAAGGCAACTTTTGTATGGACATTATAGAATGTGTACAATTTTGTCAAATTGTACACTTGTAAAGGTATGTGGGATAGTTAGTCGTTAAATGCCTATGTGCAGGTTTGCTAAGAATTACTTTAACTTCTTCCCTCTCGGTTACAAGAAGGCACTCAGGTAGTGCACTTTAGTAGACAAACACTGAGGTACACTGCGGCCACTGGAGATCTAACTTGGTACTTGTGATCATGAGTGGACACTGAGTATCTAATATGTATGACAGTTTCTCAGATATTTAAGCGCAGGGTGGAAAGACACGAAGGCCCTTTTGGAGAATACAATGTCATATAAGTCATGTATTATTTTTGATGATTAAATACGTATAGGTATTTCAAAAACTAAAATGGTAAAAAAAATATAAACTCTAATAGGGATGGTTATTGGGAACATTTATAATGACCAACAAAAAATGTTCAAGATCCCCCAAGCTACCTAAATAAATATACAGTACACCAAAAAAAAGGAAAACCTAAAACTTACAATGTTATGATTTTACCTATTTTAGTCAAGACCACCACCAAATTGTTTTTTTTTTTAAGACCAAGGTTCGGCCATTGACCCTGTCATCTGTAAGGGTTGGAACGATAAGTTTTGGTATTAAAGGGGATAGCCGCGGGCATAGCTAGTCGTATAAAAGCTCTGCGGGTGTGTTGCATTCCCCCGTCCACTGCGGGGTTTGCGGGCGAAATTCCTGCAGGCATTCAATTGTGTTTCAAATCGTTCATATTATAGACACGTCATAGATATGTGGAATGCTGCTTACGTGTTTCCCCATCTTGAAATATTAAGTTCTGTGAGAAATGGATCATTAAATGATTCTTTAGTCTATGTAGTAATGCCAATAAATTGGTTGTATAATTCTCATATATACTATCCTACTACTATTATAAAGGCGAAAGTTTGTAAGTATGGATGTATGGATGTATGGATGTTTGTTACTCTTTCACGTAAAAACTACTGAATGGATTTGAATGAAACTTTACCACAATATAGCTTATACATCAGAATAACATATAGGCTATAGCTTATACATCAGAATAACACATAGGCTACAATTTTTGAGGTTTCTAATGTGAAGTCGTAAAAAAACACATTTTTTGCGCTTACATTGCAAACGCTGACTGAATCCTACAAGATCCTACAAGATAGATCAAAACAATGTACTACAGTATTGTACAACTTAAAAAGGTCTCCAAAAAAGTCCGTGATGGTATATGTTTATCTCTTAGGAATAACCCACAATAACCATTTTTTATCCTTTACTTTGTACGAGAAATAATGGCTTTTTACGAAGCGATTTTAAGCAATACAGTATTAATCCTTATCCAATTAAGTATCTTAAATACATTGTGCATTTAATAAAGATCAATATGGCTTTTTACAGCATGTAAATTAAATAAATATTTTCGAAGATATCACAGATTTAAAATGCAGAGTCATAGCAATTTCGGCGATAAATACCGTCAATATTCACAGCAATCGAAAGTTGATGGGTGGTGTGGTAGTCTTATTGGCAGGGGATTTTAGACAGACTTTACCTGTTATCGAGAGAGGCACTGCAGCAGATGAAATTAACGCATGTCTAAAAGCCTCATCTCTGTGGTCTAAAGTTGAAAAGCTTTATCTTACCACTAACATGCGAGTCCAGTTATTCAGCGATGTCGAATCAGGAGCATATGCTCAAAAACTGCTAGAAATTGGTGAAGGCCACCTAAACACCGACCAAGAAGGTATGGTTCTTTTCACACAGCAATTTTGTCATGCTGTGGAGACAGAAAACGAACTTATTGAACAAGTTTTTCCGAATCTGCAACAAAATATTCTTGACGAAAATTGGTTGTGTGAAAGGACCATATTGGCACCAAAAAATGAGACTGTTGCGAAAATAAATAAAAAAATCTTGGCCGAAATAAACAGCGAAACATCAGTGTATAATTCCATTGACACAGTTATGTCATCCGATGACACTACAAGTTATCCCGTAGAGTTCCTAAACTCTTTAGAGTTGTCCGGGGTGCCATCACACAAGTTGGAATTAAAAGGTTGGTGTACCCGTTTTGTTAATGCGTAACCTGGATGCGCCAAGATTATGCAACGGTACTCGGTTGCGAGTTACCGAATTAGGAAGGCATATAGTGAAGGCTACAATTTTAACTGGAGAAGCCAAGGGAGACAATGTTCTTATACCGCGCATCCCAATCATACCCAACAACTTGCCATTCAATTTTAAACGCCTGCAGTTCCCATTAAAAATCGCATTTTCAATGACGATCAACAAATCGCAGGGTCAAACCTTGAAGGTAGCAGGCCTACATTTGGGCACGCCATGTTTTTCTCACGGTCAGCTCTATGTGGCTTGCTCACGTGTTTCCAAAGCGAAGAATCTGCATGTTTATGCTGAAGGAAAAAGATCGTTAAATGTAGTTTATAGGAGCATACTGCAGTAGCTACCTATAGACCTATGATTAGGGCTCTGCAGTGCTTAGTTACCGTATTTCTTACTTATTACTAGACTAGACGGGACGAACCTGAAGTCCACGCGAACGAAGTCGCGGGCAAAAGCTATTATATTATAAATGAAAAGTTTGTTGGTGTGTGTATGTGTTTGTTACTCTTTAACACTGCAACGACTGGACGGATTTGGATGAAATTTAGAATGGCGATAGAATGTTCACTGGATTAACGCATAGGCTATTTTTTATCCCGGAAAACTCAAAAGTTCCCGAGGGAATAACGATAATCGAAATCTACGCGGACGAAGTCGCGGGCAGAAGCTAGTCTATAATAATATTATAAACCTGAAGAGTTTGTTTGTTTGCTTGAACGCGCTAACCTTGGAAATACTGGTCCGATTTGAAAAATTATTTCAGTGCTAGATAGCCCATTTATCGAGGAAGGCTATAGGCTATATAATAATATCATTCTCACAGAAACCGAAGCGAAGCGAGGGCGGGTTGCTAGTATTATTATAAAACGGTAAACGGTCTAATACGGGTCACTTTCTAAACATATAAAAACTATACTAACATATTCTTCTAGTAATAGTAATCAAATCTAGTTCTTTTAAAGTTTAGAGTTCTTAATAAAGTTGTAAAATATTGAGAAAATCCGTAGAAGTGCTACGACGTAGACGGTTGTAGCTGTCTACGCAAGCCATAAATAATGCTAAGAACTAAGATTACGTGACAAGAGTAAGGAATGGAGCTGCTTGGAATTGGAATTTCTTGAAAAATAATGTAACGTAATACCTATATTGTTCTTGGTTGTAACAATACAGGCGTATAGACATTATGGACGTCTTGGCAATGACTCTGACTGTACACATAGCTCTATTTCTGAAAAGTGCATGTCAAATGAAAACTATTGTAAGAGTTTTTTTTGGTATAAAATGAAAATATTATTTGGACTTACCGAGACGAAAACTTCTAGTCTTTTAGCGTCAACTGCAATATTGACACAAATCGTTCATCTTACTAATATTAAAATTGCAAAAAATTGTCTATGTTTGTCCTGTCGCTGCAATGGCTGGACGGATTTGGATGAAATTCAGAATGAAGATAGCTTATATACCTTTGATTACTTACTACTTTTCATCACGGAAAATTAAAAAAATCCTGAAGGAAATAACGATAGTCTAATTCTACGAAATAAAAGTGACGCTAAAATAGTTTTTTTGCATTGAGCCACGCACTTATCGACTTTACTCGTATCGTTACGTGAATTGCAAACAAAATTTAACGTTAGGTACACAACATATTGAGCAGGCCGTAAATAATCTTTGTTTTCTGCATTCAGTCCACTCTCAGGAGTTTTTTCTCGGTGTAAACAAGCCGCAGCGGCGCTCGGCGCGACCGCATATCGATCCGAAGTCGCACGCACCGTCCATATTGAATGAACCAGGCTCCGACGCGAGAGCACGCCTAAGGGCTTGACAAATCGCGCCATTTCTAGGGCAATAGGAGAGAGCATTTTTTAGTGTCTCGTTGTTCTTCCCACCGCCAACCGGACTGAATTTGGTAGTGTTATATATTTTAACATTATTGGGTTCGAGTCGTCGGAAAGACTACCATAGAAGCGTATGAGGGAGTTATTTTTATATCATGACAAATTTTATGAGGATTGACTGATATCACAATTTGAAAACAAGAATTTGCGTACTTTAAAAATGGAACTTTTTAATAGCATTCTTACTGTAGGTATATTACCTATTTAATCCTTACTATATATTACAACATTGCAAATGCTGCTGTGCGGTAGGTTAATGGTGGTAGTGATACTAACGGACCCTGCACAAGGTCCTATCAGCAATGAAAAGTAGATTTCTTGTTTCCTTTTATTTGATTCAGGATGGCTTTGGGCCTACTCGTACTTTGACTAGATATTTGCCAATAACATACTGGACTACATTGAACTCCGACTCAAAGAATAAAAAACTCAAAAAATTATAAACTTTCCAAGTCGCGCTATTAAGTAGCAAATAACATAACAAATCATTTTACCATTTGATGACAGGAACTGCAATCTATGAAGCTTTAAAAGAACTTGGTTTCTAGTTACATCTCACTTCTTTTATTAACGAAACCGTTTACGAACTTGGCATCTTTTCACATTTCTGGGGGCACGGTAGTGCCGCCACCAAGACGAGCCAAGCGAACGAAGCGCCTTTACTCGAAACGTTTCGTCTTTTTTTTGAGCCCTCATAACTTTATTTTTTCATAGTACACTTTAGGCGACCCTTTTCTAGACTTCAGAGAGCATATTTAATACGACTTATCAAAAGGTTCACTCGTATCTGTAGATGTTTGCCAGCCATCCCGGCCTGTCGCGACACTTCTGAATTCATTAACCTGATTTACGACTGAGCCCCGAGTGGGCTATAAGGTTTACGACTTGCCTGACACTTCTCTTGAGATTATTAACACGACAACTAAGTAGGGCCTCGTACGGTCACCAATTATTCATTAGTAGCTGTCAGTGCCTTGTTGGTATCACGTCATGTTTAAAATGTCACCAAGTTTTGTTAAGACTTCATTCTTTAAATCTACACTTAGTGTTTAAGTTGTAATTGTTCATTAGAAAAATCCTTAACGTTTTAGGGTTTGGACCATTTACTACAATATAAAGTCATTTTTCCTAAAAATAAAGCCTTATTGTAAGCTACTCGTAGTCAATGATGCATGTCAATATTGTCAATGCCTTTCTTAATGTTAAATATATCTTTGGTAAATGCTCGCTCACTTTAGAGCGCTATCACGGTTTCGGGCTATATATATATATTATGTACAATTACAACGGGCTATTTATACGGGAATAAACAATTTCAAAGAAAAGCTTTCTTTTGTTTCGATGGCGCCATCATGACGTGCGACATCGACGTGTTAATCATACGAATTATACCAGTGGCCTGGTGGAGTTTACGAAGTTCGAAATTATTTTATTTCTACCTCACTGTACTATGTCTATGTCAGTAACCACCAGTTGCGACTATCCATTAAAAAAAATACCTCAGGCGTTTTTGCGTATTTATTTTAGTATAATTTACCCCGGCTCATTGCAGCCACTTTTCCGCATGTATCTAAAAGTTTACGATGTTTGCAAAAACGCCCGTGCCCATTCTCCCTCATTTGGGGTTTTTATAGTTCTATCCCTGGCATCGTTAATGGTGGCCTTAGCCTTGTTATACAAGAGGCGCAATAATACAGACGGTCAAACGACGCTTAATAAAATAACTTTTTACGACGCGGTTAGCATAGTTGGTGTAGTGACCCTGCCTGGATCTAGGCTAGGCGGAAAAAAAGCATAGACCTGTTTGGTATTTTTTTTAACTTGGCCGCTTGATAATACGATAACTAGTCAAAAACGATATGGTTTTTACTCGATCTAAATCAATCAACGCACAGCCGAAACCGCTGGGTACAACCAGGCCCAGAAATCAAATTAGTTGACTGTATATTTGACATTTGGAGGAAAATATTCCTTGCCCTAGAGGAGTTATTCCCACCGTTAACACCAATTTTTTATCACTGGTAACAGCTGGGATTTTTTAGGGGTAGTTGTCACCAAATATTTTAGTGGTAACAAATGGGAAAAATATTCCCACTTGTTACCACTAATATATTTGGTGGCTTGAAAAAAAAAACCCAGCTGTTACCAGTGGTAACAAATTGGTGGTAACAGGTGGGAATAACCCCACCCCCTAGAAGTGCGACAAAAAGGGATTTTTGGGAATTCTTCCTCTAAGAGGTTAAACAAGGTGAAGTACCGGAAAACTAATTCTACCTACGCCAACAAAATCGGGGGCGTCCTAATGTAAAAACAGTAGAGTACGAAACTGTTTATCAAAGGCGCTTAGGATACATTATCGAGTGTCGCCTGTTACTGAATCATCATGTTACAGTGTTACAGCTGTAAATGTAAAACTATATTAAAAATAACGAGTTGTATTTAAATGCCGACCGTTCAGTGATTACACTATCACATTACTAAAACTGTATTTATATTGGACCATTATCTCGTATTAATACGTGTTTCGTCGTGAATCACGTAGTGCTGATCTCCGGCGTTATAGCGAGACATCTCGACTGCTCCACATTGTATTAGGTACATATAAAAACATTGATTTTGAAAATAACTTCAATTAGGTGCTTACATTGATTTTTGTAGAGCACATTCTCTATTGCCGTGGTGCCTTGTAATAGAGCAGAATAAATGTGTTAACATTGCTGCAAAAATGGTACTTAGTCATCTTTCGATTATTTGGATTTATATGTATAATCAGAACGCCCGTGTATTCGTCTGGAGGCCTAGTCAAAAGGCATAACGCTCACTAACGTTAGTCATTTTCGAAAACTGTCAACATATATGCAAGACTTAAGTGACCGACCGCGCTTTAACAGGTTTTTTGCAAATGATTGTCTCAAAAGCATATTTTTTTTTCTTATTATTTCTGGGCTGTGGTACCAACCACCCACCGCCTTGTGAAGCTGTAACGGTGCACCAACAGTAAATGTCAATCCAAAAAAAAACTTTGATTACTACGCCTGCCTTGGACTAGTGGTCGGAATGACGTCATTTTGTTTGCAACCGCGTTTTGTTTTTTGGAGTCGAGCACTAGCTATGACGTAGAAAAGATCATGTGGCGTTTAATCTCTTTAGCCGTAGCATTTTGTTTATTCATTTCTCAGCAAATAATGAAAAAAATGCTTTATGAGACAAAGTTATATAAGCATATTTTTTTCAGTACACCTTTTACAAAAGTTCCTGCTGTTAATTCTATACATTTTGTTAGTTTTCGATAACTATTTACGTTAGCGTAAAGCCTCTTATTTAGGCCCTCGATTTGTAGCGTTCCCCCTTCCCCGCCGCTCTGACGCAGATCGGGACAGACTCTGATGCGACACGCAACAAGCTGTGACAAGTCGCAACACATTGCGACAAACTAGTCTGTGTTACCATATTAAATGCATGAAACCGATACCGTTCTCACACGATTCGAGTCGTGACATAAATCCATTGTTAAGCCTAAGGCTGCGTTTCCACCAGAGCTGTGCGAGGCAACCAAGCGGCGTTTTGAGGAAAGATCCATCAATAAGATGATTTTGTTTTACTAGCTTCACTATCCTATTGGTGGATTTTTCCTCGCAACGCCGCTTAGCTGCCTCGCACAGCTTTGGTGAAAACGCAGCCTTATGGGCCCAGGCTAACAGTCGAACTGACAGACGAGAGCGACGCTTTCTCTTACAAGGGGTAATTTATATGTTTACGTAACACCTGGCCATAATGTGAGTTTTATCGCACGCTGCGCGCACGGTAAAACTCGCATTGTGGCCAGGTGAAGACGTAAAATTGTGTACTCATCACGGGCAGTAAAAAAGAAAGCCCTCTATCGCATATTTACAACCCTCGCCTACGGCTCGGGTCTCAAATACCTGCGATTTCGGGCTTTCTTTCTTTTACAGCCCTTGTTAAGTAATGTACCTACTATTTCATCACACTTGCTCGTAAATAGTGTCCTAACATGCTAGAAAAATCGACCGTAAATCCAAAATAATACCCGCGGGCCTTTTTTTACCATTACGCCCTAACGTGCGTAATAGTTTTTTTTTAAATATTATACGTGGACTCAAACTATCACAATATGTCAGGACCCCAATTCTTGTGCCATTCGATTTATGAAGTTTCATTCGAGATGAAATGTCAGTTGAATACTATTTCCTAAAAATCTCGCATAATAAACTATTGATCTCATATGTCACTAGAATCGGACTCCGAACACGTTTGACATTAACTGTGGTAAGTCACAGACAATGATGTAGTCTGCCGCTAATAAGTTAAAAATACGATCTTTTGTCTGATTTTATTTCATTTCCTCGCAATTGTGATGAAAAATATTGTATGTTACACGGGTGGTAAAGGAAATACAAAGCTCGAGTCATTAAAGCCCTTTGCCCTTCGGCTTTGGGCTTCTAACAGACTCTCGTTTGTAATTCTTTCTTTACCACCCTTAATACACAATGTACTAATACGTCTCTTTACTTACTTCTATAAGACGATAAACTGAAATTTTATTTATTGATTTACGTCGCAATCAAATGTAGTATTACACATTCCATTGTAATTTTTATGAACCGTAATTTTTTTACACGTCATCGGGGGTAGGTAATACTGAGAAATATTTACATTGGAATGTTTCTTTTAAACACTATATGTGATAACGGCGGATACCTATCACATAATTAACAGCTGTAATAATTAGGGCCCATACAAGAAACATCTACTTTTTTTAGTTTTTGTTCTATTTTAAGAACGGTAATATTATATAAGGGTCATATTCGGTATAATTAACACACAGACCACTTACCCTATAGACTCCGCTTCGGAACAGTTTGTCTAGTATCTCATTAAGCCAAAATGGCGGGGCGCGGGGGGCGGAAAGTGCACCGTGATTGGCTAGTTCAAAGTCAACGAATAATCAAGTGTGCGCGTCGTGGTGCGCGCCAATAGAACCATGGCAACCAATTAGTGTTCTGTGAGCATAAGCATGGCTTACGGGGGCGCCTTTGTATGCGGAGTCTATAGGGTAAGTGGTCTGTGAATTAACTGAACGCTGGTGGAACCGAAACCTTGGCGCGCTGGGACTACACTTGTTTTTTTTAGCATTACATGCTCATAGAAGTCTACACATACGAGTACTTCCTTTACAGCCCGTCTAGCTATCGCTATCACACTTGCACTCGCATCTGACTGGTATATTTTGTGTTGCCTGTGTTTCATTCAAACGCTAAGAAAACAAATACTTAGCTATTGGCGATGGGTAGTACTGTGGATAATTGTACAGTCCTATAAAATGAAAATGGCTTTATAGACGACCCTTCGAATTGACAGACGCACGAAACTTATCGATCTGAGGCCAGTGGCCGTAGATAATTTGCGAGAACGTTGGTTATCGAAAATGTGTAGGATTGACGTAAACTGCCGGACGATCGCTTCGAGCGCTTATGTCAATTCCATACATTTGACAGTTTTCGACTATCGTTAACGTTAGCGTCAAGCAGCTCGTAGAGAAGATTCGACGAATGTTATCGTTATCGAAAAGTACAGGATTGACGTAGGTAAATTTATAAATTTTGTCGTCTTTCATAATCGTTGATTTTAGCGTTAAGAATCTTTTCTAGAGCTCCTGATTATTTTTAATATGTTCGTATGTATACTGTTTTTGGCCTTCTATTTACTGATAGATACTCCTAGACCCAGTGCAACGCCCACAAAGTAATGTTGGAACAGCGTATAACGGGGTCAAGGACTAGTCATTGTTATTATGATGAACCGCGTTAATTTGCTGCAAACATTCTGATAAAAATACATTTGTTGTACATACTGTGTCTGTGATGATCTTACTTGTACTGAAATGTAACTGCAATGGTTTTTAAAGAGCTTAGTTTAAAAAAATCTGACCATGAAATAATCAGCATAGAGAAAAAATATAAGTCATGTTTTTATAAAAATCTATCAAATATTCGTAAAAACTGTATCCATAACGAAATCATTACCTTTCGTTGGAAGTGAGTGGCAAATAACGAATAACCTTTTAAACTTCAGTCGCCCTTTTAAAAACAAAGGGCTCGGGCACCCACGCCGCGCGAGTCGCGACCCCTAGTTACCGCCGATATTGCGCAAAACCCGTTAGCCAACGTTCTATTTTCTCCCAAATGACGCATCACGACAACAAAGGGATCTAAGTACCGTCTTGCGAGAACCGATTGCTAATTTTGTTATGGGGTGGGAAAGGTAAATGAAGGAAGTATGTGAGGTGAATGATCGCCAGTGCGGCTGCGCGAGGGTTGTTTACCTGCCAGCCCTGCAACAGCAACGATCTGTCCACCGTCCTCAGCCACATGACAGCGTCCCCCGCCTGGAAGTCCCGCAGGCGGTGGCAGCGCGCGTGCAGGAACAGCCCCAGGCACTTGAGCAGCTCCGACGTGGACGCCTGGATGACGGTTTTGCGCGGCGCCACCACCGGCCCCACCACCGACGTCGGCAGCTTCTCCGAGTAGCAGACATTGTTGTTGAGCGCGTTAGTCCGCGCGACCTCGGAGGGCGGCGGCAGCGGCGCGGGCACCGGCGTGGGCCGCGCGTACAGCGTCCCCCCCTGCACGCTCACATTCTTGTTCCGGTCCAGCGGCGCGTTGTCCGTCAGTGGCGCCCGGAACGTCGTCACGCTCTTCGTCTTGCATTCTAACTTCTTCTTGTTGTTGTTAGCGGTCGAAAACCTCTTCCACGATAAGGCGTTTATGAACAGCGAATGCTTTTTTAGGTTCTTCTCGAGCGCCGTCTTCTCGGAGATGATCTTGGCGGCGTCGTCAAGGGTGGCGCGCCGCTCGTCGCGCGGCAGCTCCCGGTTCTCGCGGTTTTTGGCGTTGTTGAGCCGCTCGTAGGAGTAGGCGAGCGCGGCGCGATCGGGAAGCGGCGCGGCGGCGGGCGGGCGCCGCTCCCGCGGGCT
>OZ014451.1:5724631-5826872 GCA_963966035.1 Acleris laterana
CGCACCCAGCTGACGCCGGCGCCGCCGCCCACCGCCCGCGGCCGCCAGGGCCCGGTAAACAATCCCCGCCGTCGACCGACCACTGATTGAGATAACTTTAATTTCAATTAAGTCACGCCATCTCCTTAATGCCGGTCGATACCCGAACTTGAGCCCGATTTACGGCGAGCTTGACACCTTCGCTGGGTTTGTTAACATTGGTTTTGATACGATCTGGGAATTTAGATATTTTTCTCAAGAAGCTCGAGTATGCCCTGCAGGCATTACATAATAATGCGGCATTTTAACTGAGTTTGGACGCTAATCAGATAGAGCCCGCCGCGGGGTCCGAATGCCCGGAATGCCTGCTTCAATTATTGTCAGCGAATTTCCCTCTAGAGACTTTTCGCGTCAAATGTAGGTTGATTGCGACGAACTGACCTAAATTGTTATTCATTGCAAAAAGCTTTCGCCATCATAAACTTTTTACTTTTACCGCGTAGCTCACCCTCTTATTGAAACAGTCATGTTTTTTTTTTGATAGACGAACGGAATGTTTTATACTAGAATAGTACAGGTACTTAAATAAAAAGAGAACGTTTTGTGAACATTCTAAAATAGCGAAGAATATTAAATGTCGTTGTGCATATTACGACAAACACCGAATGGCAAAATACCCCGATACGTCGCCATCGTTCAGTCGTCACAGACGGCTAGGAGCCCCAGCCCACGGCCGCTGCGCAAGGTCGCTCTAATGCGCTTACCAGAAGCCCCGCATCGCCACGCACATTCCGCAATCACCAATATACTAAGGCCCCAACATCCTTATCGAGAAGTTAGCTTCAGGGGTTAATTTGTATTGGTCCGTCATTTATGCAGGCATAAGTCACCGCCGGACAGCGCAGGGCGTGATTGCAAAGGCTTGCTTATTGATTAAAGTCTTATTGCGTGTTGGAGCCAATAGGGTGGCATTAGTAGGGATTTAATGACTTTACTTGTACAGCTTTCGGTATTCCCCTAGACGAAGGAGTTATCTGTTCCTAGGGCAAAAGGTATTTTAAGTGTCATTGTGACTAGTTTATTTGTATCCCTTTAATAGGTAGTATTATATCATTTCAGTTACAAAATACTTATGTTATTAGAGATAGAGAGGTCTATGAAAACATTTACCAATATTCCTCGATAATCACGTTATTGCAATGAATTTTTGAATACGTTATATAAAATACGCTTGAGAAATATTTGAGGTTATGTGTCAAACAATACTAATTTGTTTACATTTTTGCCAATTTCTATTGACCCAGATTTTAGTGATCGCAAAGTTCGTCAACCAGTTCTACGGTGCACCGCCCTCATGCCGCTCTCTACAAAATTCCAGTACTTGCTAATTTTAGCAAATCTAACAAAACGAAGAAAACCCTTTGAAATCCCAACTATCTATGTTTACCCTAATGGATTGCACAAGTATAATTATTTGCGGACGAACATGTTGAAAATGCTAAGAACCGACGTTTTTCATAAGAGTTTCTACTGTTTGAAGTTTGTTAGGCACTAAAGTTTTGTTTGGGATCCCATTAGTATGTCCCGTTTTACCACACGTCCTTGAGAATCCACCCCCTTGCATGAAGGGTCCAACGTCAGCCAAGCCTAGTAATAATGTACACAGGATTATACTCGTACCACTCTCAGCATCTCTCTCACTCGTGTCGAAGAAAGGGAGACACTGAAGATGTCCTTTCGCTTCTCCTGAGTGCAGGGACACCGCATATGATTTTGTGGTCGGCGACCCGGCCGGTCGCGACGCTCAGGCTAGACTAGATCATAATGAATGTATTTATATTTATGCTTTCGAAGGTGGACAAACAAACAGTTTTTCATGTGCAGTTTCATTTTTCAAACCCTCTTCTTTAATCGAATGTTTACCCATATGCCTCAACTTTTAACTCTATCCTTTTTTTTCATATGACAGAAAAAGAGAGTGATCACTTCAACTATCAGACATTTTTAACCAACTTCTTAAAACAATCTTGAATTTTATGAACGTCTACGAAGCTACGCCGTAGCAAATCTTTTCGTAGATACTCCGTAACCTAAAGTAACTTTAGACTCTCCGAGGGACCTTTAATTTCCAAAAGATAACTACAATCATTTTCAAGTTATTAAAATACACCCACTGGCCAAAGTACTCGCCCACCCGTCATTGTTTCATACAATTGTTCAAACTTCTTAAATCAAAAAGTAACTCGTTTTCAAAAAGAAATAGGTACCTACTGAACAAACTTCGATGTAGCTTATATTGTTCTATAAGTAATTAATTAATTAACGAGCGGGTGAACTGCAAGTTTTATTTTATTTTATTAAAGTCATCACTATCTAATTAACCTATGTCCAAAATGGCCAACATTTTTTTTAATCTCGTGGCTCTTTCCAAATGAAACCAGAAGATCCATAAATGTTAAAATCGTGTTAAACACAATAATTTACTATTTATTTACTTATGAATCTTTTGGCTTACTTTGGAAATAGTTACGACCTCTAAAAATAATGATCGGTGGCCATTTCGGACCTAAGTTAATTGGCAACAAAACATTACAATTTACTTCAAAATTTGTTAACCATTTGTTTTCTCTTTCTGGTTTAAGAAATTATATATTTGCTAACGGTTGTATAAACAGAAGACGCGTGGGCGAGTATTTTTGCCGGTGAGTAGAATATATAATCTAGAATGACTAAATAAATAAGTCCCAGTGTTTTCTAGGCCTGCGCTAAATTCGTGGAAACATTATGAGAATACCGGTTAATTGCTTTTATTTAATGAACTACGTGATGTATTCCATTCTTGACTAGGTCGGTTCAACCTATTTAGCCTAATGTTACTTCTGACATATTTACCTAACTAAGTAGTGCTATGAGGACATACCTGCTTACCTACCACTGCCAAAAAGATTTAAGCGCCCTTATTCTAGGCGGTAAAATCCAAATCGTATTTGACCTGTTACGGTTTTTTTTTTGACTCGGCCGCCATTACTGTAAAGTAAATAAGAACTATGAAAAATTAGGTTAAATAGGTAAAGTTTGTTTTATAAAAACCGGGCAAGAGCATGCTGGACCATGATCAGTGTAGGGTTCTGAAGCCGTTACGTCAAACACAAAAAACTATCACAAAAAACAACATGTACCTATGAACTAATTTTCTATTTAAAGTTATTTGGTGCTGTCTTTGATGATTTACAGTTTAGTCGCCTGTATCTCAGGAACTAATAAAGTCTACTTAGTCGTGATATTTTTTTTTTAAATTCGTTATATGCGGTTTCATTAAAGATATTTTTCAGATTTTTAGTATTTGTAGTTTTGGCTGTAGAGGTAGGGTACACTTGACTAACAAGAATTAGCGCTTTAAAGCTTAATATTTCATAAACGAATATCTTAATCGAAAAGCTGTTTTCGCAAACCCACGTCACATTTAGGGGAGGTACAATAAAAAAAATATTCAAGATTTAATTTTACCACTTTGTTGGCATGACTAATATGTATATTCATGACAAATTACACCTTTCTAGCTCTAAGGATCTCTGAACTAGGCTGCGGACGGACGGACGGACATGGCGAAACTATAAGGGTTCGTAGTTTGACTACGGAACCCTAAAAACCGTGAAATAAAAACCGTTTCAGTAAAAAACACTTTGACTTGCGATGAATAACAATACATTTGGACTGCAAATTTTTATGTGAGCCAATATGGACCCAACCAGCACACAGGCCACCTGATAGTAAATGGGGACTGTGACTCAAGACTACCTAAAATCTTAAGACTGCAATCTTACGACCGCAAATGCGTTGCCAACCCTGAGGACTGAGATAGAACACCTCTATGCTAGTCTTATCCCGACACAGGAACACAACAATGCAAACACCGCTGCTTGACGGCAGGTTAAAGGATAAGATGCTGGTAGCGATCCAGACGGACCTTGCACAAGGTCTTACCACCACTAAAAGGACCTAAGTGGATTGCAAACATGATGTCGTCTTCAGCACGAACTCATATTATTCTACTCGGTAAAACCTTGTTGCTTTTGACATGATATCGTAATGTCAAAGTTACTTTAACTCTTAGGTACCTACTAGCTTCTGCCCACGAATTTATCCACAAAAGAATTGATTATCGTTATTCCCCCGGTAACTTTTAATTTTTCCGGGATGAAATGTAGCATGTGTGTTATTCCAGGGTATAAGCTATTTCCATTCCAAATTTGATCCAAATCCGTCAGGCCATTACATACGATAACATATCAAAAGCAAAAAGTCTTTACAGACTTGAATATTCTATTATGTAAGTAGTTATGCAAACCTTTTCATACCAACAAGAAGGTATTCACGAAACGATAAAATTTAAAGTCAAATAATTTACTCACAAAACAATTATAAAAATGTACGTCAACACCATTTCAAGGGAAGCCTTGGAAAAATCAACCACGTTCTCGAAAACGTGTTAATTGGGTTTTTCAAGAAAGTTTCGACGGTCGCTTAAGCCACGTGATCGTGACGCATGACTTTATAAAGCCTTAATTTCATCTTTAAATAATTGTGTTTTCACGTTTTCTGAAGTAAAAATTTATATAAGAATTACACTCAAGAGCAATGAAAACGGGTCACTTTCTATGCAAAAGACCTGCTTTCCTTGCTCTTCACTATATCACACTAGTAAATAAAACAGTAGTAGGTAACTCAAAATACAACTGAATTTTAAAATGAACTTTAATACAACTTCTATGAACTTGAAACAAAACTAACAAGGATTTTGAGTTAATACTGTTTTGATCTAACATTGCGATTTTTGTTTCGTTGCTCACAGTAGTTCATAAAAGCACTAGGTATTTCAACTACGGTGGAAGGTCAAGTAACGGACTCGTACAGTCAGACTTAAATTTGTGACTCTCCTTAGGTTCAAAATGAATCTGACATTCTACAACAGCAAGGTTGAGTTTTCTACAAGTTACAAATGACTTGGCATCTCTAATGACGTAATGACATTGACGACTTCCAAGCATATATTTTTTTAAATCTACCTATCACTAATCAGTCAAGGAGTTGCCCTCTATCCTGTCAGACTAAGCATAATTCATTTCTGAGATCTTTACCAAATTCGTTGTGTGTGTGACCTCCCGTAATATAAAGTATCTATGAACAACGCACGCAACGCACTATGCATTGCTGCCAAGGTTGGAAAATAACAATGTAAAAGTGCCTTCTATTTAGTTAGGTACGTATCACACATTCTCAGTATGACATATTTTGTTAACTTAATACTGCACCATTAAACTTGACACAAGTAAAACAAATGATAAATAAATGATGTCTAGCAGTTCCTAAAACAATCTACAGAATGACGCAAAAACCGGACTTTAAAAATATTGTATCAGGAAGACACTTTCATTGTCTTCTAATCAGTGGGGCTAGACAAGATTCCATCGTTCACGAACCCTAGCGTTAGGTGATCACTAAAGGTGAACACAAGTCACGTGATATATCACTCGTTACAACTGACACGCTGAAAAGTGAACCACCAAAGGAGCTTTAAAAAAACATGGATGTTTTCTATGTATTTAAGTATAGATTTATATCGTTGGGTACTAACCCAGAGTACAAGCCTAGAGCTTAATTTGGGACTAGGTCAATTGGCGTGACATTGTCCCCTGATAAACTTATATTATAATAGCCCTCTTTTTGCAATAGTATTAATTTTACCCTTAAATTTTAATTTCTCTAAGCATGGGTATATACAAAGTTTGTGTCATACATTTTCGCATCCAAATACCGTTATATCTAAACAACACGCCAAACGTCATGAAGTATTAGTTCCAGACAGATTATAGGGCGAGGGTGGAATGGGGTTCGCACGACAACGCAAACTAAGTTTTACCCATACATCATAGAGTCTAAATGTGGATAACAAAATGTTCGCATGTCATGGGGATCGGATAGCAGAGTTCGTTGACCTTTGCGAATCTGTTCGAGTAAAAATGACTTACGTATTAATAAATGCGTATGATTACCGTGAGGGGCGGTCTACCCCAAGCTAACGGCGGCGGCCTCAGATTAGTGTCCGTTCATAAAATTCAAATTGCGGATAGATTTGGTTACTTAAGGGCCTCTACTAGGAAAAATCCTTTCGACGTGTTACTTATGGTTTTGTGTAATGTTCAACTCGCCCGGTCGTTACTGTTAAGTAAATAAAAGCTATCGTAACATCTTTCTTTACATATACTGGCCCGCAAAAGTAAAGGCCCGTATTAGTATAGGATTCAAGGGGAAGGTTTTTATGTATAATAAACTCTCGATTATGTAAGGGTTTTACAGAAAACTCACATTAACCGAAGCGAAGCGAGGGCGGGTCGCTAGTTGACAATAATATAATATGCCCAAGGCAATATGGTTTTAACGTGTAGAATAGAATCCCAAGTTAAACTGTGATATTTGCCCCAAATGTGGCAAATTGCGGTAGATTGCGACATTCTGGTAGATTTAACAAAAAAAAGATATAATGGCAACCCTGTCTTTCAGAGCCGATATGAGGTGATTAAACTAGTCTTTCTTTAAAAAAATGCGTTTAAATCGGGTCCTATTGTATTGGGGGCTACGATGACAAAGACAAACACACAGATACACACGTTATTTTTCGTCTAGATTCAATTAAAAAAAAAAGTTTCTAGGGAGTTTTGATTTAGTCTTTCCTTCTATTCTTGGCGACTGTTTATGCAAAATATCGTACTCGTGAAATGGTTATGAAAACGTACTAAAATATTCGAATGGGACCCTTGTCCTAATTTGATTATGGTAATATTTTTTTATTAATTATGTTATCTGAGGAATTATGTACAGTCAACAGTATAAATAAGTGATCATTTCTGTACCTTGTCGCTTTCAATCGTTTCGCAATTTTGTATAACATTGCTAACATGACGTTAAAGTGACAAGGTCCATAAATGGTCACTTATTTATGCTGTTGACTGTACATATTATCAATGTTGCTATACATAAACATTACATAACATATAAGAATAGTATGGGGATATTTCTGGTCTATTAACATTTTTGATGTGTCAACTGATGTTAGCAACGTCGTAATACAAAACAACGTCAAAATATTGTAACGTTCTGGTGTAAAGAAACAATGGATTTATTTGTTGCTCCTAAATCTACGTGAAAATAAATGGATTCATATTTAAAGTCCTACCTTACCTAAGTGAAGTCATTATCGAAATATCAATATTAAATCACGAACCCTCGAAACAAATTTTGACTTCAAATAGTAACTATTGTCTGATATCAATGGACAGCTTAACAGCAGTGAAATAAATATTTTATCAGTGGAATAACTCTAGAGTTCCTGTTTTAGCTCTAACTCTGACGTCATTGAATAATTTAATTGAGAGTAGGCTTGCGAGGCATCAGTTTCAAAGAGTAACTCAATTAAAACTTGGGACTGCCCCTAATTCAATAAACTTAATGATTAAAGGCACTTTAAACGTTTATAAATCAGTACTTTATAAATATATAGAATCAGCCTTTGACTGAGCAGTTATTACCTGGGATCGTGTTGTTGTGTGTTGAGTCCGACTCAAGTTTTACATAGCATTCGACTGGCAACAAGTCTGGGGAGCGAGATGGCCATCACCTTTTTTTGCAATGTCCATGCAATAAAACAAAACATTATAATAATATCAATTTTATTAGGTACAAAAATTGGTAGCTGATAAAAAAATCATGCTTACCCTTAGACAGGGTCCCTACATTTAGGGCCAAAATTCATTTCAAAACAGAACATATTTACAAGTTAAACTGTGTCATAAATGCTTTGGAACAACAACACTTGTCATATTCAATGTCTTACAACTACAATATCAATTATATAAGTCGCTATACTTTTCATACGCTTCCACATTGAAATCAATACAATAATTTGACTGCATATCGCAATTAAAATAAAATGTAATATTGAAACAGAATCACCATTCTGAATTAAAAAAAACTGACAGTTATAACGTTAATAATTTGCAAATACCTTTCTTTTAATATCTCACTATAAAATACTATAAAACACTAAATATATTGAGAAAACAGTCTGTACGCAACACCACATCAGAAGTAAATTATAATCTAACTTACTTCTACTCAATGGCACTTGCTTTTAATATGAAACTTACAATTTCTATAATGTTTGTTTTGTGCGTCTTACGCAAACGATACTATTTACACTGGTCCCTCTACTACTTTTAATAAAAGCATATTTTTTTACTAAAAGTGGCAAAGGTCTGCGTTTTGAACGCACTACCAACGGTTCAGTCACGCTTAAAAACTATTATTCCTAAAACTAAATATTGAAGCCTTTAAATATATTTTTTTCAATAAACATCCAACATCATACATAAAGCACCACACCAATTTATGTATAACTATTTATATAAATAAGTTGTATAAACATTAAAAAAAGCATTGGGGTAAGTTCGTCACCAAAGAAGTGTCAGGTAAGTAAGTTTTTTAAGGGGAGGTTTTTTAAAACTTGCACACCGGCCACTTTTAAGACCATTCCTATTTACAACCCCAAGATTGCAAATAAGATTTAAACCGTTAATACTAATTGTAAGATGAAATGTGTCTATGCTAGTCATTTCACCGGCTGTGTTGCCTATAGGTAAATTGGACTGGAACTGGTTAATTTTACGTCGAACTTAACCCCACCGAACTGTTTTTCCATTACAGATTTTAAAATTAATTTAAAGGCTTTATAATAAGAAACTTAATATAAGTTTCTAGAGATCCATGCAGAATGTTTCCTGTGACTCGTCAAAGGAGATGGAATTCGAGCGGGTGTTTTTCTGGGGAGCCAACACTTGCGCGCCCGCAGCGCTTGGGTTCTTCAACATGGCGGCGGGCAGCGCACACTTCGGCGGCGTCTGCGAGATGGGCGACTGCCGGAGCGACATCATAAAAGACCTCTCGTACACTATCCTGGTTCCTGGAATAGACGGGAAAAAGGAATTAGTTGAATGTTTGTCGTAAAAGTATGCCTATAATAGGTATTTGAGTAGTTCCCTCCATTCCTCACTGAGCCCCTCATCAGATTTAGATTTGGTGACAATGGGACCACCTCAGAAGTAGGTGTACACTATCAAACCAAAAACAATATTTTAAATTGGTCCACAATTGACGGAGAAATCAGTGAACATACATAAAAAAAATACATACAGGTGGAACGTTTAACCTCCTTTTTTAAAGTCGGTTAACAAAACAAAAAGTCGTACGATTCAAATAATAGAACACGATTAAATAATCAAAACGTACGTCATGTTTATTGACTGCATTTATATTCAACCTATTTATCGCTTGGACGTCTATAAACACGTAGCACGTACTTATTATCAGTTATAAACAAAGCAACTCATACAAAGTAATATCAACAGACACGTAAGTATTACAGCTTTATATTATTATGTGAATCACTTTACGGTTGCGGTCTTTGCATACGAAAATCGAAGAAAAATCGCAATTAGTCAGCTCTATTCCTTTCTCTCGACTTCGGTTCGGTTAGGGTGAGAGGGAAGGGGCATCCGGAGTTTCATATTCTCAGTGTATTGTCTGTTGCCATTTCTATCTATTTGTATAGTAGGAACTATTTAAAATCACGATTCCCACTTGAGAACTTATCCACGATGAATGGCATTGTTATCTTTTCGTTGCCTTTATGAAAGAGTGCGGCATCTCAAAATGAGTCGCTGTTGCAATTTAAATTCAGAACACTTTCTATTTAAAGTTTTCTTTACAACGTCATCATTTTTTGAGTTGTAGCAGTATTGTATAAAGGCAGCGTTTTGTTAAACGCAACCGCTAACTACTCGTACCTACAGGTAGTTAGCGGTTGCGTTCATGTTGTACAGGTACAACATGAAATGCATCAATAACAAAAAAAATAATATGAATTACAACTTTACCGTCTTGCGAATAAGGTTCAAATTGGAATAGGACACACTTCACATAGATCCTTTTGGAAATGACATATAATAAGGACCACCGGGTCGAGCATTTAGCATTTTTATAAAAATATCACCTGTAACAAACATAGACAGACGTGTCTATGCTATGACAATATGAACCTTATTTTTGAAGGAATACTATTGTTATTCATACGACATATTTTGTTATTTATGGTATTTATTTTGCACAGGTAATTAACGGTTGGGTTTACAAAGGATAACAATGCCATTGTTCGGGCAGTTAAGCTCTCAAGTGGGAATCGTGATTTTAAATAGTTCCTACTATACACGACAAGCGTTTTTTTAAAAATACGAGTATCAATTGGGAATATTCGTGACTTTTTTTCACAGCTTCAATAAAAGCTGATTGATGTACTTATGAAACGGTTGAGAAAAATCTTTTTTCGAATAGGTAGCTATAAAAATAACCAAGATCTTTGCTTCTATCTCTTTCTAACAAACAGAATTTAACATGGATTTTAATTTTATTTTTAATCCTAAAGCGATAATAGCACGATATTTAACAACTTTTCCGAGCATCATAATCTGTTCAAAATTCTAGTTAAACCTGAATTTCTATAGAGCACAATGTTAAACTTTTGTCGCCTCCATTCAAAGTGCTGAGCTAACTGAAAAAGTTTCATAATAAAATCACTGAAAGTTATATTTGAAGCGAAATTGAGATCCCTTGTAAACATTCGCGTCTGAAATACTGAATTAGAGGTACATAAAATAAGTACACTCCTTGAATGCTTTCTGTAGTAGATTTTACCTTCTCAGACAAAAGTCCTGTAGTGAATGCAACCCTATTAACAAAGAAGGATCAAATTCGTTTTTTTTTTGGTTTGGCTATGGAATTTGAGATACAGCTTCTTGGCTTATGAGGGCCGTATCGCAGTATGGCCGGTATATCACGTAGGTTTGTTTAATAAGGCCCTTGTTATACTTTCCTCAATGTGACTTTAGGGTCTAATGGTTGCCTATTTAATACATAATTCTTTGGAGCAAAATCAGAGCTTCGATTCTGCTGTTAAGTAAATAAGAGTTAAGGTAACGGAAACAATATGACCATATTTCAAAAACAATATGATTTTACATTTTACCGAGTAGACTTGAGGCCCTAACCATGAGTGACAATTACCGTACTCGCTAGCGAGTCGATTGCGCTGTCCTTCGCTCTCTATAAGAATACTGCGAAATTTTCGAGGGAGAGCATTCGACTCGCTAGCGAGAACGGTAATTGTAACTCATGGTATGGGTACAGTATGAGTAAAGCACACTTCCTAATCGGTTTGCACTTAAAGTGTCCTTTGATAAGAACACTTACTAGTAGTACTAATTAATCTTAACTCGATAGGTACATTACAGGATAATCATCATAATTAATTTTACCCCTTTATCATTTTGACAAGTAGATACCTATCGTGCACTATTAATTGACTTTACAAACAACTTTTTTTTATGTAAAGTGGTTTTTATTTATGTTAAGACAATACGACACAACTCAAAAACATTAATAATGGAACATTAGTGCTAACAATAAAGTTTTATATTATCTTTGTTTAAATGTAACAACGATTCATGTAGAAATGCGGCGCTTTATATTACTAACGGTTTTGTTGCGTTAGAAAATGACAAGTTTATATGTTTACAGGGCATTCCAAGGCCACAGTCAGTATTATATCATATTATTATTATTCGATTCTGCATTTTCAATTCAGTTCAACTAAAGTGCGCGTTTAATCTGTGACTGCGAAGCGTAACCGTTTTAACCGCATTTGCTATGGCTGGCGCGTACTGCTGCTAATTACATGTTTACCGTAAACCGACACAAAATCATGTCGAATAATCAATTACACTAGATGCATAAACCTTTAAATTGAATAGGTACGCATAAAACTTAAATTAGTTTTGCACAATGCCGGCGGCGACGTACCTAATTTCTGCTTTAATATTTACACTGCTCATTGATATCAAGCTAATTGTCTTAATCCGATCTCAAGAACTCTACTATAATACCGGTTACTCTACAGAATATGACATTCGCAAAAGATCATACTAGCAAAACATCATATACGCATAACATCATACTCGCAAAACATAATATACGCATAACATCATATTAGCAAAACATTATATTCACAATTAGTCGGGTTTTGTTATAAAATCATTAGGTAGCTTTAGGTTATGTTAGATTTATATCAGGCCCGGAGGGCCAAACTACCCAGAAATAGGAGCTCCGCCGTAGCGGAGCTCCGTTGACACTATATAATTCATATGTCTTAATAATAGTTAAGTTTTGCTAATGTGATGTCTTGCTACTATGATGATTTGTGAATGTCATGTTTTGCGAATATGATGTTTTGCTTTTATGATATTTTTCAGAGTATCATGTTTTGCGAATATGGTATCCAACGACGGAAGGTATAATACGCATATAACTCTATGATACGCCTTACACACCTACTCATCAGACTTTATTATTAATGCGAAAGTTTCTCAATTTATGTGTGAGTTACTATTTTAGTTGTTCTTTCACGCTGAAACACCTGATGTGAAATGACGATACTCGTAGCTTGAACCTTGAATTATGAATGAATGAATGAATGATTTATTTATTTGAAACCACATAACAACATTACAACTTGCTTAAAACTAGCAAAAATAGTAGTACAGCTTTGAGGGTGGTCTCAAAAAGGAGTCCACTCAGCATGTGCCAAGGCATGGAAGTGCCTCGACGCTGATTTTCAGTGAATCCATTTGGCTACCTTTTATTCCGAAAAAAATACTAACACTAAGGCTACCTTTTATTCCGAAAAAAATACCAATACAGAATCAGTGCCGTCGAAGTCGCGGTTAGTAGCTAGTCTATACTAATATTAAAGTGGTAAAATTTGTGACGTTGTTGTAAGGGGTAATGTCTGGATCTACGGAGCCGATTTTAAAAATGATTTTACCAATGGAAAGCCACGTTGTTTTTTAATCAAATCTGTCAGACAAATACTGACAGATTTGTATTGATGTATTCAAAGATTATTCTTCTATGACGCACGCGGTGCGTCGTAACTGCATACAAATGACGACCATGGACGCTTTACTTTAGGAACTGGCTGTTTTTTTTCTGCATTTACTTTTGTGTCTTTACAGCAAAACTACATAATTATAAAAACAGCCCCCACCGCGTGTTTGTCTGTATGTTCGCGATAATCTCAAAAGTACTGAATGGATTTTCACGCGGTATTCACAATCAGTACCCTTACTATGAGTTACAATTAACGTACTCGCTAGCGGGTCAAATGCTCTGTTGCTCGCAGACCTCGCAGTATTCTTATAGAGTGGGAGGGACAGAGCGTTCGACTCGCTAGCGAGTATGGTAATTGCAACTCATGGTAGGGGTACAGTTCGATATTTTTAACGGGAGGTGCTGTATGTATAATTTGTGGTTTTTGTACGGGTATTACAGAAAACTTAAATTAACCCAGGGTGAGTCGCTAGGTAACAATAATTCCTATTATTTTATGGAATGGAAATAGTGTGATTGTTGGCTTGTCCCGTTGTTAACCGAGCGATGCCGAATATCATACAGATGATCCTCAATAGCCCGGGAACGGACATACCTACAGTATTTTATAGCCCAACAAACCAAACAGGTCCCAAGGGAATCACGATAAACCACTTATGTAAAGACACGTAAAAAAGCAAATTTTTATATGAACATGTATTCAAACCTGCTAACGTGTCGTATCAACACGGTAGCCTTGAACCCATTTGTGTGATATTCAGGAACCGACGACCTCGATTGTTCCGCTCAGTTGTTGCTATCCCAAAACTTAACGAATGATAATATTGATACTTCGGATCGGCGGCCCCCCAATCTGCCCCTCGTAGCATTGAAATGAACTGACGTGCGAAATATGTCTAAAATATATTTACTCAAGTGAGGTCGCCACTAATGGGTCCCACAGAATGACAGTAGAAGACGCCAACAGAGACGCAGCCGTTTATTAGGATGAGGAGCTGTTGTGTTTTTGTACTAGGTAATACGATAAACTGACAGGCCAATATCAACTGGACTGAATGGAGATGACAAACGAGCACACAGACCAACTATCGTTAGGTGGGATTTGTGACCCATAGACACTTGCATTTTGAAAACAGTTAATGGCGAGGTATTTTTATGGCCCCGGTTTATCTATATTTATCTGGGTCTAGGACGCTCCCTCTGACGTTAAGTACACAAACACGTGCTATGTTTGAAAGCGAGGTATAAAAATAGTTGAACAATAATTCATTTTGTTAAACCTCATCGCAAGGTTCAATGTAGAATTTATGAAAATTTACGTTAAGTACCACGTGTTTGTATAAAATATGTCGCTTCTCAGTGATCTCTTTGGTCGACCCTATGTTTATAAATGATATTAAGACGCTTCATCTCGATTGGCATCACGATGCGATGAATAAATTAATTAAACTCCCACTCATTAAAAATTGGTAGAGAAAACTAACGTGCGTGTTTACAGCCATGTGCCATGTGGCGTTATATAATGCCATATGTAAACAAGATAGATAAACCAATCGAGTTTGACTCGGCTGGCCTTGACGGAAATAACACTTTTTGCGATGCCATGCCATTTGCGCTCCGTGTTTCGATGGTTGGTTTAATACGTAATTTGTATGCGGCGAATGAGCTTGGAATGACCGGATTCGACTAACTATTTTCGATGCAAATGAGATTCTATTATTGTCTTTTTAATTTGAAGTTGTTTTCTAATTTGCTCGTGTAGAATTTGAAACGGTCATCTCGTTTTTAAATAAAAGTCAGTTTACGAAGTGATCTGATGGGCGTGTAGGAGGGCGCGAATAAGTAGCTCTTAAACAAACTTTTCACGTGTAGAGTTCAGTTCAAGGCTTTACTTTTAATTAGGTAAATTAGGTTGGTAGTCAAATGATTCATTGTTTATTTATGAGTGTGCAAGTGTAGAATAATTAATACATGTACCTAATGTTGTCAAGCGGCAAGTCGCACGTCTAAATTTACTCTTACACTGGACACATAAAAATGAGTCTTAAGACCTTTGGTAGTATAGCAGTATTAATCAGAACACCGTAAGAGTGAACTGCTATAAGGTCTCTTTTCATTTGAACGTTTTATGGTACCTAGTTGTCGAGGTTAGCTGACACTTAATTGGACACAGCCGGCCGAGGTTGGTAACCTACGCACTAATTTAGCAAACCGCTTATAGCTTATAGCCTAGCTGCGACATCTTATCGTGAACATACTTTGATAACTTTTATCCTATGCAAATGATAACAACGATAAAGTCGATAAAGCGTCTAGAAACCTGATTTAAAACGAGTTAATAACTTTTCTGAACTAACTTGTTTGACTCTTTAACTACTTAATGATGAATGATTAATGATGAACTATGTACCTATAGGTATATATAGGTTGAATATTCAAACAGAATTATATTTGCTTTAAAGCTCTTAAGGTTTATATTAAAAGAAACTTTCAGTTCTAAAAAGTTAAAAACTTACAAACTTTTCGACTCGATAACGAGCTACAATTCCACAAAGAAATTCATACTTTACGACCTCAAAAATAAGGTGCAATTTACCTCCAGGGGTGGTAGAATACAGGGTGCCTCCAGGCGTGCTGGAGTATACATCGGGCATCTGCGCCGGGTCCGTGATGAGCACCCTCCGCGAGGGAATAGCCTGGCTGTGGGTCGCTTGCCTCGCGATCGGGGATGCCGACATTATAACTTGTATTCTTTAACTGATAAGATTCAAAATCACAGCACAGCACGCGTTGGTCGGGGAGTGGAGGAGGACTGAGCCGAGTGCAGGCAGCGCCTAAAATAAATAGGTTCGGTGAAGACGCGCGCGCCGGCGTGTGGGTCGCACACTGGCGCGCGCGGCGACGACACGCCGGGAGTGTTGGCACAGATGGGCCTAAGTTGTTGCTAGCTGGCCTCTGTGAGGGGACCAATGGTGTGTCCATGGAATTGAATCCACTGAACGGCTTTACACACACATACGGTCACGATCGTTAATTTGGGACCCATTTCAAGAAAAATATGCTTGAAGTCGTCAATGTCATTATAGAGATGTCACGTCACTTGTATCTTTTAGGAAACTCAACCTTATTGTTGTGGAATGTCAGATTGACTTTGGACCTAAGGTGGGTACCAAATTAAAGATCGTGACTGTACACATAAACTCACGCCTTTATTCCCCGAGTGGGGTAGGCAGAGCTACAGAATTTTTGATAATTCTGTAACCACATTTTGCTCACTTAGGCGAAGATGTTTACCAGTGTATTAGTGACAGGTTGCAAACCCATCGCCTAACAGTACTACACGCCTTTATTTGAACGGCTTTATTATAGATCAAAGAGACAAGTAATTTAATGTACAAGTGAAATAGATATCGGCACCATACGCGCGTCAAACTCGTTGTTTTCCTTGGAAACTATTTAATTTTATAGGATAAAAAGTCCATAACTGCAGACCAAATTTGAATGGAATGTGAAGACGTAACAAATAGTCAGAGAAAATAGTTGCGATTATCAATGTGTTTTGATACGCTTACCAACTTTCGTTAAACTTTTTTGTGTGCACACCCTTAAGAGAATATATTACAGTCAGGCGATAAGTGCAAATTTAATAGAATCTTTTCATATCAGCAAGTGTAATTCGACAAAAATGCACTGCGACTTTAAAAAAAGTTCGCAAGCGTCTCAACTATAATCTTAATTCTAAAATGAATAGTTATAAGTATTACCTAAACCACGAAGCATTCAAAGAGTTGTCACATCTACCAACAAATATCACGTACAATCTTTGCCCACGCACACATACTGCCTCTTGATCTAACAAACAACGCACACTAGCTCACAATCTGCTATATGCGTAGTTTTTGCAGAGTTTAAAACAACGAAGTCTTGATAATTTATATTCGTGAATTGTTATCGCCGGCCCAAGGCTACCGCGGAAGAATACTGATTAAATGGAACTCTTATAGTTTTTTTTAATAAATATAAAACTGGTTATTTTAACCTCTATATCGAGAAATCTGGTATTTATCTCTATACAATAATAAAAACAATGATAATACAATAAAAATAAACCAAAAGAAATTGGTGGTTAAGTAGTAAAGTTATTATTGAGTTTGCCGTCACTCTTATTTTGGTCATGTAACTTTACGACGTCAACTTTGACATTTAAGTGACATTGGACAACATTTAAGTATAGAAGACCAAGGTATTTATTTACCTCTATCATCCATTAATGTGTAGCTACGTTAAAGAAAGTTAGGTATCTTGTAATTTGCCCTTAATCTCTAGAAAATAATAACTACGTATTTTTGGAAATAATAAATATTGTAAGTACTATTATTTCAACTTCTTCATCAACTTTTAGCAACAGCATAGTCAACCACTTAACTTTTCTTTCTAGACTGCAATGGAACTATGTCAAAGTGAAACTTAAAGGTGATAAACTTTGATACGGTTTTTATCGTCACTTCGACATAGTTCCATGGTGGTTTAGAAATCAAATTGGCTAACTATAGGTACCTACTTGTAAAATATGTTCCGTGTATTCTACTATGACGGTTAAACTTATCATATAATTTTTTTTTATCTGCCCGTTTATGAACACACTCTAGAAAATATTATACTTTCCGATAACCCAAGATAGTGCGGTACACCCCGAATTTCAGTAAAGTTCAGCAAATGGTGTTAAAGGCATGAAAATCTGAACGATTGATCTTTAGGCCATAAGAATCAATTTGACAATCATGTCCTGTCCTTTTTTGTTTTTTTTTCGTCAAATTGATTCTTATGGCCTAAAGATCAATCGTTCCGATTTCAAGCTTTTAACACCATTTGCTGAACTTTTTGGCGTACACTAACAAATTACTAAGAACATTATCGAAAACATTTTAAAACCTTCTCAATAGGAGGTACTCTTTTCGCAGGGAAATTACGAATATTCTTAAAAACTATCGAGAATTTTCCATAATAAGAAGTTTCTCGTCGGTACAATTCGAAACGTGTCCAAGTCGTAGCCAACCAAGTTTGTGTGTATTGTATATGATATGGGAATAGCCTGTTATGTTTGTGTGTCCCAAGCATTCTAAGTATCGAGTGCTGGATGCGCTCGGCGGGCTCGGGTGCCGCTCGTAAACAAAACAACAACAATGACACACTTACACGTGGTGCCTACGCAGCATTTCACAGTGCCTAAGTTACTGACCTCTTTACTACCATGTCGCAGTAACATCAGATGTTAACCGCCATAGGATGTTGTCGAAGGAGTCACAGCGAAAAGGTACAAAAGTGATCATTCAGTCGTGTAGTTTACACCGGTGTGTATTGTTGTTCTTCCCCGCTGCCGACAATGATAACATCCATTTTGTATGGGAATTGCAAATTCTTTAAGTGTAGAGGCAATAACGTAGAGTTCGGCGAGTTGACCAACTAACAAAAAATGTTATTGCTTGAATTCATCCAATCCAAACGGAGAGAAATCAGAGATCGAATGCATTTAATCATTGATTAGGGTGCTACCACCACAATCGATCGATCGTTAACCGATACGTTCGATCGATGGTAGAATCAGATGATCCGACGTCGATAAATTTCGATAGACAGAGCGATCGACGGTCGAACGAACGCCGGAAACTTCTTTTTTAATCTGACAACATTAAGTATTTTAGTTGTTACAATGGGAACCCTGTAAATCTCTCTTTGTCTTCCGACACCATTTTCTCATTTTTATTTTTATTTCAATAACCCACATTGAATTTTGTGCTTCTAACACGAATGCAGAATGTATTTAAATAGCATAAAATAACAAATTCATTAACATAGATCGATCACCAATCGACTGTCGCTAAGTAATTGATCGATCGGTCCATTTTAGTGTGGTAGAAATCGAGCGCTCGAAGGTAAAAATAAAACAGAGACAAACCAACCCCCAACTTACCTAGTACCAATTTCAAAATCGATGTTAAACGTCAGTCAATGTTAATCGACTGTTAATTCATAAATTTTGACAGCTGTTAACACTCTAGTCGTCTGAAGTGGTTGGTGAAAGTCGACATAAATATGACAAACGGACCCCAGTAAATCTGGGTTCATCCCTAAATCCCTGTCGTCTTGAGCCGGTCACACCTCGACTACCGCGCTGTTTGAGCGAATGCTATCTGGCTTTCATATCCCTTGACACAAGCAAACAAGGCCAATTAGATGCCTAGATCAACATAATACCTACGTGATAAAATTTTGTGCAACAGCGCCGTACCACACAATAATAAAGCGATATGACGGATTGACATGTTTTTTTTGGACATAGATAATTTCACAAACTGAGTGCGATATTATTACGTTACTAGCTGATGACCGTGACTCCGTCAGAATATAAGGCATTTATCGCTATGCCTAATATGGTTGCGTTTATCACGTGACAGAATGTGGATAAAGCATCCATGGTTTTTACCGCCTAGAATAGAGGCCTAGGCCTGTCTATGTAGAAAATTTTACTTTGGTAGTTGAAGCGTTAAAATAACTTTGGGGTCTTCGACTGTCCAACTACTTTTGCTCTTGACTGTACCTACGTACGTATCGTTTCAATCAGCAAAGTAGTAACGGCAGTGAACAGATTGTTTGACAAAAAGACGAACGTAAAGAAAGATAGGCTAGTAAGGAAATATCATATCAAACATGGCAACGACAAGTACGAGTATGATGAAGCATGAAAGTTGAGTGGATAAAGTTCCAAATTTTACGGTAAAAAAACTAGTTCTACTTTCATATTTAAAGTGAACCAATATTGCTAAGATAAGCCAAGTGGTTCTTGAGACCATGATATAATATTGCACTTTAGAAAATATACGCAAACACTTTAATGCATAAATCATAAACAAAACAATACAGTGAAGATAAAACAAAGAATGTACTCATACTACGACGAACTTATCCCTTACCACGTTAGAAGTTTGATATCTTCTCAAGAAATTATTATTATGAGAAAAAAGTCGTATATGATACATGACAACAAGTGGTGTGATGAAGTGGCAAAAAAGTTGAGTGGGTAAAGTTCCAATATTACAATCAACAAAAACTATTGTAACGCGTATTAAATTACATAACTCAAAGGAAAAATATAATTACAACAAGGCATGAACTTATGAATAACGTCTATACAAATTCTGACTAACGGTAAAAATAAGAACTCCTTTTGAAAAATACGACTACATACAAATTAAAATAAATAGATAAATATCAGGGCAATATTTGCCCATATCGGGAACCGAACCCGGGACCGCTCGCTTCTCAGGCTGTCACACCAACAGAACTAAGCTAAAGGTACTACTTTTCCACCAGCGATGCGTGGCGAGACGATGCGAGACGAGAATTGAAAATTGTATTGAAAAAGTTCAATTCCCTCCTCGCACGTCTTCGGTGGAAATGGTTTTTTAATGCAAACTTAAAATTCTCGCGCCGCCGCCTCGTCTCACATCGTTTTGCCAGTGAAAAAGCAGCTTAACGTCTCGTCAGACGTTGACAATATTTTAACAACACACATGTAGGAAAATTTAATATACCTACTTTTAAATCCGCAATTTTCATATTTTTCCATTAAGTACCTAGTTGCTAAGACGAGTCTCACAACGTCACAATCACAACACTTCTTTTGTGTAAATCGAGCCATCCGTTAAGCTTATACAAGGGAACAAAGAACCTCACAGACTTACTTACATTTCATATACCTACAGTTCAAAAAGATTACTAGAAGGGTTTCTTCAGCGGTCGGGTACTCATATTCATACTCATACTCATACTCATTTATTTATAATATTATAAAATATTACATGTCAAAATAATAACAAAACTTTGGTTATGTCATAGTTAGTTGCATTATACTCGTAGTAGGTACTTTAGATAGTATTCAAAATAAGTTATAGATTACACAATTAGAAATTAAAAGGTCATTTTATAATTAATTAGTCTAAGATGAATTCATTATTATCGTAGAAGGAATTGTCAATTAGCCATTTCCTTAACTTATTACAAAATGCTGCATTGCTTTCTAAGTTTTTAATGTGTGAAGGTAGCCTGTTGTAGACCTTCGGTCCTAAAATGTGCATAGTTCTGGTCGACTTGGTCAGTCTGGAGCGTGCGATTAGTAAGCGATTTGTGGATCCTAGTCGCGTGCGGGTCAGTGTTCTAGTAGGAAAACTATCTATGTTACACCTAACGAATTTAGCTACATCGTACACGTACTGAGAGGGTAGTGTTAGGATTCGTTGAGTCCTAAAGAGTTCTCGTGCAGGGGTACCAGGTGAGGCGGAAGAAATGATGCGAACGGCGCGCTTTTGTAGGACAAAAACACGTCGCCATTCCGCTGCAGTGGCCCACAACTCGAGTCCGTAGCTCATCACCGAGTGAAACAACGAGAAGTAGCTTGATCTTAGTTGTTGTTGTGGTAAAAAGAGAGAATTCCCGTGCTACAGGAATACTACGACGTAGCACTAACGACAATGATTATTATTTCATATCGCAAAAGTTAATAGGATTATTAAAGGGAACCCTTAGTAAGAGTTAATTAATAAATAATTAAACATTAATTAATCTACTAACTATGTCAACCGGAAACTATTAGCATGGAAAAAACACTGCGAAATATGGTAAACAGGATAAGAGCTATTTGTGCTACCGGCACGTGTTGTTCAAAACAATAACATTTGGAGCTTTTTGTTTTAAATACGTTACATTATTTACGTCGATGTCGTGTGACGCCGGATTAGGACCAAGGGCATGGGGGGCCTTGTATCTCTCTATGAGGTATGAGTAATGTGTAATCCCTTTATTGTACAAACGATTTTAAAATCGCAAAATGTATGCGAAAGTTGTGTGTAAGTGAACTTTTTACCTGAATGCTGAATGAAGATGCTAATGTTTTTGAATTGTATGTATGAATGGTTCTTTCTTCCCTTGTAAAGAATGAACAATTTCGACAAGCGACCTGTCGTTAGATTAGTCTTAGCATCGTAAGTGTCACTGGGTAATTTTTATGTAATATTTGCGAATTACAATTATATACATATACAACACATGATAAGGATCTAACATTATGTTGACGACATTATCCAAATTGTTTTTTTTAAGCTTGGTTTTTTGCTAGAATTATTTATATTAAGTTAACCTATACCAGTTCCTCTACCGCGAGTTCATTACCAGAGTGCTGTGGCAACCAATGTTATTTCGGTCAGAGCAAACATCGGTAAGAAATGGCACGTTTGGGTAAATTAATCTGACATCCAGAAACCTGAGATAACAAACTCATCTGTAAACATGGCAGATGAATTGACTATTCTTTTAAGTTCGTTAAAATGATACTGCACTTGACCTGCGCAGGGAGAATGATTACGTTGATGCTCCAACCTTCTTTGAGTTATTGCCTACCAGGCGATTTGGAAACCAGAGGCAGAGGGGCTATAAATTGCTCAACGCACTCGCAATCTCAATTGTTTTCATTTTGAAAATCGAAGGCTTGTCTGCATACAAAATGAAAACAATTGGTCCGCTTTGAAGTCAATTGAGATTGCGAGTGCGGTAGGCAATAGCGACGCAGTTTAAACTCTTATAATATCCATGCCCATTGGCAATATTCTACTCTAAAGTTCAAAAGTGTAACAATCTCCATACAATGCTTTCCAATAAAAAATGGACTATCAGGGGCCCGTTTCACTTCGATTAGAACAGAGGGCCCAGACAAGATGCACTACGCTAGCTAACGTTTCTCTTCGTTTAGTTTTTAAACCAATCGCATCACTGGTAGATGACGTGATACGAAAAGTCACGTGATGTGCCAGTGACGCGATTGGTTTAAAAACTTTAGCGAATAGAAACGATAGCGCAATTAATCTTGTCTGGGCCCTCTGGAAGTCTATTTTCAATGCATATTGTTAAACAGGCGTTCGTGAAATGTGTCCCAAGTTTAACGAAATTAGTAGTATGAGTAGTGTTAGTAAATAAAAATAGTAAAAGTGATTAGATAAGGTACGAAATTAATCCATTTATACTTAACCTGTTTGTTATTTTTATTGCAATAATACTATCGCAGCCTGTCATAATCATACGAATAAACACACGATACGTTTTTGGATGTTGATGATGAGTTCTTAACTCACGAATTAATATTGTGTATAGGTAAAAGATATGTATTATTCTTTTTTTGGTCAACTGATAGAGAATGCCATTAGGCATTAGGTCTGCCATTTGTATAATCAAAGTAAAAAAAGATTCGTCACTTTTCGACTCTATTTCAACGCTGTTAAGGTCCAAAAGTGACGAAACATTTTTTACCCGGACTGTACTTATTTCTGTGCAATAAAGAATAAATAAATAAACATAGGCACTTGTACTAAATGTGACTGTACTTTAAGATGTTTTTAAATCAAGTCATGCGTTTTGGCATAACAAAGTATCACATCTTTCTGTAACAGCTAGACCAACGCATTGGATAAAGTTAGATCATACTAATTTCTTGTTCAGGTATTTTGGTTCGCCGTGGGTACGATTGTTTTCCTTTCGCCTAAAATATCTACACAAAGTAACTCAAAAAGTAATATAATATGTTTTTGGGGTTAGGTACATTTAGACTCCACTTGGCTGCTCCCAATATTCAAACCGGGGACAGATTAGGTACGTTACTTTTCTCGGGGCTCGCTTTAAAAACTCGACATTCTCTGACAGGATTTTCCTTTACGAATGAGCTATCTATTCTAGGCGGTAAAACCCGTCTTTGACCTGCTGGCCTATTGCCTAACACACTCGTAATCGCAATGGTTTTCATTTTGAAAATCGAACGCTCGTCTGCATACAAAATGAAAACAATTGTTCGACTTTGAAGTCGATTGCGATTGTGAGTGCGTTAGACAATAAGCCTTCTGTTATGGTTTTGTTACTAACTCAACCGCCATTACTGTCAATAAATAAGAGCTATCAAAACGTTAAATATACGGCCTAAAACGAATATGATTTAATAGCCTAAAATGTTGGCCCGATACTTTAAATTCTCCTGCCTGGACCTTGTGAGGCTTGTTTGTTTAATCAAAAAAAATGGTCAAAATCGGCCGCAATTTGACACAAAGAAATTAATTTTAATTTTATTTTGGGTCTAAACATCGTAATTTATATTGAATGTTCAGGATTTAAATTTTTTTTTTTGTTTCAGAATAGCTGGTATTTGTTGGGGCTCCTTCGCTTGCCACTATTCTCACTTTTTCTTTGCACCGTGCGTCGGGGCCTCCTTGCTGCGGGTCTCTGCCTTGCCCCGGGTAGGGTTTGCAATATTCGTTGGTTTTTAATATTCGAATAATATGAATAGTTCGATTTCCGATATTCGAATATTCGAATTTTTCGGATAATTTGAATATTTATTGAAACAAAACGAATTAATGGTTTAATGTTGTAAAATCAAATAAATAGGCCTTAAATATTAAAAAAAAATAGCATTCCGTGGTCAAATTAAATATTATTAGTTATTAATATAGCAAGTAGCAGGAAGCGAGCGACCCAACTACGTCACTCAACTCACTCACTGCTCGTTATTGTAATATACTTTTTTGAGCTAAATTTGTTTTTTTTGGGAATGTTAACTTGTAGATACGATTAACTTTAATTAAGTAAAACAACATAAAATAATATAACAACCATAACACAATAACTGAAAAAGAAAACTAAAATTAAATAAAACTAACTCTAAATATATAAATTACCTAACTAAAACATTAAATCTAAGAATGGCCCCTGCGGCATTGTACCAAAGATGCTGGCAGCATTTCCTCGCTGGATGGTTAAACTTATACGTTGAGCGAGGAAACTGCCAGCTCTTCGGTCTCCCGTGACGTCAATGAGCCTCTTCGAAACTTCTTTGAAGAGGCTTCGAGCGCTAGGACCAAACATATATTCTGGGCCGAGACCACTATATTTTACTACCTTCATGCTTTCGGCCGCTTCAGCTGCCGCACCAGCCCTATTAGAGGTCCGGTGGAGATGTGATGGGGCTAGCGTGTCTACACAGGTTGCATCCCACACTAGCACCCGTCCCATATTCCACGGGACCAAGGTCATTCCGTCAGGTCTCTTGCCATCATTTCTAGAAATGCCTGTCGGCTCTAAAAGAGCCGGGACCTTTATTGAGGCAAGAGACCGACGAATGATGTCGTTGAGTGCGGCGTGTCTGGAAAAGCGGCCAGCACTTCTCTGGCAAGAAAGTCCGTGATGTCCTAGCCGATCTACGTCACTTCCGCAGGGGCAGCGATGTGGAGCGCAGACCGGGACCACAAGGCGAAGGCAAACTGAAAGTCGGAGTGTGTTAGGGTCTAGGAAAGTTCCAGTGCTTGGCGAGGGATGAGCTTGAAGCCAGTATCCAGCCTCCCTTGTACCGCTAAAATTCGCTTGCTAAAATTCTAGCACGATCCGCTGCGCAGCACTGGCTAAGAAGGGAATCAACAGTCAATTTGGGAATTAGTTTTAAAACTCATGTTGTCTCATGTTATATTTGCATTCCAGTTTAATATTTGCTTGCATTTCTCAGTAGGTATGAAAAAAAGCTGATTCCAGCGTTCTATTAAAAGTGGGAAACTATTTCAATCCTTTTTAGTACTATTCAAAATATCCGAATTATTCGAATAAGTAACACTGCCGTATTCGAATTTAATTTGTGTCGGATATTCGAATAATATGAATATTCGAATATTCGAATTGCAAACCCTAGCCCCGGGGCTTGCGCGGGCCTGCGCGGGCCGCAACCTGCGCCCGGCGTATTTTTTTTTTGACATTTTGTGTCAGCGGTGTTTTTGTATTTTATTTATTTAAGTGATTGTGTTTTTATGCCATCTCAGCCCTGTTTTTCGGAAGTGGTTTTATTGAGTTGTAATTTATGCGGTGACAATAAAAAATACAAGGGACAGCGGGGGCTCGCAATTCATACAGCACGCAAACATGGCAGGCGTATGGATGTCGACCCCCCGCTCCCGAGCGCCTCACAGCCTGCGCTGACTCCGACATCAGTCCCTCCATGCACTCCTACACCACTCGCCGAAAGATTGGGGCTGTTGAAACATAATGTCCCCATTATAAAAAGAATCCCCCGTGGAGCGCGCACTTCTGTGGCCAGCTGCCTCTCCGAGTGCATCGCCAAGGTTGTCACGGAAAACTCCCCTCAAGCCTGGGAGCGTCTGCTCACATTCCCTTATTCAATTCTTCATGCGGACAAAAGTAAAAAAGATCCCCTCACAAACCAAATTAAAAATAACACCATTTCTTCCGTCAGACCTTTTGATTCACAAATGCGTCCAAATTTAAAAAATAGTAAATCTTATTTTCAATGTTCCAAAGTGAAACAAATAGAAAATAAACTTTCAGATGGGAATGTTAGCGGTGCTGCCCGACTACTGTTTTCAAATGACGACTTGGCGACGCACTCCGCAGAGACCTTTGCTGCTCTGAGAGAAAAACACCCAATTCCCCCCGACTCCTCTCTTTTTCCAGACCCTCCCGTATCAGATGACATTGTGTTATCTGTAAATGAAGATGCCGTCCAGCAGGCTATTATGTCATTCCCTAATGGTTCAGCCGGCGGCTTAGACGGACTTTCACCACAACATCTCAAAGATTTAACCACCTCGTCTTTAGGCGATGTGGGAAATTCTTTGCTACAGAACGTCACTGCTCTGATTAATCTTATGTTGTCAGGTCGCGTGAATGCCGAGATTGTCCCGCTTCTCTATGGCGCCAATCTTGTGGCTCTAGCCAAAAAGGATGGTGGGATCCGCCCTATTGCCGTCGGCTGCACCTTCAGGCGTTTGGCGTCGAAACTTTGCTGCCGAAAGTTTCGAACTAGACTGTCTAACATTTTCAAACCCCGGCAGCTGGGTTTCGGCGTCAAGGGCGGTTGTGAGGCAGCTGTCCACGCTGCGCGCTCTTTTCTGTCTCGTCCGGACTATGAAGTATTTCTTAAAATTGACGTCAAAAATGCTTTTAATTCGGTCGATCGTGGTGCCCTTCTAGCTGCTGTCAAAAAAGAAGTTCCAGAATTATACAGCTATTTGTGGCAATGCTATGGGGCACCTTCAAAATTACTTTTCGGTGACAAAATCATATCTTCATGCATGGGTTGCCAACAGGGAGACCCGCTTGGGCCCGTAATTTTTAGCTTAGTTATTCATCCAATTATTTCTGATCTCAATTCTAAATTCAATTTATGGTACCTTGATGACGGTTCCCTTGGCGGGGACGCGTCAACTGTACTACAAGACCTGCAAACGATCATCACTAAATTTTCTAATATAGGCCTCTCATTAAACTTTACTAAGTGCGAAATTTATATTCCTGATCACATTTCTTTGGAAAAAAAAAATGATTTCGTCACTAAGTTTAATGTAGCTTCACCAAACATTTCGGTCCATTCAAATTCATCTTTAACACTTTTAGGTTCACCAATTTTTGACGAAGCAATCAATCCCATTATAAATTGTAAATTAAATCTGTTTAAAAGTACTTCTAACCTTTTATACGAAATAAACCCCCACATGGCGCTTTTTATTATTCGGTTTTGTCTTTTCACTCCAAAATTCATGTATTTGTTACGGAGTTGCCCAATTTGGAAATTTCCAGACATCATGGCTTCTATAGATATTACCCTTCAATCAACTCTGTCAAAATTATTAAACATTCATTTTAGCTTAAGACCTTGGAGTCAAGCGGTTCTCCCAATTCGTTTTGGCGGACTTGGTATTCGATGCTCATCTAGCGTGGCACTACCTGCTTTCCTGTCCTCCGCTTATGGTTCGTTGCCTCTCGTCAGTATTATCTTAAATCTTCCACAAATACTTGACGTTGAGATTGCCAACCTGGTGGAGGCCAGGGACGCTTGGTGTGAGTCGTGTCCAGGAGTGGATATGCCAGTCAAGAGGCATATCCAAAGAGCATGGGATACACCTCGCCTCGTATCAATTCATGAATCTCTCATACAAAATAGTCCTGATGATACGGATCGTGCCCGTCTCCTCGCTGTCTCAGCAGGCGAATCAGGTCACTGGCTCAATGCTCTTCCTTCCCGCAATATAGGCACAGTCTTAGACCCAAGCTGCTTGCGCATTGCAATAAGCTTGCGGCTTGGAGCTAGAATATGTGAACCTCATACTTGCTCATGCGGGAAGGGAGTGAGTGAGCTGGGTCGACATGGCCTTTCATGCTCTAGAAGTGCCGGCCGTTTGTACCGCCACGGCACAATTAATGATCTGATCCGTCGTTCGCTTGCCACTGCCTCTGTACCAGCTGTCCTGGAACCAGCAGGTTTGCATAGAGACGATGGCAAGCGACCAGACGGAGCTACTTTAGTGCCGTGGAAACTGGGTAGGGCACTGGTGTGGGACGCGAGTGACGCGACATGTGTTGACACATTCGCCCTGTCCCACGTACAGTCAACCCGTAATCGAGCCGGTGCAGCAGCTGATCAGGCCCAAACCATCAAGCGCCGCAAATATTCATCTTTATTAAATAATTACGAATTTATGGCGCTTGCAGTAGAGACTATGGGACCTTGGTCAGCCGATATGAAAAGTTTTATAAAGGCCCTATCATCCCGGCTCATAGACGCCTCCGGAGATCCTAGAGCTGGTTCTTACCTCTCCCAAAGGATTGGGCTAGCTATCCAGAGAGGTAATGCAGCCAGTGTTATAGGGACTATGCCGCGCGCGGACCTGCTAGAGGGGGTATTCTTTTTGTAGTGGTGATTTTTATTTTAATCTTTAATTTTTCAGTAGCTTAGTTTTATTTTAATTAAAATAAGTTTAGTTTTTAACTTTGAATTGTAGATACGATTGTATTGTAGTATTACAATAAAATTTTAGTATCAATTAATACTTACTTAATATTCGAAAGAACAGTGGGCATGGTTGTAAATTATTCAGCACAGATCTAAATAGGCTTAGCTAATCGGTTTACACTTTTATATCGAGAGAAATCCACGTGCCGTAACATGCTCCAGTTCTACCGCTCTCCATAAATAAAAACTTTGTATTCAGTTTTTGGTTGTAAGGTACGTCCTTATGATTATTCGGACAGGGTTGAATTCGATTGAGCATCAAAGTTGCAGATGGTCCCTTTTTGACGAGAACATTATACCTAATCGCTGCCTTAATACGAGAGTGACCCAATTGGAAATGTGACCGTAAGGTTTTGAATCGAATTCGATGTGTTTTAATTTGAATAGAGTATCATTTGACTTTGAACTGTCGAGTTAAAGTACAATTTGATCATTTATGATAAGTTTCTTAAGTAAATATTTGTTTTACTTAAGCTTGGGCCATTTAAATTTACATGGGTCAAGGTCAGGCAAACGAGTTTTATGACGGTTCTATGAGGGTCAAGCTAAGCCGTACACGTGAACTCGCAAAACCAAAAAACCGCAGATGCTTTGCCATCCACTAGTGCCACTACATGGTCGGAACAACTGAACAGTCGACCGGTGTAGTCCCTCCTCCCACAGAATCTGTTGAGAGTGGTACCGTTGTTCAGTCAGTGAGAGTAGGTACTGTATGCCCAAGTCCCTCTCGAGATCGAGTTCGAACGACCGACCTTGGTTTTATGAGAATCACACCCTTGGAACGTACGTTATAATTGCCGTTCGTTCCAAGGGATCTCATCGACAGAAGCCATGCTGCCAAATTGAAAATGTACGCTCTAAAATTGTTTTGTTCGTTCTGGCGGGACTACTTAAACTCACCGCCGCGACATTCACTCGTTCGTATTGACATGTATTGACGGTGACTTTAGTTGAGAAGACCACTTAACCTTGGTTGAGTTGGGTGGTTCCTACCGTGTAGAAAGGGTTTAAGTAATTTTCTGGCGATCTAGACACAGCGCCAGCGTGGCTCTACCACATAGGCTCACTTTGGTGTTGACAAGTCTAGTCATCATCTTCGTCAGCTGAGAACAGCCCACCGCCGGACATGGGGCGCTACACGAGTTTGAACCTAACTTCGTAAACCCAAACCCGATCCTGGTCATATTCGAATCCGAAAATTATATTTGCGTCGTCTACTTTTGTACAAAATTTTATATAGTTTGGATAAATAAGAACTCATTTCGTTACGTAGGTATATTTACCTACGTAACGAAATGAGTGTTGAATAACTGCTGAGTTTCTTTCAGCTTTTCTTCTGAGCCTCCTCTCGAGGAGCGCTGGTAGCGCGGCCTATTATGCTTAAGTATGGTCAACAATATTTGGTTGAATTTACTAGTTATTTTTTAAATTATCGCTTACAAGTTAGGTTTGCATTATGAGCATTATATTATTGCGGGCCTTTTTTTTCAATGTTTTATTTTCTTCATTCTTCACGCAGATGCAATAACTGCAATCATATAACGTATTGCATAACGAAACGGCAGTGACCATAACAAAACGATTAACATCAATGTAGGTATTCGATATGGACAACTCAAAAGGATAAATTTAAGTCTAGAATTTTCTAAACAAATTTTCTATTATAAAATTACACCCGCATTCTACAATTTTTAAAGAGTTCTAGAATGGTTTTTTCTCCGATCGATCGATTGTAAAGGCTATATATCGATCGATCGTAAAATATTATCATTTTAATAAGTAGTTTGGTTCTATTCTAATTACACTCGCGAGCAAAAAAATCGACTCAAGCTGCACGTTTGGGTTCTCCGTCCAGTATCTATTGACCTATTCAGAATATCTTAAAAAAAATTATACCAAATGAAAGCTGATAATGTAACCATTAAAAAAAACAAGAACCCTGGGAATCCGCCCAGGATTTTCCAAGTTATGTCTCATTTCCCGATATGTGGATCATTTACTCGTTCCGAAACGTACGAGGTGTGCCCCTTTTGACCCCAAAAATATGGGGTAGGAGGGGGAAATGTCATCAGTCACTTATCAGAAATTGACCGGTACACATCTCTGCTAACGACCTTACTCGGAAACCCTAAAGAAAATGGATACCACCATGACTGAAGCCGCCCAAGTCGTGGCCTTGCTGGAAGAGGGACACAACCAACGTTTCGTGGCTGACCAGCTGAATTTAAGCCAGTCAGCGGTGTCCCGAGTTTACTGACGGTTTTGGAAGACTGGGGCCTTGACACGAAGACCAGGTTCTGGCCGCTGAAGGTGCACATCTGAGAGGGATGACCACTTTATCGTCACTTACTCTCTCAGAAATCGTCACCAGACCGGTGTTACTGTCCATCAGCATCTTCGGGATGTACGAGGGGTTACTGCCAGCAAGTGGACAGTAAGACGAAGACTCAAGGAAGCTAACCTGACCCCAAATCGGCCCGCCACGGGCCCCAGACTGCTCCCACGTCACCGCCAAGCACGCCTGGAATTTGCTCATGAACACAAAAATTGGACCATTGAGCAATGGACCCCAGTTCTTTTTTGTGATGAGTGTGCTTGAATGACTGTGACCGACGAGGAAGAGTCTACAGGAGGCCAGGAGAAAGGTGCGCACAATGCTGTTTCAAGGAAACAGTTGCCAGGCGGAGGTTCCGTCATGGTGTGGGCGGGCATTTCCATCGAAGGGCGTACAGAGCTCGTTTTTGTACCTGGTGGGGGCCGTGGCGGTGGTTTGACCGCTGCCAGGTACATCATTGACATCCTTGAGAAGCATGTTGTTCCTTACGCCGATTTTTATGACGAGGGGTTCGTCCTGATGCAGGATAATGCCCCTTGTCATAACGCAAGGATCACTCGAGCCTACCTTGCCGAGGTCGGCATTCCCACCATGAACTGGTCAGCCGTCAGCCCGGACCTGAATCCCATTGTACATCTCTGGGACTACCTGAAAAGGCAAATTCGGAAGAGGGATCCAGCTCCTTCAAATGTTACGGAGCTGAAGACGGCTCTGCAGGAGGCGTGGGATGCCATCCCCCAGGAGCTTGTCAAAAAGCTGATAAGATCCATGTAAAACCGCCTGAATGCTGTGATAAGGGCCAGGGGTGGAAATACGAAGTATTAAATTAATAAAAAAAAACCTTATTTTCCTTAAAATGCCTTTTATTTTACGATTTCCCTTTTCCTTTCTTTTTGACTTTTTCATGCAGCTCTGCAAAACCTGGCTCCTGTCACTTGTGGAACATGACATGACTGATTTTTGTTTATTTTGTAATCGTTACATTATCAGCTTTTATTTGATACCAATTCTTTTAAGATATCCTGAATAGGTCAATAGATACTGGACGGAGAACCCAAACGTGCAGCTTGAGTCGATTTTTTTGCTCGCGAGTGTAGAGTAGATACATTTTAACGATGGTCCCTTCTTGGGAAATGCTAGTTGGACATGTAAAATATGACTTTACATGCAAAGCACATTTTTTCTTCACTAAAATGTGGCCGAAGTAAATTTCTTTTCCATGCTTCAGTAAATGTTATAGCAGCATTAGATATTTGTACTTTAAATCAGGTCATACTGAAATTAATTTGATAACCGTTACACTGGCATTGATTGTTATCGGCGTTTTATTACCTTGGATCAGCGCTTCGAATCCGTTCCGTCTGTAATCTCTAGTCTAGTTACCTAGTGGTGAATCCCAATTTAAGTAGGCTTGTGTTGTGGTAAACATGTCACGAGCTCACGAGCGCCACACCGCGTGCGCACGCCTTTAGGCACAAAACAGATTTTGTGCTTTAGGGCACCACAGAATAACAGACAGTCTTAGACTTTTGACCACAAAAAAATATTAAACAAAGCGGCGAGAAGTATCTCTTTGCGAAATGAAAGTTTGTAAAATGATATAGTTTGTCAAAATGATATACTTAGGGGTTAAATAAAGACAAGTTACCCTGAAGTACGCAAACCCTCGATTGCCCTCGTTGCCCTTCGTGATTATGCGCGTCCACGTGGCTCAAAGTTTTTTGAAGAATTAGTGAGTATTCATCGCGTAACCGTGCTCATTCACAACACAATATCCACGTAGTTCTAAGTATAGTTAACAACTTTTTGTTAAAAACCCTGGCAGAATGACCGCATTTTGTTGAAAGTTCTTGCAAAATGAATCATTGGCTTTCCGCTATAGGGTTCTATTAGTAGCTCATCAATTAAAGTCGACAGATACGAGCTCATGGTGAGCATTTAATCACAATTTATAAAGCGTGTGTGATTTGGTTTATCATTCGTAGACTAAACGTATCTGGACGATATTGTCACGTAATACCAGTTTTGATAAACAATCATCTATATAAATAGAGTAATCACATGAGCATTTCACAAACAAGTAACTTATTAATAATCCCTTGGCAAGCCAGATATATTTTTACCTTTTTTTTCTTTTTTTTTTTACTAGTGTATGAGTGCTCAATACGTTAGCGAGTAGCCTTAATATAATAAGTAAAGATACCACTGATGGGTTTGACCGGTTCCCTAAATGGTCGGTTTTATTAAAACAAAACAATAAGTATGAGACGGTTCAAAACATTACATGAATACTTGAGCCCTTTTTTTCTCTACAAGTGGCGGATGAAATCCAAACAAACCTTGGCTGGGCGTCCTTGAATGATGTCATGCAGTAACGCGACAGGCGACACGGCGGCGCCCCGTGGCCCGAATCTACGCAGCTTCGAGAGTTCTATCCCTCTCAGTCTTTAGACTTGACGTATTTAAAAAAAAAAGGCAGGATGAATGTAACTTACAGATTCGGTTTTGGGAGAAGAGACGCAGTGCTCTACCTCCAAAAGCGAATTTTGTAGTTGCGTTGAATCTCTCAGTTTTTCTCAAAGAGAGATGATTGTCAAAGTATTGTGCTTTGATGTAACACGAAGGAAGGTCCCAATTTCCCCTTTGCAGGAGGTACTAGTTGTTTTTTTAATTAGCTACATTTGTAATAAAAGAATGCTGCTTGTCCTGGAATCTCGAATGTTTCAGAGGCATGTAATCGTGACGTTTTCAAAAGAAAATAAAATAGTACACCTAATAAGTTATAATAAGTAGGTAGTATTCATGATTTCCGTACAAAATTAATATCATTGAATTGGGTTTTTAATGGCATTCAATTGTTAATAACTAGTTACTAAATTAACAAAAACTCCCGAAATCATTGAGAACCTACCGTCAGAGCTTAAAACTCCTAATCGTTCCAACTTTTTACATTAAACCCAGCTAAATACTACCCTTGAACGATGACACAGATAGATACACAAATACATACACCGTCGAGGGTTTGCAAAGCAAACAGTTCAAGCTACAATGGCATTTGTGCAATTTTACATTATAGTACCCGGCCGTTACGAAGTTAATCCTGACATCTGTCATCACAGTACGATTTATAACCTATTCTTGGGTTTGAGGTTATACTTAATTTGTACTGGAATGACAGGTGTCAGGATTGACTTTATAACGGCCGGGCACTATAGGTACAAGTTAACTGATAGGTTCGTAAGCTATGAAAACTTTGTAGTGGTTTAGTAGGTAGGCAGATGTTTTTCTTTTAATACTTTGCTATCGGGTTCTGAAATTGCCCTTTCCAGTTATGAACTGCCATTATTCCGAGTGCGTTTCGCATTACAGTCCTCCTACATAACGTAATCGGTGTAACAAAACATCAGCGTAAAAAACTGCGTTTCTAAAATTTTTATCAATAAATATTATAATTTGATATGGAAACTGCTGGAACTCTCTACGAGCACATAAAACTCGCTTCTTTTAGTATCCTTAAACACTTAAGAAATAAGTAACCATTTGCTTTGTTGCGTGCGACGTCCATTCCACTACTCGTTGCCAAACTTGGTTTATAGCTAACTCACTTAACCGTTACGGTTTTCCAGTGTAGATGTAAAGGCATCACAACAACAATGATCGGACCGAAACCGACTCACACACGGCACTATGCTTGTGTGAGTTTAGATGTCAGTTGTGATTCCGCTCTATTTGTACATTCTCACACACTCGTATGCCAACGCAAGGCTATAGCGATTTAGTACCTTTAAGTTATACCTCGCACAAGGCACGGCCTTGACCGTGCCCGCTCATGACTTGAGAAAACAAACGCGCATCGAACAATGAGACGTTCTGCCGAAGAATTCAATTGTTTTTCAATTCCCAGAGAGTGTTTTCATTATTATTACCTTGGCTATCGTTTATTTAATAGCTTGTAGCTAATAGAAATGAGTCACCCTCACCTGCATACCTAAGTTAGTGCAATCACTAGAATTTCCAGAAACTCATAGATTTTTTAAGATAACGACGCTTTTACGATTTCTCATTATGATTCGTTAGCCCATGCTTTTACGTGATGTTGAGTTTGTTGATTGAGCGTGAAGACGTGTGGCTGACTGACTAAGAGAAAATACACAGCTTAAAACTACTCCGTAATATACCTACCTCAATTTCAAATTTTGTGTTAGATTAAAGATAAACAGTTATTCAACATTTCGAGAACATCTCCAACAAGACCTTTCATAACCTCCATACAGCGCATGACTAAGTAAGTATATATAAAAAGCCATTGTTAGAGCCAAAAAACAAAACGCCAGCAATTGTTTTCACCCACCTAAACAACACATCAATCGCCCAGATGACTTATCATTTAGCAGGCATAATCGCAAAAAAGAGTTATTCGACGTTTGGCCTTGGTGGTGTTTACCGTTCTAACTGCGTTATACCTGCACTTACATAAGCATGACTAATGTCTCGTGCATTCGCCACACCTCCCTATTTACAAACAATCAGTTAAATAAAACGTAATACTTTATTTTCCTGTTCAACTTTGAGGAAAGGGCGAATCGTAACATTTCCTTATTTTGTTCTGCGAGGTACTTTATAATTAAATAATAGGTTTTATTTATTGATGCGCTAACTTGCTTTGTTTACTTAGCTTCATGCTTTAGAATCACTTTATTGTTAGGTACTGCTGAAGTAGTGTAGACGTGGTGTAAGAAATTCAAACATAAAGTCACATTTATTTAAAAAACCGATCGAGAGCATGACGGACCATGCTCAGTGTAGGGTTCCGAAGCCGTTACGTTTTGTTGAGTAGCGCAGTTTTTCGGCAATAACTGAAAGACGGTATGTACGATCATGTTGAAAATAATACTTTCGGAGCGTTTTTAACCTTAAATTATTGTTTTTAAGAGATTGTTTTCTTGATATTTGCGTAAAAGAAATATATATTTTGTTACATGTATGGAGGCAGAGACCACTTCTTCCCACTTGCTACGATCTTGACAAATTTATTTCGCTTCTTTCTCATTCATACATCTGGTCATGCACGCACGTCGGTTTCGGGTACTTAAGATTCGGCCCTTTTCTAGTATTTCTCAGATTTAATCCGCATCCGTAACAAAAGGATGAAAATATTCTAGGTGGCAACTTTACGTACGTATGAGTATATATTACAAGACAGAGCTACGAAGGCAATTTTTGTAACCGTACTCGATCGTCGCAGTTGCAATTTTGCTGCAGGGTCCTAACGCCATTGTTGCCCGTGCCAAGTTGGCAGTTGCTTGATCATTTTGTGTATTGGCAATGTTTACTATTGTTTACTTAAAAAGTAGATCGAATCAACCACTTATATTTTATCGCATTGATTTTGAGGTTAGTTGGATCAGTAACGTAAAACGGGTTGAGTAGTGACGCAGCCTAAAATAAGTCATAGCTTGTTACAAATAAGAACAAATATTAAATATACAATATCCTTGCGTCTATTGGAAATAATTTCAGTCTTATAATTAGTAGTAGGTATATGCTACATTTTAGGTTAGTCCCTACTCACCGCTTAATCCCTTCTCACTCCGTTTTACGGTAGAAGTTCTATCTACATTGTAAAATGAGAGATGGTAGAGGTAACCTATACCTGGTAATGATGATAAATCGAAAGAACCATATAAACGAACGAAGGTTAACTGGAAGAGATCCCTTAAAGGGATAAGTTCGCCTTTGTACATCCCTGTTATATTTTTGTCTATTTTATAATTGTTATCTCTTGTTTGTACAATAAAGTGTTTACATACATACATACATACGTTTTATCGTTCCATATTTTGACGGTCCAACGGTCTGTTGACTTGAATTAAACATTACTCATACCTACAAAAACTTTTAGGTATAATCTGTTTATAAAGCTAAACATATGGAAAGATTATGATTAGACCTAAGCATGTTCGTGTTGTAAATCCAACCCATAAACGGTTGTTGTAACCCATAGGGAGGCCCGCTGGCTATCAACTGCGCTATAAAGTGAGCAAACACGCGCCGGTCAATTTAAACCTCATTGCATCAAGTATTACACACTGTAATCTGTAAACAAACGCTTGGTACTCAATAAAAACCGCAAAAATGTGTGGCATTTTGAAGCCACGTGTATTTATTATCGTATTTAAATATTTAATACGCATAAGCAAACGCGTATGCAGTTACGCACATTTAACGGATTTTTATAAATTCGCGGGAAAATCGGCTTACAAATTCTAACGTAAATATTTACGAGGCGTAAGAAAATATATTGACTAGCCGCAAACGTAAATAAGGAAAAATGCGGAAGTGATGTTTCTTCGTAGTAGATGCGAAAAACGGTTTTGACATGAGAGGTTGCCACTTGAAGCGAGATTTATACGTCATGTCATGATGTTTTAAAAGTGTTAAAACGCACTAGAGGCGAGCTCTTCAATTAATTCTACATTGCTACAACACACTTGAATGAAGCTACGCTGCCCTCCTAAGCCAAAAAGCAGTATCTTAAATGAAATCACCAAAGTAGATTCAATTCTATGAAATTAGTAATAAGGTTGATATTAATACAGCAGGTTTATCTTAGTTACTGCGTTTGTGCTTAGGACGGCAGTACGTAATCAACAACGTAATAATCGTGCACAAAGCTTTCGAGAATTAGTAGTTCTTCGCATTCTGAATATTTTGATCGATGAAATGGTATCGAACAATGCTGTTCCGGAGTGATGGTCTTGTCAAAAGCGCTAGTAGATACTCTCCATATTACCGACACGTGTAAGAGAGCCCTCATCGGGCCGATTTACTGAATAAATATTTTGAATTTCGTATCTTGGACAGTTAAATAAAGCTCAATGATTGCGGTTTGCTGTTTACAATGATTGCTGTTCATGGCCTTGATTCTACTTTAGTTAACCATTCGCTTATGCTATTATGATTGCCCTTACGATACGGCCACCTTTGCAATATTATTTGCAGGTGTTAATAGTTAACACCGAATATAGACCCTATATGTTGTTAATTTCATGCGAATACCCACGTGTTCTAAGATACTTCCCTTCAGTTAGTTCCTTGTCCTACTTATATCTAGTGGATACGTTCAAAATAATATATGACGTCAGACTTTTAAAATAAACTTGTTTACAATTTTATTTTATTTACAGCAGAAATAAACATACCCTGGCTTAAGCTGGCGTCTATTTTTAAACTCTCAGTAGGTTATTGGTGTATCTTCTACCTTGATTAAATCCCTATAGTTACGATGTTTATCATTCATGGTTTCGTAAGCGAGAGTGTTAGTTATTGAACTATAAGACCAAGATCATTGAATGTTGAGAGATAATTATAGCTTTTTAGAATTTGGCCGCGACATCGTCCACGTAGAACTTGTTATTGTTTCCTTCTAGCCATGTGCAGTCGAGGAAATTGATTCCTAGACCACTTTGGACTATGTTAAAGTGACGTAATCAATCAAAGAGTAAGAGAGTTCCTATGATTTTATTTACAGTGTCACTTCGACATAGTCCAAGGTGGTCTAGAAGTCAATTTCCTCGACTGTGCCCTATGTCCCTCTCCGGATCTCAGGCTCAAACTTTATCGGACGAATTTTTTATTGTTATTGCAGGTTTTTATTGCAGACACGGATCAGCTGATGGAAAGTGGTTACCACCTTCATCAACAACTCTAGTAACACCAAGGCCGATGGCGATATACATGCGTGGCCCATTTAGTCCCTATATTTATACTTGTATACTTGCATCAAGCAGCTTCCGAAGAAATAGTAGAGAAGTCTCTACGTGAAAAAGTCACGTGTCGCATGCACCATCCAAACATTCCCAACGTTTAGGCATTTAGAAAATAATGCAAGATGAACAGATGTACAGAAAGTTCCTATGGAATGTTCCTCTTATGTTTTCTGTTTATAATGTGTCGAATTAGCCCGGAATGCTGTTATGATAAGCTATTTAATGCGGTTGTTTCGGCGGAGCGCGTCGCATCGGCTATGCGGAACCAACTCCGGTCACTGCCAAGGTTGCGGATAGCAGTCACAGCATTCAAGAACGATTAGATCTTTCTCGAATTATGGAATTTCTTATAGCCTTTCTCGAGAACTTAAGTATATAAGTATTATGTAGCATTAGCACTTAAAATTGGGTCGTATGTCGTCTCGGAGACTAGAGGAGAACCAAATCGTTAGGTAACGTTAGCGATTTTCGAAAACTGACAAAATGCATGGAGCTCATGTCAACTCGCTTCTAGCTTAAATATTAAGCTTACGTCAAGATTACATATTTTTTCAGTTTACAAAACGCGCTAATAATTAGCGTTAAGTATGTATGCATCTTTTCTAGGCCCCCAGTTGGACACTCGAGTATGGTCATATGCGAGTATGGTTCTCGTCAGTTGTATAATTACATCATTTGACTAATATTGTATTATTTGTGCTATGATACCTAGGTATATCATAAATCATAATATTTAATTATCAGGCACGCTGTTATACCTATAGATAGAGTTAACCAATTTAATTCCTTGGCCACTATAGACTACGAGAATGTTAAAGTGACGTTGTCAACCAAAACGTGAGAGATTTCTTATGATTCCACAAAACAAAGATCTATCTATCTATCTTCTTATGATTTGGTTTACAAAATCACATTGACATGCGAGTAGTCCATGCTCCTATCATATTTTAAAAAAGTATTGCGGGCCATGCGGGGGCACTTATTAGAGGTTTTCTCATTCTCGATCGGGCGTTACATCTGTTAGTCATCTCCGTGCTGGCAATCGCAGCCACGTCGGTCAATGGCAAGGTTACTCGCAGTTTACTACGCCACGCCACGCTTACTCTATAGTTAGTACACATTCAAGTCTTGTGTGAACGATTCTCAATACACGATCAAAGTATGGTCATAGTAATTAACTTGTCTTATTTAGTAATACACTTTCATAACCTCAAAATGGTCCCTTTTCACATAAAATAACAATTTTGACAAAAAAGTACCATTCATGATGTGTACAATCAGGAAAATGGTGTGCAAAATGTGGTCTCTAGTTTCAGCAGATTCAGCAGAAAACGGCCATTTTTGCCAAAAATTCGACATTTTGAGGTTATAAAAGTGTTTACTAAATAAGACACGTCAATTGGTATTGAGTATAGTGTTTACTACATTGATGAAGTTTATGTGTTAACTACCCAATTGACTAATACTAGGGGAGTCCAAGAGGGGATTTCGGGATTTACTCAAGCGCGGCAGATGAGTATATATACAGGGGAATACCTTGTACCCGCTTAAGTTCTTCTACCAAGTATGAGCCCCTTATTATATGGACAAGGATAAAGGGTCAGATTAGTAAAAAAAATTGATCATCTGAAATTCACCAGCACGTCAGATTAAGGTAGGGTGAGTTAGTTACATGCTAAAACGTGTATATTCCACTAGTCTGACAATTTGAGAGTGACGTAAAGAAGGGGGAAGGCTACAAATATTATATAGAGCTTTTTTTAGGTTCACTTAACATCCCCTTTGAAAAACTGATGAGCTTGTTTTTTTTTTCATTTTTAACCCTCACCTACGACCATCATGGAAACAATCAGAAAAAATTTCGTAAATTATTAAAAATACGTATGACATGGATGGTGTCAATATCTGACGCGCTCGAGTATGTGCATGCAACCGTTTTTTTTTACATTTTTGAAAATCAATAGTCGCTGAAACTGATGAAAAAGTAAATCTTAAGTATATGTTTTTTTTTTCTTTTTAACTTCTAAGCTTCGAAATAGCGCGTTACGTTCTAATAGAACTACGTCGTGCCGCAGAATCCTGAAGACATTCTTACACGCCCGTTCTTTTTTGTACGTAGGTCTTGGCCGGATGTCCGTTCTCCCGGCAGACTGCCCTTATGCGAACCCGGGCGCCGCCGGAAATCCGTTTTGAACGACTCGCTAGAGCTTCTGCTCTAAAGCACAAGTAGTTTCGCGTGTGCCGTGTCAACAAGAAGTCGTCAGGTTATCAATAATCAATCACTAGCTTTTCCCTGCGACTCCGTCCGCGTAGAAGACGTCTGTCTCTGGGTGTAGTACCATGTCGATCGGTTAAAGCGTTACATCGTGCGAGGAAACCAACAAATAAACAAACACCCAAGCATTTTATATATAACAAGCTGTTGCTCCGTTCGTTCTCTTTATTTTACTCAGATCGACGCGATGCCGTTTGTAATTCTGGTCAATTATTTTTTTCGGAAAAAAAAGTTTTTTCTCTCTCAGAGTTTAAATATCTCCATATCACACCCTTTTGTTCGCACTGCGAACTAGTGGGTTTTTTTTCCCAGTTCCACTAGTATACCGTACCGTCAACATTGAGTGCGAAATAGTAGAACGTTAAGGGTGCGGATTCGTGGATTTCTGTCTGTCTGCTTGCAGTGCGGACAACTTGGAAAAAATCCCACTAGTTCATAAGGGTGCGGAGAAGTGGGAAGAGTCCCTATATAATTATGTCATTAAAATGTCACACCGAGTTACAATTGCAATTTTAATATTAGTATGGATATCAGTAAGCAAGTAAGATCATTAAGAATTGTGCTGGTGTCTTCATAACGGAGAGAAGACAGTACCTACAGCGATTCATAAAGTTCTCAATTTAAGGCACGTAAACAAGTCATAACGTTATCTTATGGCATATCTGGCATACACAAAATTGATGGTTGTTTACTAAGAAGATATGGTATCGTAATACATTCGTTTGTTGGTGTTATGGATGAGAGAGTCCATTGTATTCAAATCAAGGCGCACGTGGTGCTCGGAGCGTACTTTATCCGTTGATAGCGAGTTGATAACGTGACGAAATACATTCAGTACCAGGTTGTTTTTTCCCAAACCAAATGTACCTACACGTTATAGAGTTCTTGGCGCTGAAAATGAAACGATAGAGTCAAGGTTGTCTGTGAATTTGAACGGGTCTATTTAGTCTCCGGTTGATAATTGGGACTGATAACAGTGATAACCCACCAAATAGAGAAGAGAGTGGTCTCTCTCTAATAGGGATTATTTAACTCTACATCACCATCACCACAAAGGCCACTACGGATCTTGCTTGAGCCATCATAGAAAGACCTATCAAACGACGCCCCACACTAAGGGGAAGACGTGAAAAAAATATACATCCCCACATTACGCGTAGGGGAGATACACAAAAAATATTTTTTTTTCAACATTTTATTTTACCACTTTTTTGGCGTGACTAATATGTATACTCATGCCAAATTACAGCTTTCTAGTACTGAGTCTCTGAGCTAGGCTGCGGACGGACGGACGGACGGATATGGCGAAACTATGAGGGTTTGTAGTTTGACTACGGAACCCTAAAAAACAAATACCTATGAACAATTTGCTGATTAGAAGAGACCCTTGTCCGTGAACAAACCATATCATCGTATCCTACACCCAAAAGGAATCAATAATAAATTAAGGTTAACGATAATTATATCGTTTCGTTTAGTGTGTACTAGGACCATGTGCAAGAGCTGAGGCACTTGCCAAGAGGCACTACGCGAACTAGCGTTTCTATTTGTTTATTTTTTAAACCAATCGCGTCACTGTTAGGATGACGTGATACGAAAAGTCACGTGATCTACCAGTGACGCGATTGGTTTAAAAACGAAACTAATAGAAACGCTAGTTAGCCTAATGCATCTTGGCTAGAGCCTCTGTCCGGATCACTACCACCATCTTATCCGTTTACCTATAGCTATACAGCAGTATCCGCATTGTTGTGTTCCGGTGTGGGGTAAGACAACCGGTGAAGAGGGAAATTACTAGCATTAAGAGAAATATAAATTAGAGGAATTCCATCTTAGTCTTCAGGGTTGGCAACGCATTTGGTGTCTTAGGATTGCTGTTCTGAAATTGTAGTCTTGACAAATGGTAGTCGTGGATCTTGGATCCCACTTACCATCAGATGTCCTCGTGGCTTTATCGCCATACAAAAAAAGTCAACTGTCAGCTGTTTTTAATAGCTTTGGCATCGACATTATGCTCTACGGATATTGGTTAGGGGTATTTAAAGGCAACCATAAAATAAATGACGGAGGTGCTGCTCCATCTATTCGAAAGATGACTTGCTACGCGCAGATACCGGTTCAAATGACGTTGGTTAAATGCAATATAAATGTTAATTACATCGTGGTAGTGTGGTATTAGACATGTTTTGCAATTAAGGATTACAAAACAAAGACAGGTCCACAAAAATATTGAGGAAACTTTAATAATAATGTGCTATGAAAAACATTACATAAATTACCTTACTCATAGGGTGTGACAGAATGATAATGATATCAAAAGGTCGCAAATACATTGATAAATAAATAAATAAAAATGATATCACGATGTAACAGTTGCAGAGCGAGGCGAATCGGATCAATTTTGGTTTGACGATGAATTAATACAAAAGTATATCAGTTTAAATATTTGTTTATGTTTTATCGAATTACAAGATCCAAAGGTATGATATAAAAATAAAGGTAAAATAAAAAACCAAGGTCTGTTGTAATCATCAATCATTAATATCCTGTTTTTGGATGTATCTCAGCACCCATTGGACGGTCATATTGCGGTGGGTGTTCTCAGTCTAATTAACGTGTCGCTTTTTTCCACTTGCTTTTTGATACCGAATGTGTAACAAAAACCATTAAGTTTGAATGTTTATTGGGCACTTATTATTATGGATTAATTAGCTAGAAAGGTTTTTATATTTGTGTGATGTGTTAATTAGAAAAGCGACGCGTTAATTGCGTTATTTGGATTCCGTATGGTTCGCATCAAAACTATTGTTTAGACAGTCTTTTATTATACATATAAGGCTATGCATATAAGAACAGTTAAAAACATAAAATCCACGTCCGAATCTGAATATTCGGCACATCTCTATGAAATACGAACAGCGGCAAGTGGCTCAACAATCCCGTGTTGTGACACTTGGGACTGTAGGTAAGTCACAGATACAATTTGGTACTTAAGTAATTTATCTAAGGTTAATTACATTCGTCCTTCCTCTTGTACCTAAATCATCAGGGGATATGTTTGTAAATGTTTTCGGAAAGGAGACGCTAGACGTGGTATTTTAGGGCGAGGATATACAAAAATGACAGTCTAAAGCGTCTAACTAAAGGTACCTTTGCTTTTTCCAGTCAATAATGCAAAACACAATTTGTAAACTTTGTGACAGGTCTACACACAGACTCGGCACCGAAAATTTAAATTCCATGCGTGTAGGCTCTCATAAATCCATCAAAATTGTGCCCCCTTACACCGCCGGCTTGCCGACCGACCGACAAATGGGCGTCGCCGGGTAATGATCGACTTGGCTCCCCAACTGTTCGTTGACCTAATTTCGCATAACATAAACTGACACTCGGTACTTGGTAGATGTTGACAAACGATAATAGTAAAAATTGGTACCTAGGTAGCTATTTATAGGTGGGTAGGTACTAGGGTTGCCACCTTTCTTATCAAGATATATAGTATATGGTGAGTTATAGGACCCAAAAATATAGTAGGTACAAACAACCAAAATATAGTACATTTTTATTTATTTTTAAAGACATATTTTTTGTTTGAACTAGCATAACATTTTGTCGTTCAGAAACGTCTTTATAAACAAAATTTATTTATGTTACTTACCATATTTTAAGACTCATTTCGAAATTATATTGTTCTTAAAAATAAAGTATTTTAGCGTACTTTACGTCTTTCATATACTTATTATAAAGTACTGACAGCCGAAATATAGTACAATACTATACATATATTATAGTACGGGTGGCAACCCTAGTAGGTACCGAAACGCAAAAACCTGTGATTGTTTAGTTACTTATTTATTGATTTATTTAAGCGTTATTGGACAACACACGTAGGTATGAAAGGGCCAAAAAATTGCAGACATGCGGACGGAAAATGTTTGTTTACAGAGTTTGACATAATACACCTACCTACCTACTTAGCTATAAATTCAAAGTTCAAATCACCAAACGACCTAGTATTAGAACTAGTTTGACTAACTCGGCAGTTTTTCATAAATATCACTTAAGAAATACCTACGACGAGGTAGGTAGGTTCGACGGAGATTTTGCGCGGGCCTTAGGTACCTATTGAATAATATTTGACCATGTAGTCACCAAGTCGGTACTTAGGTACATTGCCTTAGCGCTCTCGAACTAGGCCATATTGTTCAATATTATCTAATTCAATGTATAAACTAGGTACCTACTCCTACATTAAAATGCCTTAATTAATTTACTGCACATGCTTAACAAATAGGTATACATTATTTTATTACTCAGCAACTTCAGTATATTTGCGTATACGTCAAAAATTGTCGGTAATTGTGCACTTACGGCGTAAATCTGATTATTGCTACAGAATGATGAAAACATGCAAGTTCTGCGATTCATCTACATAAACATTACTTGGTCACTGCTATACTATAAAAACAACAACATGTGGAATCCCATACCTTGCAGTAAGTATTGCAAATAAACAACAACAAGCATTAACGCTTAGCACTTTTGTGACAAAAATAAATACTTACCTTCTTATCATCATCACTACATATCGTCGGCTTAGTGCAAGAAGTCATTAACCCACAAAAAGTCAAGTCAGAGAAAAACGGGCCCAAAGTTTTGACTTAGTCAAATGAACATTATTGTTGTAGGTTCGGGTCTAGATTTAAAAATTAAACACAAGTGGTTAGCTAAATATATTTAGTATCAAAACCAATTAATAACTTTGTACAATAATTCCAAATAACTTTTTTAAAAGCCTAAATATGTAGTTAGTGACTTTTTGTCTTTCTCGCTTTAAGGGAACTTACAATTAGTTATTTTTTATTTTAATCACAATTAAATCGAGAATTCGAGAAACACAGTTTTAAACGAGAAATTTGGTTTCATCAGTCTTAATTATTACCTTAGAAACTTTATGAACATTATTTACTAATTAACAACGCATAAACAGTTTTAAAAACTCTACTTCACAGATATAAACTCAACAAAACCACAATAATAACATAAAATTCTCAAAATGGCGTTATTTGTAACTGCAAACTAAAATAACTAAAAAATGATTTTTTTTTATAGTGGAACTTAATATTATATTATAATCCCAGACTCTCACAGCAAGCACTACTTACTTACTGTTATAATACATAAAAACTTCTAAAAGTATTAAAATAAAAAGATCAGCCTTTGATTTTGAACTAATACTGTAAGTACGAAAAAGAGTTAAAAAACCTAGTCATCCATCTTTTTTACTCTTCGTCTTCTGAGTCTGAAGACATTTCTTCAGGTACATAATCACGACTTTCTTTGGCTGGCAAGTTCTGGTACCAGTGGTGAAGTTCCGCGGGTATAATTTTTTCATTGCACATTTTTAGTAAGTCTTTTTTTAGCTAGAGTGATTGGCAGTTTTTGGTTGTAAGCTTTTCTCAAAACGTAAGTGTTATAATTGAAACCCTGTATGGGTTTTTCAAGCTTACGTTTTCGCAGTTGTTTTATTGGGGCCATAGATTGGGATGTATTACTTTTTAATACGTGAAATTCTTTATACTCAGATTTGAAATCGTATCTGTAAAACAACATTCGGCCTTTTTTTCTCTAGTCGAAAAGATTTCACTTTAAGCCATCGCAGATTTTCTCCATTGACATCAATCGATCGATTCTGCATCAAGTTATCACTCAAGTCGTATAGGTTTAAAATATCTGTGTGATTCATAACTATCGGTTCGTACGGTTTTTTCAGGGTTTTATTTTTCTTATTTTTTCTGTTTGATCTAACTAATCGAATAACATTACAGAAGTCTATCATTGAGTACACTGGCATTAAACGCAATTGGTTCTCAATCGCACTGTGCATGCTATCTACCTCCATATGTGTATGACCAGACTCTAAATAAATATGTTCTATTACCTCGAGATGAGTTGTCTGAACTAAATACAACTGCAGGCTTAAAAGGAATTGATTACGATTTTGGTCTCCACAGGTGTCAGTGAATATGGAAATCTCTTTTACAGTAGATGGAAGACGTTTTATTCATAGATACAAAGCCGTACCCACCTCATCGCTTCCTTTTTTGCCATCCAGCTCAGACCAGAGGTATCAAAAGCCGTCATTGGGAGTGCGAGCTTCATAAATGGTAGCATTGTACACATTCAATTTGCGTAGGTAATAAAGAATAGAAACAGTTCCATTTGGGATATGAAGTACCTTTTGTAAATCTAAGGTTATTGAATTAAAGCTTTCATCTTCATTAGCACGAATTTTGTCCAATTCTTTGGCTTCTCGACTTTGTTCTTTTAGTGAAATGTGTAAGTCATATTTTTGTTTCCAAGATTCAAGATCGGGTCCGTTTGTATTTTTGATACTGTTATACTTATGACATGTTAGACATTGGTCATTTTTTGGTTTGTGAAAATCCAAATTATATTCAGTTCCAAATACATTTCTGTACACGTTTATAGTAACAGAAGTCCGAGACGCTTTTTTGCATTCCTCTGTATAAAGTTCGTACATTCTTGAAATAGATAGCGTGCCATCTAAATAGAGTTTTGACGATGTTTTTCGGCAATAGTGCGATTCCATTGTAGGGAATGATTCGATATGTTGTTTTATAAAATGTATATCGTCTTGTTTGGTTTTATTGTGAGCAACATGCTTACCACCTTGGTCTTCTCCTTCAAAAAGACCAGAACTGCCAACCTTGGAAAATGCATTGTTTATAGGGCCGTTTGAAATACAGAGGGTACTTTTAAAAAACTTTTCACATACCTTGATTTTACCTTCATCATTAGAAAAAAAATACGAACGTGACATGGTTCGTTTTCTAACTGCTTTTACGTAACACCTTTGTGGAGGATTTACTGATATGTTCGCGAGTATAAAATCCTTTTGACGACAGTAGTCTTTTAAGCCCCAATATGTTTGACAATTTTTTTTACGTTCTTCTTCGCTGAAATTTAGTGGGCAGTTAAGCTTGCATTGACAACCTCCCGGCTTGGGGGCTTTTCCTGGCAATAACTTTTTGTTATAATTTTTGTACGGTAAATCACAGTGCTTACAATTTTTTTGCTTCTTTCGGTCGTAAGACTTTTCATTTTTTTTGTGCCATCTTGTTGTTTTAATTTTTTTGAGTGTTTTTGTTTCCAACTCATTATCGTCAATATCACTGATCTTATCAGTCAAAAAATCAAAAACAAAACCTAGGTACCTATACAAAATCTCGCCTTAAGGACAAAATTGGTATTTCGCAAATGAAATACTTACTTACCTACAACTTAACAGCATAAAGTAATTTGCACGTATCTTATTATAAATAAATGACAAAGGTAGTTACGCTGTGATCTTCATTCTCCTTATTTAGAATCTTTTCTAACATCAAAGATCCTCGTCTCGTAAATTTAATACCATTTCGCTTCATTTTGTAAGAAATCACTAACTTCTCGCGTAACGTCCATCCCCGGTCGCAGCCGCAACGGTATGACTTCGATCGCGGTGGCTGAACCCCCGTTACCGCGAGAGCAAGACGTACTCGTAGGTATAAATGAGTTGAAATATGAACTGTTGTGCAAGAATATTTCACTAAAGGTGTTCAAATTCATACAAGTTATTTGCCAAAAGTCACTAACCATAATTTAATCACGTGAATTACATGTCTTTGGACATAACAAAAATCGATAAATATCATTAATTACTTTAAAAAATCATTCTGATTGCCATTAATGCTGTCTCCTAGTTTTTTTAAACTTTATAAAGTGCTTTAGTTATTTTATACTAAAGTAAAAGTGGTAATGTGCATCCAATGCTCATTTTGTTAAAAATCATTAAAGCATGATAATAACTTTTATTTTCGTTTTACGGTTTGCTAAAAGTAACTATATGCATATAATGAATTCTAGCTCAAATACTTTCAAAGCTTTATTCATATTGTTTTATTTTTTAAAGTTGATAAGTAACAAAAGTGAATATTTAAACAAAATAAAAAGATAAAAAATAACAAATTTGTTTTGTTTAAAGTTAGTAATGGTCTAAAACCAATTTACATCAAATCAATAAGGCAAAAAGTTAAGTTAATGACTTTAATGTCATGGCTGTAACATCGAAATTATTCAATGTAAAAAAAAATGGATCCGTGCGTTAGAAAGAGTAAGTCGCGGCGAATCCGCCTGTGCTTGTACCTGTACTTAGTGATTTTATGCCATTAGTGACTTCTTGCACTAAGCCGACGATATTATAAAACAAAGTCGCTTCCCGCTGTCTGTCCCTATGTATGCTTAGATCTTTAAAACTACGCAACGGATTTTGATGCGGTTTTTTTTAATAGATAGAGTGATTCAAGAGGAAGGTTTTCATGTATAATAAACTTTGTTTTATGTACGGGTGTTACCGAAAACTCACATAAACCGAAGCGAAGCGAGGGCGGGTCGCTAGTTAAATATAAAATAATCTCACATAAATTTACTTAATCAATCTTCTTGTGCTTATGTTTTGCCTCTTTTAATGTTTTATTGTATTACACTAATGCTAGTTTTAAGTTGCACAAACTTTACTAATGAAATATGGATCATTGGTCTGAAATAAAATATATTATTATTATTATTATTAATGTGAAAGTAACTTTTCGCGTGTTCGGTTTTGAAAATTTTTCAAGTTTTTACATATGTAAACCCTTCATTACACAAAAAAAAACAAAGAAAAACATATATGTAATATCTTCCTATCATTATATTGACCTAGTATTACTTACCTACGGTCGTCGCACTTTACTTGTCAGAGTGTGACAGCTGCTTTATCCACGTCGACAAACACGGCCATAATAGGCGGAGCAAGGTACACATGCTTTGATGAGCAGACATAGGATTCTTTGGGGCAAATTTTCTTGACAGGTAGGAACTTCCTATGTCGATAAACTGAATCATCGCTAGTGGTCCTATAAACTAGTGATCACTCCAAGGTTTGCTTGTAAAAATATGTTTTTATTAAAAGTGTAGAAATCAAATTAAAATAAAAACTAACTCTCTCTTTCTTTTTTCAAAACGATTTAAAAAAAAATCTTGTTAAAATTTTATTCTTCATGAATGTCCCATCTAATTGTTTAAGTAAACGACCAAAATTTGTTCCATATTTTCGGGCGTTAGATAAGCGTCTCCGTTTTGGCTGATAAATCCATTTCAGGTGGCTAAATGACTTTTCAATTTCTGTGGAGGTTATAACAAAATTTCATACAGTGATCATAGTGTCATACCCGAAGATTTTGTGGAACAAATTCTGGTCGTTTACTTTAACAATAGTAGATGTGACATTCATAAAGAAAAAAAAAACCAGTATTTCTTTTAAATCGTTTTGAAAAAAGAAGAATAGAGTTAGTTATTATTTAATTTGATTTTTACACTTAAAACATATTTCTACATGCAAACCTTTGAGTGATCACTAGTATATAGAACTACTATCGATAATTCAGTTTATCGATATAGGAAGTCCTGTCAAGAAAAAATGCCCCAAAGAATCTTATGTTTGTTGATGAGTATTTGTACTGTTTATCCTAATAAACAACAACACAAACCCATCGCAGCGCATCAGCACCCTCACCATGAGTTACAATTACCGTACTCGAAAGAGAGTCTAATGCTCTGTCCCTCACAGTATTCTTTTAGAGTGCAAGGGACAGAGAATTCCACTCGCTAGCGAGTAACTCATACCTAGTAAGGGTACAGCGGTTGTCCGTAACGCGCTGAAGTGCACGTAGTCACAGTCGCAGCTATATTTACCGCAGAGGTTACTAACCCGGCTTCAGCCTTGCCACTTCGTTATCTGGACAATGGGGAAAACCAGCTGGCAACGTATTTGTTTTATGTACGGGTGTTACCGAAAACTCACATAAACCGAAGCGAAGCGAGGGCGGGTCGCTAGTTAAATATAAAATAATCTCACATAAATTTACTTAATCAATCTTCTTGTGCTTATGTTTTGCCTCTTTTAATGTTTTATTGTATTACACTAATGCTAGTTTTAAGTTGCACAAACTTTACTAATGAAATATGGATCATTGGTCTGAAATAAAATATATTATTATTATTATTATTCATGTGAAAGTAACTTTTCGCGTGTTCGGTTTTGAAAATTTTTCAAGTTTTTACATATGTAAACCCTTCATTACACAAAAAAAAACAAAGAAAAACATATATGTAATATCTTCCTATCATTATATTGACCTAGTATTACTTACCTACGGTCGTCGCACTTTACTTGTCAGAGTGTGACAGCTGCTTTATCCACGTCGACAAACACGGCCATAATAGGCGGAGCAAGGTACACATGCTTTGATGAGCAGACATAGGATTCTTTGGGGCAAATTTTCTTGACAGGTAGGAACTTCCTATGTCGATAAACTGAATCATCGCTAGTGGTCCTATAAACTAGTGATCACTCCAAGGTTTGCTTGTAAAAATATGTTTTTATTAAAAGTGTAGAAATCAAATTAAAATAAAAACTAACTCTCTCTTTCTTTTTTCAAAACGATTTAAAAAAAAATCTTGTTAAAATTTTATTCTTCATGAATGTCCCATCTAATTGTTTAAGTAAACGACCAAAATTTGTTCCATATTTTCGGGCGTTAGATAAGCGTCTCCGTTTTGGCTGATAAATCCATTTCAGGTGGCTAAATGACTTTTCAATTTCTGTGGAGGTTATAACAAAATTTCATACAGTGATCATAGTGTCATACCCGAAGATTTTGTGGAACAAATTCTGGTCGTTTACTTTAACAATAGTAGATGTGACATTCATAAAGAAAAAAAAAACCAGTATTTCTTTTAAATCGTTTTGAAAAAAGAAGAATAGAGTTAGTTATTATTTAATTTGATTTTTACACTTAAAACATATTTCTACATGCAAACCTTTGAGTGATCACTAGTATATTATAGAACTACTATCGATAATTCAGTTTATCGATATAGGAAGTCCTGTCAAGAAAAAATGCCCCAAAGAATCTTATGTTTGTTGATGAGTATTTGTACTGTTTATCCTAATAAACAACAACACAAACCCATCGCAGCGCATCAGCACCCTCACCATGAGTTACAATTACCGTACTCGAAAGGGAGTCTAATGCTCTGTCCCTCACAGTATTCTTTTAGAGTGCAAGGGACAGAGAATTCCACTCGCTAGCGAGTAACTCATACCTAGTAAGGGTACAGCGGTTGTCCGTAACGCGCTGAAGTGCACGTAGTCACAGTCGCAGCTATATTTACCGCAGAGGTTACTAACCCGGCTTCAGCCTTGCCACTTCGTTATCTGGACAATGGGGAAAACCAGCTGGCAACGTAACCCTCAGTGTTAAAAAAACAATTAATTTATAACCGTGGCTGTACCAGCTTAGAAACTTGTCTTGTCAGAATGTATGAAACTACACTGGCCCGCAAAACTAAGCATCAGACTTTTAATGGAAATTTCATAGAAAGTGCGATACTTGGATATTGTGGGCCAGTATAGTTCTACGAGTATACTTTGGGATGACATAGTTCGAACGCTTATTGCCGTATGAAGACGAAATTTGACATATTATGTAGAATAGAACATTTTATTCTAGTCGATAAACGACCGGTGAACGATGAAAACGAATAGTGTTGTAACTAATTTCAGTACTTACCTAAGTACATCGCGACCCCATACCCCTGTGAGTAGGTAGGTACAGGGGCGGCTTTAAAATGTCATTTTTGTGCCTTAATTTAGCTAACTTGTCGAAAAAAAGTTCTGTTTGAGGGAAGGGAGGGGGAGGCGTAGCCCCCTGGGCCGCCATTGTGTGAGTATAGAAAATGGGGATACGTCGATACAATGGGACAACTCAAGAGTGAAATATCATTGTAATCTCTTCAGACTTACTCAGAGCCACTAGATCTTTAGCTGTGGCGTTATTCCTTCAGCACAGAAAACTTTGTCAGCGAAATCTAGGTCGAACCAGCCAGTTTTGATCCGAGTACGTAGGAGTAACGCACAGTAATTCGTGTCTGCTACGCTGGACCGCGGTAGTCGTCCTCCAAAACTCTTCTTTATTGATATCTCAGGTACGTGTGTGTGTGTTTATTTATTCCCATCCGCACTGTGCCGTAGCTATTAGCAGTTTATACAACAAGGAAAGTAAATGGTTCTGTTTCTGTTGTGGCGACTGTCGAACTTGTTTAAAATAGCAGCTCGTTAGTGCGCAATTTCGCCCAAATTCCGGTCGGCTGATTAAACTCGGGGCTTTGTTGCTGTTTTGCTAAACGCACAACAATCACCCAAATTTTAATTAAATATACTTGTGTTTTTTACATGTTTAACATAACGGGAATAAATGAAGGAGCATTATCGGAGCAGACTTAGTTTAAAAATATATGTGAACATGTTCTATATGGCCTATGGCCTTTTAAAATAGAGCAAAGTTCAGATATTAGCTCCTTTGGTAGGATGGTAGGTATTTTGATAGCGACAAGGTTATATTCAAATTGGGTTGACATTGTAAATTGCCGTTAATTAATAAAGAATAAAGTTAATTTCACAAGGGCAAATTTCAATATGTTACTTACGTTTACAAATTCGACAGATCCCCGCTGCGATATAAGTACCTAACAAACCTAGGGATAGCTCGTTAAAATATCAGTTGAACAGAATGGTTTCTCCACGAGCCCGTCTGGAACATATATTTTTGTTTTTACTTGTATACTCATTTAGTGCATTCATCCACTAGTTTTAGCTCTAGTGACCGACCTACACCTGCCTCCTCGTGCCACAACCACAACGGCAACACGATGACTCACGCCGAACAAGTCAAACAACGGCGTGCGGACGAGCGGCGGAACACTTGCACTAATATTTGCTTGGCTTCGACCTTCTTAGATGAACTGCAATTAATGGGAAGTACGTGGACGGTAAGTTAATACTAGGACGAGTCGATACGATTGAATTTACGCGATATTATTGAACTAACTTCAATATCGACTACATACAACATAATATGAATGTCGCAGCGGCGAGTTTAAGTAATCCATAGGCATGGATAAATAATTGACTCGTCGTCACAACGATGTGACAACCTGGTGTTCGCTCTGACGGGACTACTTAAAATCGCCACTGCGATTTCGCTCGTTCGTCCGACCGACCGACCGCTGTTTTTGTGAGAATAACATCACTGCTCCGGTTCTGTTCTTCGAGCGTAATGTCTATTTCTGGGCACGCTATCTGCAGCCTAAACGACTTGACGGATTTTAATACGAGGTGTCATTCCATTCGTCTTGACTGTAGAATTAACAGTGTCCTTAAAACTCAAATATTTGCAGCCCAGCATTTTGATCCACACTAGACGACTGGATGTCACTTCTATGGAATCTCGAATAGGAATTAATCTCGATCGCGATCGAGAATCGCCCACGTCTTTACCACGGTCTTATAATAATGTATTTTTCTCAAACATGCAATGAAATGTTGGCGTTATGTTTGTTATTTGGCTTCAAAGTGTTACGTTGCGGGCGGAACAACTCGAGAGAACTGTAAAGGAATTTCATACAAAATTGAAAGCCTAGGCCGGGAAGTATTATTTTTTTAATTTTACTAAATTATATTTTTCACATTTTTAAGAAAAAGTTATAACGTCATGTACTAGGAGTGCATAAACGTTTGAGACATCCGCGCTGTGTCATATGCGCCCGCCGGTTGCCCGCACCGCCTGCGATCTAATTGTAAGTTGCGCTATGCCTGATATGCCTCCTAATTACCGCCGCGCTCGTGATACTTTATTTTAACATGCAATTACTTTTCTTCCCTAGGGTGGACATTATATCAATTTACTTTTTTGAGTGATGTATTTCATTGCATATGCTTGAGAAAAGCACCATACCTACTATATTCTATACCACTCGGCCTGCAACCCCCTACTTCCCGGCCCTTTGAGTTTGAGTTTCCCGTCGAGTAATGCTTAATATTGTTTGGAAATTGTGGCAAACAGGTGAAAAGGTAAGGAATGTTATGCCGGCACTTCACTTGGCTATTTGTGTTCGCGTATTTGTAATATTTGACAAATTACCGCTATAATGTAGACGGTTTATATGCCGAATATTTGCCTGATTTGTCAAAACGGCCAATAGCAAACATCATACCCGCGCGCTTGTCGGTTTTTCGTCGCACATGAAAGGGCACCAAATAGGCAAATACGCCAATAAGGTGTCTACAAGTGGCTTGAATCTTAATATGTTTCCCATCCAAAGCACCAATACAGTGTGGAAAACGTTCATGAAAGCCTTGTTCTACGTCCAACCAGTCTAGAAATTTAAAAATTGAATATCACAGGTTTGACATTTTGCGGTTACAATAATAAATAAAATATATTCAAGATATGGCTGGATTCAGTTGATAACGGATTCGCGACGGTAAGGAAACAATGAGGCTGAGTCCCCGAAGGTTAAATTAAACAACATCTGTGCGACCACTTGGCATGGCAACTGATCTTGCATTTAATTAATTAAATGAACTGTAGGTAACAGCATTAATTATTTTATACATGCTGTTCTTATTAGTGGCTTATTTAAACAAAGTTCTACACCTCATAAGCATTCCCATTCGTTAAGACTGCGCCGAGCGTACGCCGGATGTACAGTGGCGCCCTCATTACTTTTATTGTGTTTTCTAATAAACTAAAGTATTTTCTTGAAATTGGACGAAACGTTTTTGTACTACAAATTAAAACATAACTTATAGGGTATATCATATAGTTTAATAACAATTCACCTTCGAGTTATTAACTTAACGGAAAAAAGTGGCCACCTTTTCCCGTTAAGCTGACTACTCCAAGGCAAGTGTTATTAAAGTTTGTTATGTATCCCATAAATTGTGTTTTTACTACAAAAACATTTCGCCTGATTCCAAGGAAATTCTTTAGTTAATTAAAAAAACACAATAATAGTTATGAGGGCGCCACTGGACGCTTGGCGTTTCCTCGGCGCAGTCTTAATTGTACCACAACTCAAGTGCGAGAGATATCGCTTAAATACCTATATCAATACACATTTCTGAATAAAATAACAATAAAAAAAATACAATATCACAAAAAATCTAGGTACATAAATCACGTATTTAAAAACGCTATACAGCGTCCAGTCTTATAAAGGTAACGAGCTTATTAAACTAAAATTTAAATTATGGAATGTATTGCTCTTACAATAGAATTAATATAAGTTACAAAATTTATGCGAAATTTGAGATTACATGAAAATAAATACTAAATTATTAGTTTACTTACGCCATACTGGCTTATATTTAGTTAAATAAAAGTCAACAAGTAAAATGTTTTATAAAACAAACAAATGACATTTCACGACGACCATTCGGAAAAGACTTTAACTTAACATGTTTATATTTACTATGACCACAACGTCTTATAAATGGAGTCGAACAGCGGTAAAGGAATTTCTTGGTCAACTGTACAATGGAGTGCGTTGCGAGATGTCATGCCAGGACATATCAGGAACACAATTCACACTAACAAAACAAAATATGAGAAGTAAAAACTTGAAATACGACGTCAAATTAAGACTGATATGTAAATTCAATTCAGGAAAAGGAGATCCATTTTGATTGAGTTTCCGGTTGTAAGTAAATCAGCAGGAACCCTGAGGTTTCATTCTTCTGGGTCCAAAGGACATGAATTATTCCAGTTTTGCTCAGGTCTTGGACTGGCTGTTAAGGACTTAATTGAGACAATGTCAACTTTCTTCCACCGTTTTTCCTGTAACGAAAGTTATTCATATGATTATATGACTAATCTTCCTTATACAAAGGAAAAAGTTACGGATTGTTAAGGATTTTCTAATTGAGCCCTTAACTATGTACAATAATTTTGCAATTCAAAGGAAAAACAATGGAATAAAGTTAACGTTGTCTCAATGAAGTCCTTAACTATGTACAATATTTTTGCAATTGACCCTAATAACAAGTTGTGTCAAATTTATGGCAAACATATACAGTATGTAACATGACGAGAAGCAAACCTTTAAGGACATTAATGGCCAGGTCGAGTTTAGTATAATACCACACTTCTTATTAGTATTAGTTCATTATCTTTTGATTGATTAATTTATGCAGAAACCTATTGTTACCTTTTTTCAAAGTCGGTTAACACTATTTGTATCATCCTGTGACACTAATAATAAACATTACTGATAACTAAGTAATTACACAAATTCTTGCAACTGCAGCTTTAACTATGACCGCAAGTATGATTATCGATATCATTATCACCTCGGGTATCGCTTATAACGTATGTTTAACACATTAAAAGTTATTTAAGACCACATTTTGCTGAGATAAACATACAAGATTATTCAAACACATCGGAACTGACATTTGAGCGGACATTATTGTCAATTTATTTCTCTTCAGCCAGTTCGCTCATTAGGACACAAAAAGGTTCGAGGGCGAAAAATTACATGTTACGTAGGTGTCATGTCAAATTGATGTTTTCATGTTGATAGGAGTTTAAGAATTATTATAATAAAGAAGAAATATGCCATCTAATTTTAGTGCTGAGGAGATCATGGACATGATACTTATTTATGGTGAGTGCCGGTGCAACGGCAGTGCCGCTCTCAGATTGTACACTGAAAGATTTCCTGCTAGAAGACAGCCAACGAACGCACGTGTCATTGTAAGGGCTATTACACGATTGCGGGAAAATAATCGGCCGGTTCCTTTAACTACGGGTGGATCAGGAACCCGCATGGCTCTTGGAGTCGAGGAACAAATATTAAGTCATTTCGAAGACGAGCCTGGCTCCAGCACAAGTAGAGCGGGGCGATTTTATTTTATTTTATTTTTCACCGGATTTAACGCCGTTAGACTTTTTCTTTTGGGGTTGGGTCAAACAACTGGTCTTTAAAAAAGAGTCCAGAACTGAAGCAGAAATGAAATTACGCATTATACAAGCTTTCGACAAAATTAAATCACGTGCCCGGGAAAATCCAAATTTATTACGCAGCGTTCATTACAATAACCAGCGTCGTTTGCGACAAATTAGAGCAACTGGTGGACGACACATTGAACTGCGTCGCATTTAATGGTAAGTGTAGACACAGCCTAATTTGAACTGACGTGTTAGGTGTTATGATGTGACATGTAAACGTGACATGGGTGCATAAGCGGACCTTGACCTCCCCTTGACATTTACAATTGATAAGACAAGAATGTAAACAATGAATACAGGGGGTTTTAAAAATAATTATGAAAAAAAATGATGTTAAACGACTTTATGCAAGTGATAGTACTTCAATAATTAACGCACCATAGCTTAATTCCCCACCTAAACATTAACGGGTTTAAAGGTTTGCTTCTCGTCATGTTACATACTGTATGCCGACTGAATGTCCCTAAGACGTCAAAAATAACTACGCACGCCTAAATGCCGCTGGTAAAAGGATCTGTGTATATTTGAAGTGATGGCTAGAAATATATTAGTGACCTCAACTAAACCAGTCGTTCAGCAAAATAATAGAATACAGTCTCATTTTTGAATACATAAACACGTAAATATTTGTCGTTTCCTATAATAATAATCTTCACTCTTAATCACAATTGATATGTATATTTAGGTACACAGTTAACTTAAGCATTTGTGAGATCCATTTGATAATAATTAAAATAAATAAATAAATAAATAATAATCTTTAAGTCATATCGCATTCGTGTTTAACATGCGGGAACGAGTTTTGTGGTAAACGACCAGATTACGGTTAAAAAATCTCAATTCTTATACATACTTACTTAATAAAAAATCTCTTAAGTATCACTTTCTCGCGTAAAAACGATATTTCGGAATGTATACGACAACATACAATTATATTATGCAGATGAGAGAATAATAGTTTGTGCGTCAAATCATTCTTAAATCGATTTTAAATATTAGAAATGGCAAAAAAAATCTTGTAATATAATATAACACACAACATAACCTCATCAAACATGTTTCATGGCCCCGTAGCTCGCGCACGCATCCTTAAAATTCGTCACATTAAAAATCGCAAAATAATCATCGTGTAAAAATCGAACAACATTCTCAATGGGACAAAGATACGCGTTATACACTTTCATGTCGTCTATCGGGTCCATGACTGTCATGACGACGTTCTGCTTCGTTTTGCAGAAACTCATCTTGTTGGTGACGTCCTCGCCGTTGTACACCACGCGGAAATAGAAGTCCTGCGCGACCGCTTTCCTTTTGGTAAACTTGAACTCGTCCCGCAGATCCTTTTTCCTGTAGACCTCGAATACCATCCTCGAGGCGTACTGCACGCTGTAATGCTGGTAGTCCGACAACCCGAGCGCTAAAATCAACGGCTGCAGCGTCTTATCATGACCCGAGTACAACACAAACTTCGGCTTGTTTTCAGAGATCATCCTTATCATATTCTGCACGATATTATGTATCAGCCCGTACGCCAACAACAACCCACGCTTCCTATTATGCAAGTTCTTTATCTCCTGCCGGTAACTCCACTCCAAATACGCAAACAGTGACGTAACATGTTCCTTCTTTATGCAGAATTCCTCTGTTATTTCTGGGGTGGGTTCTCTGTAATCCTCGTCAAAGTCCGTATCCATTCGGGCGTCATTCGGGAAATTGAAATCGGCGTCTAGATTCTTCTTTACGATCACAACATCGTCGTATGCATCGGCATTGTCCAGGTACCTCTGTTGGTAGTACAGTAGCTTCTCTCTTTCCATTTGTGCGTCGAAATCAAGCGGTGCTTTCTTATCTTTTGCATCATAATATTTCCCTATAATATCTCTAGCCTTTCTGCCTATCTCGTTGTTGAAGTCTAGCTGGTTATTGATGTAGTCTAATTCCATATTGAGCGTGTCGATGTCTATGTCAAGTAAATTCCTTCGCGGCAGGGTTTCTTTGCGGAGTTGTTTATTTTTCCGGAGGGTGAGTTTTGGTTTTTCTGTTTTTCTCGTGCAGGGCAGGGGCGCGTCGTGACACATGTGGGCGAGTATGCCGTCTCGCACCACTTCGGCGTCCGGCCGTTCTTGGGACTCAAATAACACCTTTGACAGTTTGCTGACGAGCTCTTTTAAGGCTGGGTGGTTATCGAGACGATGCTTTGATTGTAAGCCGATTTTCCTGTAAAGTAAAAGGACATTGATTTTATTGTCATGATTTCATATCTATTTGGTTATTCGGCGTCTGGCCGGTTCCCATGTCAGTACAGAGACTAATTCCTGGGTTTTATTGATAGATGAAAGCTTAACTGCTGTATGTATGTGGTAGGTTTGGAAAGCTTAGTATTCTAACTTGGTTAGAGACAAGAGCTTTATTGATTTTGTTAGATGAGAGCTTAATTTCTCAAGTGGTTAGTTGAGAGATGAGAGCTTAGTTTACTATCGTGGTAAAGGACGTGAGCTTAATTTATTGACTTGGCGATAATCGAAAATATTGAGAAACGAGAACTTAATTTGTTAATTTGATGAGAGATGAGACCTTATTTACCAAGTTGGTGAGCGACAAGAGCTTAGTTCATTAATATGGTGAGAGATGAGATCTTAGTTGACTAACTTAGTAAGAGATGAAAGCGTAGTTTACTAACTTGGTGGGTGATGAAAGAGCTTAATTCATAGACTTGGTGAGAAACGAGAACGTAGTGTACAAATTTAATTAGAAACGAGAGATTAATTTGCTAACTCGATGAGAGATGAGAGCGTAGTTTACTAATTTGTGAGTGATGAGAGCTTAGTTTACTTATTTTTTAAAAGACGAGACCTTATTTATTGTCTTAGGGAGAAACGAGAGTTCAGTTTACACACTTGGCGAGAGACGAGAGCTTAATTAACTGAGTAATCTCGTGTGGATGATGAGTTGATGAGAGATGGATTCGCGTGTAGGGACTGACTTGGCGAGCGCGTAGTGCGCGGCGCAGGCGCAGTCCCGGAAGCAGAACGCCACACTGTGTGCCTCCCGCGCCCGCGCCAGTCGGCTTCCCGCGCCGCCGCGCGCTGCGCCCCACGCCGCGCCCGCCAGCGACTGGAACGTGCGCCGGTAGCGCGTGCTGTACACCACCACTTCGCCTGGGAACCGATGAACCATTGATTTAACGACACATTCAAATATATCAAACAAAAAAAACAGCCACGTGCGACTCGGACACGAAGTGTTCTTGTTATAGGGACTAGTGATGTGCCGGCGGTAACTTACTCGTTACCAGTATAATACCATTTGGTAAAATACTCAGTAAATTACCAATGCTACCGGTAATATTACCAGAAGCGGACATAGAGATCGTGTATTTCTGTTTCCTTTCTTTATTCATTTATTAAATCCATGGTGTCGGATCACTAGTGGTCCAAATGAAAAAAAATAATAGCTCACACCCAGGGCTACCAAAAACACCCCCATGTATGTTCAGCGATTTTTAGTACTTTCGGAGATATTGATCATTTTAGTCGGATTTTTTGTAATTTTCCTTGTGTCCATGTTACAAAAACTCATTAATTTCATGTAGAATTTCAATATTTTTTCAGTGGTTTCTTACATGTATACAATTATTATGAACTAAGAATGTTTTTAAAGCTACTTGCCATTTTTTTTCCCGTCAACTTTTTGTGTAATCATGCAAAGTTACTTTCTCCATACTAAGTGAACCCCATGTTTGTTTTTCATCTAGTTTCAAGTGTAATTATTGTAACGCTGTGTATAATTTTAAAACTTGATTGTTCTTTTATTTTATTCGTAAGTATCCGGTTTTCACGTGATAGATATGTATGAAGTTAGGGTTTGCAATTCGAATATTCGATTATTCGAATTATTCGCCATAAATGTTATACGAATTCGACAATATTCATTATTCGAATAAAACGAATATTTCGAATAGTGCACAAATTTGTCTGTAATTATTTACCTTAGCAAAACATTAACAAAATGCCAGGATTAATTATCCTCCATATTAAAGAGTTCGTGGAAATAGATTTAAATATTAAAAATAACTACAAATGTAAGACAAACAATATATTACCTATTTTGCTTTATTCTTGCCAAAATCAAACTCCCTAAAAAGAACTAAATACCGTACCGTAATAGGTAAGCTGTTCTCGAGGGTCATCACAAATAGGCTGACGCGACGGCTGGACGACTTCCAACCACCAGAGCAGGCCGGGTTTCGCGGAGGTTTTGGCACCATAGACCACATACACACTGTGAGGCAGATTATACAGAAGACCCAAGAGTATAATCAGCCTCTGTGTCTCGTTTTCGTGGACTACGAGAAGGCCTTTGACTCTGTCGAGACCTGGTCTGTTTTGAGCTCCTTGCAGCGATGCCAAGTGGATTTCCGATACATCGAAGTGCTGAGAAGTCTGTATGACGCTGCCACTATGTCCGTCCAAGTACAGAGCAGTCAAACAAAACCGATTCCATTGCATCGAGGAGTAAGACAGGGGGATGTTATATCCCCAAAACTGTTTACGAATGCATTGGAAGACGTTTTTAAGACTCTTACCTGGAATGGGCGGGGCATCAATATTAACGGCAAATACATCTCGCACTTAAGGTTTGCCGATGATATCGTAGTGTTTGCGGAATCGCTGCAGGAAGCTCAAGAAAAGCTGTACAGCCTAAATGAAGCCTCTAGACGTATTGGTCTCCGGATGAATCTGGACAAGACGAAGGTTATGTTCAATGACCTCGTCGTTCCGGGACCAGTAATCATCGATGGCACACCTCTCGAAGTTGTCAAGGAATATGTCTACCTCGGGCAACTAATGCAGTTAGGTAGATACAACTTCGAAAAGGAAGCCGATAGGAGGATCCAATTGGGCTGGGCAGCGTTTAGGAAGTTGTACCACATATTTTCGTCGGATATACCGCAGAGCCTGAAGACGAAAGTCTTTGACCAGTGCGTCCTACCTGTGATGACGTACGGAGCCGAGACGTGGACACTGACTGTGGGGCTAGTCCATAAGCTTAAAGTAGCTCAACGTGCTATGGAAAGAGCTATGCTCGGAGTCTCTCTGAATGACAAAATTCGGAACGAAGTGATTCGTCAGAGAACCAAGGTGACCGACATAGCTCTGAAAGTTAGTAGGTTGAAGTGGAAATGGGCTGGTCACGTATGTCGCAGAACGGATAACCGCTGGAGTAAGCGTGTTTTGGAGTGGAGACCGCGTCTTGGCAAACGTAGCGTGGGACGCCCTCTGGCCAGATGGCGGGATGACTTGCATAAGAGGGCCGGCAGCGACTGGATGCATAAAGCATTAGACCGGGCTCTGTGGCGTTCCTTGGGAGAGGCCTATATCCAGCAGTGGACTGCAGCGGGCTGATGATGATGATGATGATGAATTGGTAAAAGGGTAGCGAGCTAGGGAGCTAGCAAGTTCGGCTACATGCTAGGTATCTGGAGAAGATACCATAAATGTTTTTTTGAATTGTAAGGTCATTACATTTTAAATTAACATCACATATTTTACAATTACACAACTTAGAATCATTATTTTGTTTAATTTTCAAAAATATTCGAATTATTCGAAATATTCGAATATTCGAATGTTGGAAATCTAAATATTCGTATTATTCGAATACTAAAATTGAACGAATATTGCAAACCCTAATGAAGTATAAATATGAGGGAGTAATATTCCCGGTAATATTGGTAAAATACTCGGAAATATTAAGTATTTTACCAGTAACATTGGTAATATACTAAACTACTAAACCCATCTTAACATTATTAGTTTAAAAGGGTCCGTCTGGTGCTAAAATAGTATAAACATGTATTTAAAACATAGGTCATATTTACGAAATTTGAATGTTACCGTATATTACCGCTTTTTGGTAATGTTTCTGGTAGCGTTACTGGTAAAATACCCGCTTCGAGTAAGTTACCGGTAACGGCACATCACTAATAGGGACTGATCATAGCTAGCGCGAGAGGCGCGTACCGGTCGCTGCGCAGTCAATATTGTATGAAATATGTATGTATGTAAACTCTTTATTGCACAAAAAAATATAAATATTACAACATTGTTATTAAAGTAATGTACAAAGGCAAACTTATCCCTTAATGGGATCTCGTCCAGCTATCCCTGAAGGAGATTAGTAAGGACAATACATGAGGTTGGACAAATACAAGTTTGCATCAAAAGTAGCAAAAAGAGATGATGATAATTATTATAAATAAATAAATACTAACCAATTAGCGTAATATAAACTTACATATATATTGCACATATATATATACATCTATATACATATAAGAAGTGGTTCGTGACGAAACATAGCAAGCGTCCCATCCGCACGCCTCGAGCTTCATGTATCTATTACGGTTTAAGAGTTACAGCGATTGTTAAGGTTAAGCATAAACCATTTTTTCATGTTGTTATAGCACCTCATACTCTGTGAAAATTCATCTTTCTACCCATTATGCAGTTGATGAGGTTCTGACAGACAGTCACACAGACGGCCAGCACAGACTTACTAACTAGATCCGGTTGGCACCCTATATGTACGGAACCCTAAAACCAGGCGGTCCTATCGCTACATTCATCAAAAGAAACAGCATCTCAGAAACCATGTCATTGCAACTTGAAATCTTAAGGATTAAAATGGAATGCCGATATGCTACTTTTTCACCGGCTAACACGTGCAATTATTTTTTATAGCAGAATAGCAATTATATAGCCAATGAAGTATTAGTTTTTGCATTATTTTATTTTCTTACGTTTTCTTTCTAACCATAAAAACTAATATTTTCATTTCATACATATGACGAATCATCAGAAGTTAGTGTCTATATATGTTTATAAATTACAAACCATTGTCCCGTTTCTCCGTCGGATCTACGTTCTCCAGCCCGAGCTTCTCACCATATGCGTCCTTCAGGATGTTACCTACACACAAATAAAACTATTAAAATCATTTTATCGATTTTATGTGCTAATCTGACATCATAATCAGTGCTAAGAGAGCCTGGGTGGAACAGGAGAGGAGACAACTTGACAAATCGATTTCTGGACCTGAAAACCTTTCATGGCGTTATTTTTACAAAAGTGGTAGTTTTCAATAATATACAAAGACATTTAATTTAATGTTTCATCAAATTTCTGCAGTCTTTATTTGGCTCAATGGTAGGTAGTCTGGTAGAGAATTCCTTTAGACATTACGTCGGCAATTAATAGCAACTTTGTATACTGTGCAATAAAGTTGAAATAAATAAATAAAAACTCTACCACCTAATTTTACGTACACTTACTCCGTACAATGTAAAATTAAGTGAATTTAACCTTTTGAACACCTTACGTCTAATACAAACTGTGTCACTCACAAACCAAACATGTCTGTCGGTCAGAGCAGACTGGCGGTCAAGAGGTATAGTGTGAGCCTAACGAAAAAGGGTGCAAGTCGAAGTAGCTCGTAATAAAAAAGTTAATACATCTTAAATTATGTACAGAGTATAACATACTTTGTCTCCCACAGGCACGGAAATGTTAACTGAATGAACTCCGTGACTGCGTCTCGGCCGCGTCCAGTAGCGGTTTAGGGTAGGGTGCGGTTGGACGCCAGATATAAAGGTTCGCCTGCGGCTGGTTATTTAATTCTATTCTATCCCCTGGCTTGTTTCGTATGGGTTTGAATGGGCGCGCTCTCATACTCGTCCAGCAACAGCCTTTTTCCCAGTCGCTGAAGTAATGTACTAATTCCATTTTTCACTTGAGCCTCGCAATTAATTTGGAGCAGAGCCAATGTGTATACAGAAATCCGTAAAAAAAAGAAGCTGCTAGACATTGCCACGGTCGTAGCTCTGAGAAAGTGGAGGTGGACGGACCACACGTGTCGTGCTACGGATGACAGGTGGGGCGCAGGAGTGCTCAAGTGGAGACTTCGTACCGGCCAAAGAAACCAACCAACCGACGATCTCGTTAAGATAGGGGGGAGAGATATAACGAGGAAAGCTCAAGATCAAAAGAGATGGCCGGCATGAAACTCACTCAGCATTGGGTGGCGATAGGTTGAAAAACAGAGTGTGTAGCGCACTGACCGACGGTGAGCATCTGCAGCAAGCCGCGCGGCGTGAGCTGGCCGATGGCGCAGCGCGTGCCGGCGGCGCGCGGCGGCAGCGCGGGGAAGTTGTGGAAGGGGCCCGCGCCCGCCACCCACCACGCGCGCCCCAGCGAGCTCGCGTTACCCACGTACTCCTCGTAACTGAATATGCCCCACCAAATAGAGTTATTACGACCTGATAAAACTTGCTCAATTGCAGGCAATTACGAGTGTGCATTGAAAAGTTCTAAGACTGGTAAAAAAACTAAGCGGCTCACATTTTATAACAATTTAATTTTTCTTCTGTCTCAATAAAGGTCAATGCACTTAGTCTGACTCGCCTCCAACTTCATTATACTATCAAAAAAAGTACCTCCATATTAGTACTTTTTTCAATAGCATTTCAGGTATCTTTATTTTAATTTCCTTATGCAGACGACGTAAAAGGGCACAATGCTAGTCCGAATTATTGTTTTGCCCTTTACAAGATCTATCATGAAAAGGGCAAAACAATATCTATCATCCCCCTGCAATCCCAGAAAACTGAAGCCTTTACCTTATTATCTATCTATTAACTGAGGAACTTTCTTTATTTCCTTATTACACAGAGTAAACTAGGAATAACAGTAACTAATACTGTGTGTGATAATACTGAAAATAAACCTCTATCATCTTACGTCCTCAGCAATGGAGAGACCGGTCGCGTGTCACATGGCAACTTATCACCGCCATGAAGGTGTGTGAGAGGGCCGCGGTCGCCGTGCCGCGTCACGACGAGCACCCCTTGCAGCAACCATGTGTCGCTGTCCACAACACCTGAAACATTCAGTTCTTATTTAAGAAGTAACAACTGGTTGATTGGAAATCTGATTCAAGATTTGTTTTAATTAATAGCTTTCACTCCTGTCAAGGTGTATTGTGCCAGTGTTGAGTTATTTGTAGACACTCCCATGAACTTATTATAGAAATAAGTCCATGATGTCAGATGCGATGACAATTGTTCGGTATATTCCCTCATGGTCTAAACAGAAGCACATGGGGTTAGCTCCACACACTTCTGTCAAGTCCGAAAATCTGATTGGCTATGAACTGGCTCACAATCTGATAGTTCATCCAAAAATATACAATATTACATAAATAAAAGGGATGGCTACAGACAGGTCAAATCAGCTACAGTGCAATAGCTCCTAGAAGCTGCTTCAGGTTTGTACTTGTCTCTCACTTGCTGTCATACACTCTTATTAAGAGTGAGTAAGACAGAAGTACAAAGCTGAAGCACTTTGTAAGTGCTTACAGACTGTACTTTTAATCTAGTGTCAAAACTATAGCTGAAATGGAAATTTCATTAAATTGTTACAAGAAATAATGTTTTAATCGTTTTGCATCATTTAGATTTTAGAAGTTAAATTTTTTAGTTGGTGTAAACTAATTAATGTACAACTGTGAACATCTCTTACACATTGCTAGTATCAATTTTTGCTTAGCCTAAAATTTTCTACTGTAAGTAGCCTTGGAAAAGTTAATAATCTTTAATATAATACTGCAAAATCATTATTATGTAAACGGATCCTACCTTCGGCACCCCGCACAATGCTGTCAGGAGGATTACAAGCCTTGAGATAAATTTTCCGGTATTTTATGTCACTTTTAGATATGTATTCATTTTGTACAATCTTTTTAATTGCTGTAGTCTCTTCTCCAACTGATATGTATTTGTACATGACTAAAAAAATACAAAATATACCTCGTGTTCAAGTGTGCTACAAACAACCAAAATATTTTGAACGTTATAGAACTTATTACAACAAGAAAAGACTTACCCGTTATCAAGAAACAAATCCATATACTCATTCCAACGTAACAATAAAACGCTCTGTGGTGAAATGAAAACCTCATAATCTCGGCAATCATTTTACTCCTGTTTATAAATGTTAGGGACATTATAAATCACTGCGTCATTTTGTAGGAAAACAATATTGTCGGCATTGCCTACTTCTGTCCATGTATGTACCGATATTATGCACGAAGATTCGCAGCGACCCCTACACAACTCATTAAAATCGTTTCTTATACTGAATAGGACACTTAACTTAAGTAGAAACTTTGCATTGTCACTTCTTTTCTATAACTTACAAGCCCGAAAAAGAAAATACGCGAATATTCCCTATAAAAAACAGTCAATTCAACTATATTACTACAATATAAACATACTCCTATTTTATTTATTTTTTTTCCTTGTTGAATGGCTTATTGCTACGAGGCACTTTGCCAATGTCAAGCACATGTCAAGTGGTTCGAGTTATTTGACGTAGGAAACTGTAGAGCGCTATGTTTTTCCCCCCAAAGGAAAAGGAAGGGATAATCTGAGGGAGTTAGTTTTGTTAAAATACATATATATATGGACATACCATATTATATACCATAAACTGTCAAGTAAAATGCTAAATATTATGGAAGAAAAAAATTACAATTTAATATAATTTTTATCTAGAAACTCTGCCAAAGCTTTCGTAGCATTAGGGTCAGAATTAACTAAAAGTGTTTTGGCATTGGTTGGAAGGAGAACTTTTAGTTTAATCAGATGATCATAGAGACAAAATCTGTTTAACGGGCAATCAAAAAATATATGATCAATTGAACCAATCTCATAACCGCATTGGCATTCTGCACTATCTTTAACCTTTATTTTGAATAGAAATTCTGGAGAACACACGTGACCAAGTCTAAGACGAATAAGAGAACTGGTTACCTTTTTTTTAAATTTAAATTTGTAAAACCAAGGTCTGGGTAATATATTTCTTTGGATTTGATAGTAATGTAGTTTATTATCAGCTACCCATAAGCTCGACCATGTTTCAAATAACTTAAACGAGGAGATTGCATCCAGATCCTTACTAAAACATTGATATATGGAGCGATTACCATTTATACATGCATCTCGAGCAGCTTTGTCAGCAGCTTCATTTCCATGTATACCTTTATGACTTGGGATCCAAGACAACACAACTTCGAATTGTAATAAGTGGCAAGAAAACAGAGCCTCTTTAATGAGACATATTAAAGGTGATTTAGCGCAGTTTTTAAACGAATTATATGTAATAGCCTGAATAGAGCTAAGACTATCCGAAAAGATAACTGTTTTAGACAACTTGTGATCAATCACAAACCTAACCGCCTTCAAAATGGCATAACATTCTCCAGTGAATATAGAGCATACCGTGGGCAACTTAAATTTGTGGGTTTCACCAGAATTATCATGAATGAAAGCACAGCCAGCCTGTCCATTATTGTCAAGCTTTGAGGCATCTGTATAAATTAAATCCCATTCCTGCCACTTCGCTCTTACTGCAGCCAAGAACCTGTTATTAACAGAGGTCGAGTTTCTCTGGATGCCAATATCTACTGATTTTGACTGAAAAGTAAGTGCCGGAAAAGGAACTACATAAATAGGGATTTTAGAAAATTTAGCTAAAGGAGCATCAATATCACTTAGTCTACTCAAGCTAGTTAAAAGATTCGGTTTTGATTTCCTAAGCCAGTACGGATCGACATCTACATGATCCTTTAATATATTCAGTTTAGTAAATAAGGCGTGGTGTTCCAACTGTGCAATACGAAACAAATATCTGTCAGCTAAATATTGACGGCGAACTTTTAGAGGGTCAGCGCATTCAACTTGAAGTGCCCTGATGGGCGACGACTTCATAGCACCAGTTACGATCCTTAGAGCCTTGGATTGGACCATATCTAGTTTTTTAAGTTCAGCTTTGTTACACGTTTCAACAATAATGGAGCCGAAATCCAGGTGGGATCTTATTAAAGAATTATACAACAACTTTTGAGAGTACGGATGGGCACCCCACCATGAACCAGACAGAGCACGAATGATATTCAAATTTTTTTCACATTTGCCTACGACATTATTTATATGTTCAGCCCCTGATAATTTAGAGTCAAAGGTTACTCCTAAAAATTTTGCTGTATCTTGAACCGGTATGGACTGAGAACGAAATGAGATATTGACAGCGGGGGACATTCGGTTTCTGGAAAAAACTAAAACTGCGCTTTTGGAAGGGGATAAATCTAAACCATGGGCATCTAGCCAAAGTCCTAAAGAGTTAAGTGCATTGTTAATAAAATTAGCAGCCTCGTTAACATTTTTATGTTGAGAGTATATTGCTATGTCATCTGCATACTGAAGAACATTGCAATGTTGGTTGATAGACTGTTCTAAATCAGCTGTATAGATACTGTATAATAAGGGACTCAGGACCGAGCCTTGCGGTAGACCTCTCCAAATAAATTTAACATTATTTTGTAAGTTATGTAGTCTTAATGAGATCTTTCTACCAGACAAAAGATTGTTTATGAAACGAACTACTTTCTCTGGGATACTCATATGACGCAACTTGCTACTGAGCACCGAGAGCAGCACGTTGTCATAAGCAGCCGATATGTCCAAAAAAACAGCAACTACTACCTGTTTCTGAGAAAAAGCCAATCTGATATCAGTCGATAGCAGAGCATGACTGTCTGTTATACTCCTTCCCTTTCTGAAACCGAATTGAGTAACCGCGAGAGCACTTGAATTCTCTACAAACCATTCTAGTCTATTTTTAATCATATGTTCAACTATCTTACATAATACTGATGAAAGAGCAATAGGGCGGTAAGAGTTGTGATGTTCAGGATCCTTTCCAGGCTTTAAAATGGGCAAAATTATCTGATACTTCCATGACTCAGGAATATCACCCGTTTCAAATATTTTGTTAATTAGGTTTAAAAAGAAAGCATGAGTCACCGGACCAGCCTTTTTCAAAAAAGAATATACAATTCCATCAAAGCCTGGAGAAGAGTCCCTGACTGCATCCAAAACTGTCTTAAGTTCAGCCAAATCAAAGTCCTTTTCTAAAAAGTGTTCCGGTTCCGATTTATCAAAAGAATATACAGCCGGAATATCATAAAAGTTAGGCGCTGTTGGAGGGGCTAATTTGTTTAAAAAATCATTGGTCCAATCCAAAGACGAGCCCAAAGATGAGGACGGTGATATCCCTCTACGAAATCTACGAATATTCTTCCACACCAACGAGGGAGGAGTGGAAGGAGAAATAGATTCACAAAAAGAATTCCATCCTTCGGATTTTTTTGCTGCAAGAACTCTACGACATTTTGCTCTCACCTTCTTGAAAATGATGTAATTTTCAATATTAATATTATTAGCATATTCAAATTCAGCCTGATTTCGTTCTTTTACAGCAGCAGTACACTCAGAATCCCACCACGGTTGCGAGGGCCTATGACGTAAGTTAGACTTTTTAAGAGGGATAGCTGCCTCAGCAGATTCGTGGATTATGTCCACAAATGATTCATGATTAGCATTTAGGCTTATATACAAATTTGAGGAGATTGTTTGAATTTTATTATCCAATAATAAAGAATAATTATCCCAATCAGCTTTGTCTAATTTATATTTTTGTAACGGGGGGAGAGAGTTATCGGGGCTTGATTTACTAGGCAAAGTGATAAAAATAGGGAAATGATCACTATTATGAGACAGAGTCGAAATACTCCATGAAAGGTCCGTAGCAAGATCAATGGAGCAGAGCGTTAAATCAACTGCAGAAGAATTTTGATTTGGAGCCGTCCGTCTGGTCGGTTTTCCATTATTTAAACAGCAGAGGTTCAATCTATCTGATAAATCTAATAAAAGTCTGCCATTGCTATCTGTTGCACCTGAGCCCCAACACACGTGATGACCATTCAGGTCTCCCATAATCACAACCGGTTTAGGAATATCACAGAGAATAGAGTAAAATTCAGACAACACAGTAGAGGAGGGATGAGGGATATACACTGAAACATAGGAAACATTATATATATGGGCAGCAACGATATAAATATTATTAGAGTGAGCTGGCAACTGAATTTGTGAAAATGGAATATTGTTTTTGATAAACAGAGCTGAACCATCCCAACCATCCGCCCTGTCATCTCTTAACGAAGAATAACCTGGCAATTTAAAGAAATGTTGAGGCTTAAGCCACGTTTCAGCTATTGCAAACATAATAGGATTATATTTTTTAGAGAAATAAGTTAGTTCCGGTTTTTTATTTGTTATACTACGTGCATTCCATTGTACGGCCGTATACATTATGAAGTCTTTTATTTAAAATAACACACAGAGTTTCAATTTTAGATGCAACGTTGGACGGTATATTATCTAGACTTAGAAGCATTATGACAGTTGACAAGAGAGAATCTAGCACCCTATCATTTATGTGACCCTCCTCAAAGGGAATGTCATTAGATTGTGATTCACGGACATCTTGGGACGCATATAAAGTATCACCACTCAACATATTACCCTCATCTATACTGGGCCTCTCCCGAATGGCGCATCCATTCTGGGGAGTGGGGATGCGATAGTTATTGAGAATTGCTTGATGTGCTTTTTTGTCATAACCTTCCTGCATGGGGGAGCGAGGTTTACGAGGAAGATACACGGTTTTTCTGTACGAGACAGTGGTAGGAGAGTCAGTAGCTGCGACTTCTGCAAAAGACCGTCTAGATGGTGGGAAACGTTGAGAAGCTTCCATGAATGAAATGGCATCTTCAGTCATAGCCGACTTTATTTTATGTTGACGGTCAAACTCTGGGCAAGATTTGTCAGTGGCAGGGTGGCAGCCAGAGCAGAACATACATACTACATCATTGTAGGATGTGCAGTCACTCGTCAAGTGGGCCTGGCTACACTTTGAGCACCGGGGCTCTGATCTACAGTTAGATTAGACGTGACCATACCTACAGCATTGGTAACACTGTATTACCGGGAAGTTGTATTTTTCCGTAACAAACGAATTGTGGAAAAGAAAAACACGCTGAGGTAACTTTTGGCCATCAATTGTGAGAGCCACAGTCTCAGTTGGGATCCATTCGTGCGTTTCACCTACTTTTCTTTTCGTATTAAGTCGTCTGGCCTTTAATATTTTACCAAAACCTTCCGGCGTAATTACACCAGCTACAATATCCTCGTTTGTCAAGTCTTTTGGAACCCTGCGTATAATAAACATTTTACAAACACTGAAGGATGGGATAAATGCTAGGTATCGAGAACTTTCAAGCTGATTACTTTCTAGAAATTTGTTAGCAGCGACCGCACACGTAAACTCTAAGCTTATTCTGTTTCGTCCTATTTTATTTATTCCTCCCTGCTTCAATCTGTCTATGCCTTTACCACATAATAACTGACCAAATTTGACAGGGTTCAGATTGGTGCCATCACCGGGAGACACGTTTTTCAATTGGACATGAACTATAAACGGGCCCATATCTATGTGCGTGTAACATTGCCTACTTATTGGAAGCGGTGCCGACGGATGAGTGTGGTTAATTTTGGTTACTTTATTTTTATTCGCTTCGATATGAGATGAATCTGATTCAACTAAACTTGACGCTGTTCTTTTTTGAGCCTGTACATGACCCTTTGTTTTCGCCAAAGTGAAACCATCATTGTCTAAATCTGGGGAAACTGAGGCTACTTGGTCCATCATTGGAGGGCTATTGGGAGAATTAAACAGGTCAGTATCCATTTCCTGACCAACGGGGGCCGGCAATGATGAGTTGAAACTACCCACCATTATGCCGGCCTAAAACCCATTGCTTTGATCGACTCGAATAGTAAAGATTAATCGCAAAAACCACAAATAAATACAATAATCAATAGAAAATAACGTACTGTAAACTATCCACCACCAAAAATATTGGTTAGTTAATTCCTACCAGGAGAGAGGACAGAAGACGTGTTACCCTTCCCGCGCTCCACCATCGAAAAAAAAACTACCATATAATCTACTCCTATTTTATATATTATACACACACAGCGAGCGCACTACAGACGGCCACAGATAAAATATAACCGAATTGTCAATTTGTCAATAAATGTTGACTGACACCTAAAACTTTACTTTTGCAGCGTTTTTGTATAACTCCTGAACAGACTATGTGTCATCGGTTGCATCCAAAACAAGTCGAAACTTGAACGGTTTGATTTGTTTCTAAAGCAATCTGTGTGATGTGTCTAAAGCTAAAGCTTTAGACATATCCTATAATCTGTGAGCTAAAGTAGTAGGTACTCTCAACTCTGTGATATGATACTCATATCCTATAATCTGTGATATGATATTATTTTGTTGGTTTGTGTAATTTGGATTCGATTCATTCGACAGTAGTATTCGTTTTTCATTTCATTTCAATTTGAAGCGCGCGAATAGCGCGGCGTTCCCGGTGTGAATAAAATTAATCAGTAATAGTATCAGTAGCAAAGCTTACTGAAATAAAAGTGAATAAGCACATATTCATATTGCCTTGCAAATTGCAAAATTCCAGGTAAGTTAAATAATAATCTTCCCGTTTGCAATATGTTTTATATATTACTTCATCACTTTCGTACATAAATGTTCCTTGATATGTTTGAAAGGGACCTTTTTATATGCACCGTACCGAAATATCAAATTAACGGAACTCAAACAATGTATTTGCAAATTATTGACAGCAACCAATAACTGTTTCAGAGAAATGCCGAAAGTAGATCAAGGTACTATTATCATTCTCGATGTTGGAAAAAATGTATCTTGTTTGGAGGAAAATAAAGAAAACAGTTTCTTTTCAAAAGCAAGAGATTGTACTGCTCGCATAATAGAGCGCAAAGTAATAACCCAGGCTAATAATTACGTGGGTGTTATATTATTGGGATCTAAAAAGACTAATAATAGTATGGCAGAACAATGCGAGGGAGCATTCAGACGTATTGAGGTACTTGCAGACCTACAGTCTCCTACATGGAAAATGATTCGTGACTTACCAGTGGAGGTAAATATGGAACACTGCACACAGATGTTATCTTAGGGTGCTCCAAAGATTAAACATGAAAAACAATGTTTATTGTAAGAGTCAATATTAACTAACTATTATTTCAGCCATCCAAGCACAGAGGGGACTGGTTTGATGCACTGATTGTAGCTGCTGATATGTTCCAGCAAAGTATGGAGTCAGTTAACATAGTGAACAAAAAGATAATACTGATGACTAACTTCCAATCATCTTCCGAGATTGAGGACAGTCAGATTGAATTGGTAAACCAATAGTTGTGTTATTGTATATTGTATAGGAAAAAAAACCTTGCCATATTGCAGAAAACTTTCATGAGTTTTCTTTTCCATTACAATAACAAAAGACAGTTTTAAAAAGCATAAGTGGTATCTCTATTTGTGGGTTTTTAGTTTTCCTGTGTAGGTTGTGCAATGCAAGTTTTTACTTAATGTATTTTCAATTAATATATTCTACTTCTGCAGGTTCTTAATGGATACAAAGAGGAACGCTTTGAGGTTGATGTAATAGGCGTTGATATTGATGATGAAAGTCACAAGGGTGATGACATTAAGTTAGCTCGTCATTTTGTGCAAGAAACCAATGGTGCAACAGCTACATTTGAATATGCCATGCAGTATCTACTCTTCCATAAAAAGAGGGCAAGGAATGCATCACCGTGGAATGTTGATTTAAGCATCGGCCCTAATATTAAGATTCCTGTCTCGTCATTTGTGAGATTGAAAGATGAACCCGTAGTGAAACCCTGGAAGAAAGCTATCAAAGACCCAATAACATCTACATCAAGCACTACTGAGGGTGTCATGAAAACAGACAAGGTGTTCGTTAGCATTGAAAATCAAGCGCCTGTTAATGTCCAAGACATAATAAAGGGTTATCACTATGGTCAATCAATCATCCCATTATCTGATTGTGATAAAACCATGTTCTATGAACCAGGAGAAAAATGTTTATCAATATATGGCTTTACAAATGCCAGTAACATCAAATGGCAAAATCTCAATGGAGATGGACTGAATTATGTGTTTGGACGAAAGGGTGATAAAAAAGCCCAGCATGCGATAAGATGTCTAGTTGAGTGCCTCCATGAAATGAATTTGGTTGCAATTGCAAGGAGAGTATGGAATAATGGAAATGCTCCTAAGATGTTTGCTCTCATGCCTGTAATAGATACAAATGATTTTATTTGCTTGTCAATGGTAGGACTTTGTTTCAAAGAAGATATCAAGAATATGTCATTTCCACCAACAAAACAAAAGAAGTTTGCTTGTACAGAAGACCAAGTAAACGCTTTCAAAGATCTTATAAAGGCCATGGATTTAACATCTGCTTATGATGATACATTTGATGATTCAGAAGCATTCCCTATTGCAGGAACAGTCAGTCCGACAGCTCAGTACATATTAGATTGTATTGCATTCCGAGCACTGAACCCTGGTAAACCCTTGCCTCAGCCAAGGGATGAAATAATGGTGCTTTTTAAAATGCCTCCATTAATTGAAAAACGGTCTAGGGATCCATTAGACAATTTGAAAAAGTTGTTGGATCTGAAGAAAGTAGAACCAAAACAAAAGCGCAGGCCTAAACATCAAGCCCAGAATGATGTAGCACCTCAAATTGAACCTGGAGAACCAAACCAGTCAATTGAAGAAATGGATATGCCTAAAATTCAACTGCCATTAAATAACAATAAAGGCGTAGTTCGCATTGGAACTGTAGATCCAATTGATGATTTCCAAACTCTTGTCAATAATGGGAAGACATTAATAGATCTAGCACCAGACATGACAGAAGCCATTGAGAGTTTAGTCTACTGTAACTTTGATGGAAACTATTCTAAAGCATTCAGTGCTATGGAATATTTCAGAAATGAATGTGTGAAAGCAGACCCATCTCCTTACAACACTTGGCTGCAAACATTTAAAATTGCATTAAACCGTCGCAACAAAGTTGATGTATGTGACAAAATTTATGAAAATAATTTGAGTTTAATTTTGAAACAGGAAAACAACTTGAGCACAATTGAGGTAGATAGTAATGAGAACAGCCAGGTGTATGAGAATGACACTGTGCCTGATGATACAGAGCTGTCTATAAAACCTGAGGTTAATGATTTGTTTGATGAAATTTAGAACATGTTTAGACTGAATGCCTAAAAATGTATGCACTGTTTACACTTTATCAAGTGCAAGTGTAAACAAGGCTTTAGTTACACCAATTGTTATGAAGTATTATGGAAGATTTCAAAAGTTGCTAAGTAAATTATATTTAAAGGCATCAAAAAAGTGAGTTTATTGCTAGGTTTATATAGATCTAGATCTATTCAGTTTTACATAGTTATAATTATTGTGATCCTGCTATTCTAAGATTTATAATATAAAGAGATTTTGTGAACAGGTCACAAATTCAGGAAGAATAAGATTTTAGTTTTGAAGTTTCATTTAAACGTTAAGTTTGGTTATGGTACCTTTTAATAAAGAAGATAGATTTACCATTAGTATTGTTTTATTTTATTAGTTCCCTCAACAAAGCTCACATGGCAAGGGCTAATATCTGTGTGACAAGCATAATTATTTGATATAATTTTTTTTGATGTATTAAATGAAAATAAGTATGTTCTTGTCTGAAACTTTTTCAGTTTGCGTAAAGCTAACTGAGGCCCGTATTAATAAACTAATCTCAACTCTAATGCCCGTCTCGAGATGTGTCAAAAATGATAGTGTTCTATGGTTTGACGTATCTTGTGACGCGCATCTCAGCCAAGATGGGTTTATTAATACGGGCCTGAGACAGCATGATCAATACCTTTTTTGTGATAAAATAATGACAATTTGATTATTCACTACCGCATCTGTAATTCATGGTGAAGAACCATCAGTGCAATAGCTCTTAAAAAGGCCTGCAGGTACCTCTCTCATTCAGTCGCATATGATCTTAGGTGACAAACTAACCAACACCTAATAATAATAATAGGCCCGTATTAATAAACTAATCTCAACTCTAATACCTGTCTCGAGATGCGTCCAAAATGACAGTGTTCTATGGTTTGACATTTACTTTGACATATCTTGTGACGGGCATCTCAGCTGAGATGAGTTTATAAATACGGGCGTAAGACATCATGCAATTTGATATACTGCTTAACTAAGCCTTTGTTAAGGATAATCATTTCTTTAACCCCTTGTATGTCTTGTTACAGATCTGTGCTCAAATTTTGGATATATTTTTGTATTTTCTTTCTACATATCTTTTATGACTGTCATAACCCAAAGAGAGACGGTAACTTGGTATTTTTTCACCTTTGACATACGCGGGGTTTATGTAAATTTAAAAACAAATGTTTAAATGTTAGGCCCCGAAATTCTATTTATTTAAATTTTCATCATTCAATATAATATTCTTATCTCAGATTTACATACAATATAATGTTAATCTTACTTATTATATTATGCACAGTAAATTCTGAGTGTACATCATTGTACACTGGTGGAATTAATTTCGTTCTGGGAATGCAGCAGTTCCAGGAATTCTTGCAACGATAGGTCCTCTTGACAATCTGTGTCCAAATCGTGCTCCAACTGGGCCTCCATGGAGTTGGCATCAGGACTGAGTACTATGTTTTCGTCCAAGACGACATGGTTCAGTCGAGTCTTGAGGCTCTGTAGTATTTCCTCGAGCTCCTGGCACTTGTTCCGTATGGAGGCGCCGAGGTCGGAGGCGGGGTCGATGTCGTCGAGCGAGGCGGGCTCTGACACGGAGTTGGCGGGCGTCCGCGTCTGCGGCGGCTGGATCATGCGGAACAGCGAGTCTGGGACGGCGTGCCCGTTGCGCGCGTCCGGCGACCGCGACTCGCTAAACTCCGCGAGTATCTCATCAATGATATCCTCCGCATTTTGCCGCGGATCTACGACATCTTCGGGAGTATCTGAGCCACTTTCACTACGGATCAACTTGTTATTAGAGTCTAATTTCATTATAGTCTGCACGTTTAGCAGATACACCCAAAATATTGATTAGTTTTCAAAATAAATAATAAATAATCTACTTTTAGCACGAAGTCAGATGATTGATGATAAAAATGTTGCCATGTACAGTATTTTTATGACTGATCTTGCCATAAGCAAGCAAGTACTACCAACAGGCTATAAACGGGCGAGCTTTAAAACCGCGTACTTAAAGGTCGCGAACTTACTAGGTTCGCGTCGGTGACAAACGCACGAGCTATAAAGTGGCCAACTTTCACATCGTGACTTTTTAGATCGTGCATCTGTCACCGACGCGACCCGAGTAAGATCCCGATCCGTTTTCATTTTGTATGCAGACAAGCCATCGATTTACAAAATGAAAACGATTGCGGTTTCGAGTGCGGTAGGCAACAGCCCCTCTGTTCTATATTCTCTAAAGCGGCTGCTACACGGTGTGCAACCAAGCTTTCCGCCAAGGAGACCTTACTGGTTTGCGACCGTATAGAAGGTGGTTTGCAACCAAATTTCGTTTGACCTTTCATTGCCCTTGGTTGACGGGCGTGCGCTGCCAACCGCGGTTGGACACCGCCGTTGTTCACCGTGTAGACGCTTGCTTGTTGCAAACCACGCGAGCGCAGTTGTGTCTCTGCAGGCACAGACAGAGTGCGCACGGCCTCTATTTATTTATAATATTTCTTTTTCCATTCTCAGGAAGTTAAAATTTAAATGACTTCGTAATAGTCGTTCTATCAGCCATCGCTTCATAATATGTTTTTCTTTTTTAGTTTTCTGTCCTCACTAGCGCATAAAAGTGCTAAAGCTACGCCAACCTACTGAAATGTTGAAAAGCATGGAGCCATATCGTGTGCACAGTGCATTCGTACGATGCGTGTTTTCTCTCCGCGAGCAGTAGTCACACTGCTGTTGGCAACCGTATAGACGGAAACGCGACGGCGTTAGCAACCGAGCCCCCCAGCTAAGGTCACCTTGGTGGAGAGGTTGGTTGCTCACCGTGTAGCTGCCGCTTAAGGGTCAATAGATTACAAGAATAAACTAAAATAATTTTGAACGCAAGCATAAGTAAAAACTTAAATATTTATTTAAAACTAGGTACACTAATGCTTAAAACATTAACAAAAGCTTAATCGGTGCAGAATCGTCGTTGTGGAAAATAAAGGTCGAGGTAGGCCTCCTTTCTCAGCTTCTTTTTGATGTCTTCGATTTTCATAATTTTTACTGATGCTAGGCAACTATTGTGTGCATGAGCATAAAAGCAGTCTCGAACCGACTAAAAAGAACGTGATTTACGTTATAATGGAAAACAACACAAGTTTAAATAATTAGCACAAAGTGCCTTTAAGTAATTAGGCAAACAAGAGTTTCGATTTTATACCCGCAAGTCTGAGAAATATACATTAAACATCATATGTAAATTAACCTTGATATTTGAACTGCATATAATATTCTTTAACAAACCTTGAATTCTGATAATTTTACACCCTGGAATTTAGCGAGGCAATGGTTGAAAAGTAGATCATAATGTCTTCTGCAGAGGGAAATCCGGTTTTCAAATTGCCAATAGTCCCCATGGGCAGAACACGAACACCCGCAGACGGCACACGCATCCAAGTTGTATGGAACGCATTTTGTCTATATTATAGGACAGTAATTTATTACTTTTCACATCGTATAGGAATGTTGACTAGGAATGAGTGGGATTGTGGACGAAGTGGGAATATGGACGAAATGGGAATGTTCACAAAGTGGGAAAGGGACGACATGGGAATATGGATGAAATGGGAATGTTGATGCAGTGGGAAGTGGACGAGTTGGGAATTGATTGTGAACGAAATGGGACTGCTGAAGAAGTCAGAATGTGAACGAAACGGGAATGTGGATGAAGTGAACCTTGTGGGCTGCAGAATGACACCTTTAATTTAATGTCAATTTTGCTTTACGTCCGGTCCACATTTGCGGGGAACATAGCCTTATTAGAATCTCGTTCATATTTATGTTAAAATACGTACCAACAACACAAATCGACGCCGAATTTCGGAGATGTGGCCCAAGCATTAAGTAGGTAGAGGTCAACATAATAATATTTTTCTTACCATAACGGGGCAACGCATAACTTTCTTGCTTAAGAAAGTATGTGCAAATTTGATTTCCCTCTTCTTTGATTGAGGACGGTAATCACAAGGTCTGTAATATAAAAACGGTATGATATTTTTATCTGGAGATATCTCTAAGAAATACGTTCGTATGAGATGAAACGGGTTCGCGGAATTGTTTATTTTTAGGCAGTCCCCTAGGCTCCGATTAGACATGTTTTTTTTTTTAGTAAAAGTATGTTATAATACATAGTATGTATTATAACACATCTGAACGCCGAGATGTTTCTGTAAATAAGAACCGTGCAAGTATAGCCCATGTCTGAACGGATACATATTAGTGGAATCCAAGCGTTCCTTTAACTCCAGAGTTCTGCCAAAAATCTATTGTTCCTCTTATTTCAGTATTCTTCAAGACTTACGCGGGATATGGATTAATTGCAAAATACGACTTCCTCTTCCCTATCTGGTTGAAAGGAGCGCAGTTCTGAGGTAAGCGATATTCGGGCTTGGGTGGTTGCGGGGGCGGCTGGTATGGTGGCTTCGTGGCCACCCACCGAGGAGTCTGGGTTCCGAGGCCAAGTTTGCTGATGTGCTACAACACAACCGCAGAAGATAGGCGAGCAGTCAGACTAATAGTAAGGTAAGATAGGCGTAGGTAATGCTGGTGGTTAAGTACCTACTAAAGTACGTAGTTGCATTTGGGTTAAAAAATATGTTGCCCCGTGGCCGATTGCATAATAAAGTACAAGCTAATATACCTAGTTTAAACTTTTTCATACATACATACATAAACTCACGCTTTTATTCCCACAGTGACCCCACTGTGGGAATAAAGGCGTGAGTTTATGTATGTAGAGCAGAGGCAGAGCTACAGAATTTCCAACAACTATAAAAACTTTTTGATAATTCTGTAACCACATTTTGCACATTTGGGCATTTTCACTAAAAAGTGTACCCAATTAAGGACTGAAATTAAGGAACTTTAACTGTGTCAGTTTTGTGACGAAAATTAGCCATACAATGCGGCCGTCAATGTATAGCTAATTTTCGTCACAAAACTGACAAAGTTAAAGTTCCTTAATTTCAGTCCTTAATTGGGTACACTTTTTAGTGAAAACGCCCATTTACCAGTTCGTGTTTTTAAACTTTTAAACTTTTTCAACTGAGCTTATCCTCTGAATAGTTAAAACAAAGCAATTGGGCAGGCAGTAAATGCAGATAATAACCGCTTTCAAAGGTTAACATGGATTATCGACTCTATTTCTTTAGACAATAGACTACAAAATACAGTAATAGAATAATGGCAAGCATTTTTTTTGCATTTTACAACCGCCCGTCTAAGATTGTATAGATACAATGACCATTGTGTTTAGGTACAAGTAAGTGGAAGAGCTCAGTTCAAAGAATTCAAAGTATACCTAGTATTAGTGTTTTTTTATGGATTGTACTGTTTTATGCAATAGGCCCCATGCCAATTTCTCATCAACTCATCTTTGCCAAGCTAAAGGCTAGTTAGTTCCATACCCTATGCGTGAGATCGTAGAAAGCGCTTCGGTTCTCGTTGTGGTGGGTACCGGGGCCGAGGTGCGGCATTTTCTTCCTTGCCCCGAACCTTCGCATGAACGGAGACATCGCGGGACCCTCCGTCGGCAGCAACTCCCGGTCCAGAGCGGTGCCGAAGCAGATTTTAGGAGGATCCTTTTTGGTCACTACATACTCGAAATCTAAACCAAGAAAAGCGAGTATCAACCAGTAATTTTTACTGATGTTATCTCACGTCCCCGTCTGCATATAATTCGTTAATTTCCCATTTTTTATGGCTTGGAGAAGGCAAACTAGGACACAAGCCGCCTGATGGCACACTTGGCTCAGATCGAGGCCAAAATAACCGTAGGCAAGGCCCGCAGCATGAGGCCGGAAAGTATGTGCTATGATAATATCAAGTAAGTACTTCGGAACTTTTATTCATTTTGACGTACCTAGGTATGAAACGAATGCAACAATTTAGATGTTATTGCCACTAGAACTTACTACGACGCGCATAAAACCCATGCTCTAACAAATATATATTTTGAGTTATTAGTTTAGGATAGATTATTTGATTACCTTCTGTTAAATCCCATGACATTTTTTTCATTTCGCTGTCCTTGCAACGGTTTTATATAGAATAAGTATAACTGATTATCTTGACAACGAAGAAAGCACCGGAAAATGCAACGTGCTAAAACAAAATGGTAGAATTAAAAAATAACGAAGTCTATGACGATACCTACCGAACAAGTGAGACCTAAATAATAGGGCTGTCTCATTCGAAATTGGGTAAGGCCACGGAGCGTTCGAACCGCCCCCGCGAGAGTGTTACCAAAACAATACATGTAACATTACAAAAAGCATTTATTTTCCAGGTATTATGTAAGAACCTAATCATAACTACCTATTGTAATTAAAAATAAATGCCACAGATATAAATCTTTGTCTATTTTGGTAACACACAAGACAGGGCGGTTCGAACGCCCCGTGGCCTTACCCAATTACGTTTCGCACTGTTTGCCAGGCACGGACCTAAAAACCTTTTAGGTCGTGTTGTAAGGTACCTACGATTATTTGTCAGAAAGATAAATCAGGTACTTCGTTGAGAAAAGACAAGTATTAGCAATGTCTTTTAAAGAAATGCCATAAGGTAAGGTAAGGTAAGGTAAGATTACAACTAAATTTAAACTTAAAATAATTCTACTTTTAAAATTAGTATGAAAAGTTACAATAGCTCCGCCTGACCTTACTTCTCTCGAGTAAAAATATATAAGATAGAAAGACAGATACTTTTGCACTTTAATCAAATGAAGTAAGAAGCAATTAAAGCGTTCAAATCTTTGTACTCACTGTACTATTTTCTTGCATTTAAGGTAAGTAGGTAATTCGAAATACACAATTTATATTAGCTTTTAGTAAATTAGCCACATGAAGGCTATTTAACAGGTCGATAATATGGAGTGATTTCTTCGAACAAGCGGCGGTTAACTGGAAGAGATCCCGATACCGTGGCACTGTGCGTCTGCGCTGACACGGCAACCGATTCTCAACGTGGTGATGTGAACAGGCCGTTTTAAAGGTATAAGTTCACCTTTGCACTACCATAGTAAAAAAAATATTCTGTAATTTTAATAATTATGTAGGGTAGGTACAGGTCTATTCACAAGAGTTGGCACGAATGGATTGAATGAGTGAATGAAAGTATACTAGTGTGTAAAATAGTAACAGGTTTTCGGTTTGAAATTCGAACATCGGTTCAAAGGACGGCACTCACACAATGATAGGTGACATTACTTTCGTTCAATCCATTCGTGCCAACTCTTGTGAATCGACCTGTACTAAAGTGGACGCCTCACAACTAGATATTTTCCTAAAACCTGTTTGAGCCGATCGTCACAAACGCGCTCAGTCAGTCAGTCTGTGCCGGACGGCTTCGGCAGCTCAACGCATTGGAGATAAAAGTGTTACGTATAAATATGCCTTCATGTGGGGTACTGTAAATACTGGACGGAAAAAAAAAAAAAAATAACACTTGAATTTTCTGCATTTTCGTTAATCGAGCTTATTTTTTTTCAACTACTAGGTGACACCTAAGACGTAATACAAAATATTATTTTCCGAATCTACTCATGATTACGATCAACTATTAATATGGGACCAACTTCGAAAACGTAAACACAAAATCGACGTTTCCATACAAATTGGGAAACTAGCTGATTGCTTTTAGTATGGGAGATTATTTTTTTTCTACCGATTTCGATATTTGTCCCATAGCAAAAGTAGATCGTACTCATGAGTAGATCCAGAAAATAACATTTTGTATTACGTCTTAGGTGTCACCCTGTATAATGCATGTCGGTGCGTCATTAATGTCATTATGGCCGCCATGTTTCGTTGAAATCAAAGAGTATCAAAATAGGTTTTACGCAGACCTGAGGCCTTACTTTGAAAATCGAAGTTCGAAGTTACGTTGGCTCCATCTCTGTCACTCGTCATTTGAAACTTAATCAAGAGAAAGGGATGTAGCTAGAGTAACTTCGAACTTCGAGTTTCAAAGTATATAGGGCCTCTGACAATATCGACGTGAATACCTACAGGTCTATTCACAAGAGTTGGCACGAATGGATTGAATGAGTGAATGCTAGTGTGTAAAATAGTAACAGGTTTTCGGTTTGAAATTCGAACATCGGTTCAAAGGATGGCACTCACACAATGATAGGTGACATTACTTTCGTTCAATCCATTCGTGCCAACTCTTGTGAATCGACCTGTACTGCTAATGAAGTTATTTTGAAGTTCCCTGTCAATAATGCCATACACAAAATTTCCTATGACGCATCAGTTTCAAGATGTAAACAAAATACCAAATAACGGGACCTTCTTTGTGCCCCCCCTAGGACCTCCAAGGGGTGGAGACTTTTAGTATGTATGTTTGTCTCCTGACCTAGTCCAAACAAAGTTCCGAAGTTAAACTTTCTATTTTCAAGTTTTCCATCCACAATCATTCGTTGCCTGGACTATAAGTATTATTCCTATTATACACTGTGAATTACCATCGTGTATTATTTGAAATATCAGGGGCGGATTGCATTACAAAGTACAAGCTAATAGTACCTATTAATGATTTTGTATGGATTTTCACCAATAGTATGGGCTTGTAATTTATTATGCAACTAATAATTCAATGGTACTTACCTAGTGCTTACCTACAATAACCTAGAGGGGTATCTAACACAATTTATTAAAGTACTGTTTCTGTTACTCTTAAGCAAGAAACACGAAAATGTTACGAATAAACTAGTAATATAAAGTACTATGTCGTTGAAATTAAACCAACTTTTATCTTATTTTCGTATGCACAATAATAAAATAATATAATATCAGTAAAATAATGAATTCAATTTTTTTCAAAAAACGTTTGACACGACAGACGAAGTGACGTTAATTTAAAAAAAACAAGCTCCATACACTGATGCCCTACTTTGAAAATCGAAGTTCGTAGTTACGTTAGCTCCATTCCTGTCACACGTCATTCGAGACTAAATCGAGAGAGAAGGATGGAGCTAACGTAACTTCGAACTTCGATTTTCAAACTAGGACCTCAGACTACTAAGGGATACATCCTTATTTTCTCGAAACAAAATGATGACAAGAGTGACAAGAAACTGAGGCCCTACTTTTTAGCCCCATCCCCGTCACTCGTCATTCGAGACCAAATTGTGAGAAAGAGATGGAGATTTGATTTTGAAAGTAGGGCCTCTTACTTAACAGCTTAACAGCCACTTGGTGCCGCATGCCGGTCTATTTATGGCGACCGCGGTACTTTAAGATCTGAGGCTGGATGGAGCCTGGTGACAACAGTGGGTTAAAATGCAATAATATCGCACTACTAGATCAAAACAGTATCGACTCAAAATCCTTGCCAGTTTTATTTCAAGTTCATAAAAGTTGTTGTAAAGTTGTTTTTTTTTTAAATAGAGTTGTATTTTGAGTTACTACTGTTTTGATCTAGCATTGCGATATATCGATATTATATGCACAAACTCAGCGAACAAATTGTGTTTAATCTGTGGTTCAAAAGAGGAGATTAGGCTGGCGCACCACATTAGCGCGCGAACACGCGAAAACTATGCGCGAACGCGTGAAAGTGTGAATGTGGAGCCTGCGAACGCGCGAAACCTGCATAGACAACAAGACTCCATTTTCGCGCGTTACTTTTATAAAACAAAACACTAGCCCATACCACTAATACGGAACAAAATATTAGAAACCTTGTTCTATTACGAAGAATATTCGTCATCCAACATCTTCGTTTCACACACACACATTAAATCACGCCTGTTTCCCAGAGGGGTAGGCAGAGACCACTTCTTTCCACTTGCTACGATCTTGACAAATTTCTTTCGCTTCTTCTTCGTTTCCTTCATTTATTTTTAATTTGTTTTTAACTTTTATTGTAGACCTATATCATCGAGCGCGTGAACTCTGAACACAATTTTGAACAATACGAATTATGTAGTTGTAAATCGTGTACACACTTTGATGATAAAATGTTTTGTTTTTTATCTACGCCTGATTTTTGAGTTTGTATTCATTGTTTTTAGTAGCGTAGGTGCGCACAAATAGGAATATTACTTGCATTAGTGTGTTATTATAGCAGTTTTTATGTACTTAGTATTACCTCGTCCCGCACCAACACCGGCAGACTTTTGCTTGGAAAATTGTACGATTGTGTACTCCTGTTCTATATGTATGCTCTAGAGGTGTGTCTAAAGGTCAATGGATCACGAGATCGGTATATTTCTATTGAACACAGGAACAAATAAAAAAATAAGTATTTATTAAAAACTAAGTACATTAATGTCTAAAATACATGAACAAAAACTTAATCGTTGCAGAATCGTCGTTGTGGAAAATAAAGGTCGAGGTAGGCCTCCTTTCTCAGCTTCTTTTGAATTTCTTCACTCTTCATAATTTTTACAGACGCCAGGCAACTATTGTGGGCATGAGCGAAGAAGCAGTCTCGAACCGACTAAAAAACCGTAATTTATGTTATAATGGAAACAACACAAGTTCAATGAATTACCATAACGAGGTGACAAGGTAACTACCACATAAAGTACCAATTTCACCAAAAATGTTAAATTTAATCAATGTTAATCGACTGTTAGTTTATACATTTTGACAGCTGTTAACGCTTTAATCGTCTGTTAAGTGGCTAACATCGTTGGTATAGTTAGCATCGAAAGCAGCTAAGCAGAATAACATGCTCAAAATGTTCTAGACACGACGTATTCTCTAGACAATAGAGTCGAGTGCAGATCATTTTGACCTCTTCGGTTGAGTAGCTACTTCTGCTGCTGACTGTACCAAGGCTAGGTTAAATTATTAAAGAAAGTCGGATTCATATAAGAACTGTCAATTTTAACAAAATAGGCACGCACATAATTAGGAACACTTGCGTTTTTCCCATACAATTTCAAATTTGAAAACCCAAAAAAAAGTCCTAATCCAGTTTTATTTTTGGTATGTACAATTTATCTCTGTTCAAAACGAATTTTTAATTTTAAAGAATTTGAAAAAAAAAAATGTCTGACTTTCTTACAAAGTTGTAAAACTTTTAAATCCCTATAAAATATGAGGTCCACTTTTAACAGTAGTTCACTGTACATCAGTTTAAACAGCAGTTATTGAGCTAAAGTAAATTGTAATAAAATTGGTCATCAAGAACTTTTAATTTGGTGGCCGAAATTAAAGTCATACTTGTAGGAAATGGTACGGGAAAAACGCAAGCGTTCCTAATTATGTGGCCACCACTGTATATAGCTATGTTTAGCCTGGCCTGTAATGATACCCAGGTGGCTGTGTTCAGCCTGGCCTGTAATGATACCCCGGTGGCTGTGTTCAGCCTGACCTGTAATGATAACCAGGTGGCTATGTTTAGCCTGGCCTGTAATGATACCCAGGTGGCTGTGTTCAGCCTGGCCTGTAATGATACCCCGGTGGCTGTGTTCAGCCTGACCTGTAATGATAACCAGGTGGCTATGTTTAGCCTGGCCTGTAATCATACCCAGGTGGCTATGTTAAGCCTGTCCTGTAATGATACCCTGGGCCCAGGTGGCTGTGTGAAATAGGGGCAACTCGATTACCCAGTGTCCTACGTGACCCGAGACTTGAATCACGGGTTTGTTGATTTTTTCGCGTCGCATGGCATTTGCTCGTTTACGTAGCATACTGCGTTAGCCAGACAAGCAGGGTTTAAAGACCCGCAAGTCTGAGAAATATAGATGTAACATCACGTCATCTTTAAATTAACCTTGATATTTGAACTACACACAATATTCTTTAACGAACCTTGAATTCTGATAATTTTACACCCTGGAATTTTGCGAGGCTATGCTTGAAAAGTATGTCATAATGTCTTCTGCAGAGGGAAATCCGGTTTTCAAATTGCCAATAGTCTCCTTGGGCAGAACACGAGCACCCGCAGACGGCACACGCATCCAAGTTGTATGGAACGCATTTTATCTATATTATAGAACAACATTTTATTACTTTTCATATCATATACATATTTAACGTGACGTTAAGTTGTCATTCTGCAGCCGATCGCAGATGGCTATTATTCAATGTACTCTATGACGGCAATGGCAGACGTCCGACAATCCGACAGGCAGTCCTGGGGTCGGGTGCTCGGGTGCGCAATCACGACCGTGGAGCAGAGGCCCTACGAAGTTCGAAAATGAGAAAAAATGACATAAACCCTAAAAATAATGACTTTTCCTATGAATTTTGTGTTTTTTTTTCTCGAATTTTTTGTATTTACTCGATTTACTCAAAAATATGCCCATCTTACCTCATGTTATTTTTACCAGTAATGGTTGTGTATCTCATTGCCTTTTATTTAAAAAAATAACCAAGTGTCACGCACAATTACAAGATCCTTAATGAGCGGCCAAACAAAGACATTGCGTTTACACTTAATTAGGTAGCCGCTCAGGTTGAAACCCTTAATGGAGGATTAGGATTACATTTTGGGTTTCTTGCACAATTATAAGATTATTAATGAGTGGCCAAACAATGACATAATGATTACGCTTAATTAGGTTGTCGTCCAGGTAGATTATTGTCCTTACTCTTTATTGAATTTTATTTGGGGTGGGGCGGGGAATACATGTTAGGATTAGCATAAATAGTGATAAGATAAGGTTTAGTTCATCAGTTACTTCGAATCATTCGTCGTTACTTATTCTCAGTTACAACTACTTCTACTATCAGGATTTCATAAAATGCCCCGTTTAAGTGAGTTCACGCACAGAGATCTCGCCGACATCCACTTTTATTATGGAATGGCGAGAGGTAATGCCAGAGCTGCTCGTTTATTATACATGGCAGCGTACCGTCTGCTCGTAATTTTCAAGAACTTCACAGACGATTGTCGAATGGACTTCGATTGGATCGAGATCGCCGAGAACAAGCAGGAGTAGTGATTGATGGAGCTATTGAGGAAGCCATACTAAGAAGTTTATTTGCTGATCCGACGACCAGTATTCGGCGGTTGGCCTTGCAGCATGGAGTTTCAAAATCATCGGTTTGGCGGATTTTTAAAAAAGAAGGTCTTCACCCATACCACTACCAACAAGTTCAACATCTACACGACGACGTAGACAGGGTACCAAGATGTGTGCTGTCTTCTTGGATTCAACGGCAGATCAGGAACGATCCTGAATTCACCCAAAAAATTCTGTGGATGGATGAGAGTCAGTTTACACGACATGGGATCACAAACTGCAGGAATCTACATGAATGGAACCCCAAGGGAGAAAATCCTCACCTCAAAAGGTCGTCAAAATTTCAAGTGCAGTTTTCGATAAATCTGTGGGCTGGACTAATTGGTGACATGTTCATTGGCCCTATTTTTCTCCCCAGAACTTTGAACGGTCCCAGATTTTTAGAACTTTTGAGAGAAGATCTGCCCCTTGAATTGGAGGATGTGCCCTTGGAGACTAGAAGAACAATGTATTTACAAATGGATGGATGCCCGGCCCATTACGCACTTGACGTAAGGGGATTTCTCAACGCCTCTTATGCTAATCGTTGGATTGGCCGACAAGGGCCAGTGGCGTGGCCAGCACGCTCACCAGACATGACACCACTGGATTATTTCCTTTGGGGCACAATGAAACAGAGGGTATACAGCGTCCCTATCAACACAGAAGAGGAATTGCGTGGCAGAATTGTCCATTGTGTAAATTACATAAAAAATAACCCGGAAATGATACGTCGAGCAACTCAACAAATAGCAGTACGTGCAGGATTGTGTTTGCAAGAGCGGGGTGGGCATTTTGAACAGTTATTACATTAAATAAGTAATTATGAAATTCCATAATTCGTTTGATTTTATAATCCCATACCCAAAATGTAATCCTAATCCTCCATTAAGGGTTTCAACCTGAGCGGCTACCTAATTAAGTGTAAACGCAATGTCTTTGTTTGGCCGCTCATTAAGGATCTTGTAATTGTGCGAGACACTTGGTTATTTTTTTAAATAAAAGGCAATGAGATACACAACCATTACTGGTAAAAATAACATGAGGTAAGATGGGCATAATTTTGAGTAAATCGAGTAAATACTAAAAATTCGAGAAAAAAAAACACAAAATTCATAGGAAAAGTCATTATTTTTAGGGTTTATGTCATTTTTTCTCATTTTTTTCTATTTTCATTGACACAAATAAACTTTTGTGATTATAATTCCGTTTGTTTCAAATCAATAGAGCCCACAGGAGCCAAAATATCTTGATTTGTTCCGATGAGGTCCTCTGCGTACTATGACTTTTTTTAAAAAATCATAAAAAAAAAAATAAAGGTGGTAATTTTTTTTTATTTTTTTTTTGTCGATAACATTGTGTCTAGTTTCATCCCTATTCGTTTGTGCACTTTATCCAGGGACACACTGTATAATAATATTTTTCTCACCATAACGGGGCAACGCAGAACTTTCTGGCTTAAGAAACAATGTGCGAATTTTATTTCCCTCTTCTTTAACTGAGGACAGTAATCACAAGATCTGTAATAAAAAAAGGTTTCATATTTTTATCTTATGATACCACTAAAAAATATGTTCGTATGAGATAAAACGGGGTTGTAGAATTATTTATTTTTAGTCAGTCCCCGCAAGGCTCCGATCAGACATGGTTTATTATTATTTGTAGGAGAACTATCCGGTAATATAGGTACATATCTACATCTGAACGCCTATGTTTCAGTAATTAAGAACCGCGCGGTTATGGAACTGCGCGATTATCGCCCATGTGTGGTGAACGGACATTATTAAGTGGTGTCCAAGCGCTGCTTTTTTTCTCTCCTTTCCCTTTTACCCCAGATTCCTGCCAAAAATTAATTGTTCCTCCTCTCCTAGCCTAGTTTTAAAGTCTCTTCCTAAGTCTTGGTCAACACTTACGCGGGATATGGATTGACTGTAAAAAACCCCTTCCTCTTCCCTGTCTGGTTGAAAGGAGCGCAGTTCTGAGGGAAGCGATATTTTGGCTTGGGTGGTTGCGGGGGCGGCTGGTGCACATGCTTCGTCAACCACCGAGGAGTCCGGGCTCCGAGACCAAGTTTGCTGATGTGCTACAACACAACCGCAGAAGATAGGCGAGCAGTCAGACTAGATAGGTAAGATAGGCGTAGCTAATGCAGGTGGTTAAGTATACTATGAAGCACTAAAATCGAAACACCGAATGCCTCATACAGATGAGGCATTCGGAGTTGTTTCACTAAATTAGGAGAAATATGATAACATTACTGCGTTTTTAAAGTAAGTAGGCCGTATCATTTTAATCATAAACGTGCAATAGCTGGTGTACTTACTTGAAATATGCTGTCCTTATCTGTCATTATGATATTTGAATTTAATAGTAAGGCTCAAATAATACTTTATCTAAAATAGGTTTATTGTGCGTTTATGAAAAAGGGGGGCAAATGGGCAAGTATTTAAGGGGGTTAGTAATAAAATAATAGTAAGCTTGCCGTGAATATAGTTCGGTAAAAAAGAGATTGACGATTTGAGTAAAAATTATGTTGTACAGGCAAATTTCATGGGTTTTTGGGCCTTAAAAAATCATACATACATACATACCGTCACGCCCTAGTGAGGTAGGCAGAGCTGCAGAATTACCAACAACTTTTAAAACGTGTTGAATATTCTGTAACCACATTTTGCACAATTAGGCTAAGATGTTTACCAGTGTATTAGTGACAGGTTGCAAGCCCATCGCCTAACAGTACTACAAGCCTTTACTTATTCTCTTAGTCGTCTCTTACGACATCCACGGGAAGACATGGAGTGGCACTCATTTTCCGTAATAATCAGCAATACATCTTAGCCAAGCTAAACGTTAATAGTTAATTTCATACCCGATGCGTGAGATTGTAGAAAGCGTTTTGGTTGTCGCTGTGGTGGGTGCCGGGGCCCAGGTGCGGCATTTTCTTCCTTGTCCCTAATCTTCGCATGAACGGAGACAACGCGGGACCCTCCGTCGGCAGTACCTCCCGTGCCAGACCGGTGCCGAAACAGATTTTAGGAGGATCCTTTTTGGTCACTACATACTCGAAATCTGAACCAAGAATAGAATGAGTTTCGACATTGTATCACTTACCAGTGTTCTAGGTTTTCACTAGATTTTAAAGATAATTACTTAACTCGTTCCTATACTTATTCCAAACTTGTGAAACAATACAAACGAGTTGAGAACCTCCTCCGTTTTTGAAGTAGGTTAAAAATCGTCTCTAAGGAACGATTTTTATCGTCAACGACTTATTCTGAGTGAGTCCGTCAGTATAGTTGTGCCTTGTTAGAATAACATTGAGACGCGGCTAACAGAGGGAAGTTACATGATTATGATTCGTAGGTATCCTCTAATTACCGCCAAAGGTAGCTTCGTGCATTTTATTTGGACGAAGATATCGTCGCACATATGGCCGCTGCATGGTGCTCGAATCATTTATCTAATTAAATAAATACTTTTCTGCAATTTTCGCGATTTTTTACTGCGCGAGCCGACCGCTGCCGCCGAGCCACCGACTGACTCGCGGGGTTCGTGATTGTCAAGCACAATAAAAATATGACGAATCCGCGGCTATTACCGTTTTATTGGGGCGCACGTTCTGTGGTGGGATGTGCACATCGCAGGTTCATGTAGGACATTAGTTGAAAGTTGCTACTTTTTACCAAACAGGGAGAGCAGTGTTTGTTGAAAATATGCGTTAAAAAAAAGCATTTGACCGCTTAAATCGGATAAGACTAGTGCAAGTAATCAGGCCTTAAAGTGTAAATTAAGGTGAGATTTATTTTAATCTAATTCGTATTATTTGGCTTAATAATTTTCACAGCTGGAAAAACAATGGCCTCTCGCTTCTTGTTTGCAAAAACTGTATGCAGACATCGATCCTAACTAACCTACTTCATCCCCTCATTGCCCCGCAACCTGTGAACTCTTTGACCTCATCGGCTATCCATAGTATCCTTTCAAGTTTATTTATTACCTTTAGAATTATAATTACTTACCTAATTCAACATTTCAGCTTTCAAGTTATAGGTAAATTTATTATCATAGGGAAAATGAAATAACTCGAAATCCAAAATTATTGAATTCGGGCACTATAATTCTAAAGATGCGTGTAATAAATAAGCCAACGTGTGTAAATAATAATCTAGAACATTCGGTATTCAATCAAATTAAAATGCGTTTATTTGCTGGAATACAGCTATAAAGGTGTTACAGTTTTGGTTACAGTGTATCCAGCCTGCATGCAGGCGTGCAAAATGTTCATGATAACATGAATTTATAACGTCAAAAATTATACAATAAAAATATATAAAAATGTAATTGTAAAATTAAAATAAATGTCAACTTAATTCCTATCATGCTCGAGGTACATCTTAACACTATAAAAACATTTTGTCCAGAAGCCATTTTGTGAGTGAGCGCTTAAAATCGTTACCTTCTTAATATTGCATTATCGTGGATTCTAGTGACTATGGAACTATGTCAAAGTCACGCTGTCAAATCTTGATAGGCTCTTAATGAGGTTTGATTGATTACTTTGATAATGTTTCTATAGTGGCTAAAAAAATGTCTGGTTTTCTTCCTTTTCACGAAATCATAGTCACCATAGCAAATCGTACTAAGTATATCGTATTCAAATGATGTAAAAACATTATTTACGGTAATGGATAAGTAGCATGAGAAAAAGTCGTATGTAGGTCAATTATTCATAGATATTGCATGTAAGTACGTAATATTACGTGTATGTAGGCACCTATACACTTAATGATTTGGCAGTAACGTGTTATCGTAACCATATCACCCCTCACCCCTCATTTTTACTGTTGTAATCTCACATAATTTTTACCCTCCGTCAGCATAAAATTAATTATTTTCCCAATTTTTATGGCTCGGAGAAGGCAAACTAAAGACACAGGCCGCGAGGCCGCCTGATGGTAATTCAGCTCAGATCGAGGCCAAAATAACCGTAGGCAAAGCACCGCAGTAATGAGGCCGGATAGGCATGTTATGATCTTATGATACCATCAAGTAAGAGGTATTATTATTTATTTTGACGTAGGTATGAAACTAATATAACAATCTAGATATTTTGTCACTAGAACTTATTAAGGACCATCTTAATCAAGGTATAGACGCGCATAAAAAGACTCGTAAGTACGTACACTTACAAATATATATTTTGATTTATTAGTTTAGTATAGATTATTTGATTCTTACCTTCTGTTAAATCCCACGACATTTTTCTCTTTCAGTTGTCTTTGCAACGGGTTTATACAGAATATAACTGATTATGTTGACAAGGAAGCGAGCATGGGAAAACGCAACGTGCTAAAACAAATTGGTAAAATTAAAAAATAACGAAGTCTATTACGATACCTACCAAACATGCGAGATTTCTGCACGCGATCGAGTTTATTATGCAAATTGCTATACATATAGGTACCTAGGTAATAGGGCTGTGTCATTCGAAATTACGTTTAGCACTGTTTTTAAGGCGCGGACCTAAAAATCTTTTAGGTCGTGTTGTAAGGTTCTTCATTGAGAAAAGAAAAGTAGGTATTCAACATGTCTTATAAAGTAATGCCATACTTTTTCGGTGTAAAATGATATAAGGTTACAAAAAAGTATACACTTTTGCTTTTTCTTCTTGTAAGGTACTTAGTCGAAATACACAATGTATATTCGCAAATTAGTAAATTAACCACACGAAGGCTTATTAACACGACGCTAATATGGATGAATCTGCACCGCACCGTGCGTCTGCGCTGACACGGCAACGGATTCTCAACGTGGTGATGTGGACATGCCCTTAAAGGGATCACTACCATAGTCTAATTTTAGGTATCGTCTTGGGTCGTCCCATTCGTTTTTTGTCAAGTTCTTAAGTCGTCTCATTCTGCTTTCGTCATCCATTCTTCATTCGTCACATTCGCTGGTAGTCTTGATCTTATTCAGGTTCATTCAATGTTCGTCACTTCTTCTTTTGACATGTTCGGTGTTAGTCTCTTTACGTTTTAGTCTCATTCGTTACTCGTCACTTTATTTTAAAATACGAACTTAGAATAAGACCAAAGAAGATGATAGGACGAATAGCGAATGAGACTAGAAAAGAGATAGACTAACATCGAACATGTCCAAAGAAGATGTGACGAATACCGGAATGAGCCTGAATAAGAAAAAAAAAGACAAACTACAAATATAACCATAGACGACAAAGACTACCAACGAAAGTGACAAATCAAGAATGGATGACAAAAGCAGAATGAGACGAGTTAAGAACTTGACAAAAAACGAATGGGATGACCCAAGACGATACCTAATTTTATTTCTGTAATTTTAATAATTGTGTATTGTTTTGTACAATAAAGTGTTTATTACCCATCATACAGAGAGGACGCGCCGCAAAAATATTGGCTTACCTATGAAATTGGCGTTTTTTTTACGTGTTTTATTTCGTGCGGAATTTATTCATTTCAATTTTAACTTCCAAATAACTTTCATTAATACACTATGTTACAAAGGTTTTAGATACAAATAATATGGTTAAAATTCGTACTTAATATTTAAAATTAAAGTGTACCTAAACTCAACTCTTTTCATGTGCTGCGAGTTCAAGTGTTTCAATTACGCAGTTTTATGGATCTAACTATTTTTAAGTAATTAAGATATGTATAATATAGCTTAGAAGTGTCCAATATTCCTGACAGAATTTTGTTTGGATTGTATTTTACGTTACTAAATAATCCGCAAAAATTAATTTTGTAAACCACCGTTTTCATTAAATTCTCCATATAAAACGCCAATTTCATAGGTAAGGACCTAATACTCCAATAGATAATTTTTTTAATCATAAAATACAATCATACTTACTAGTAACTAACATCACAGAAAACCAAATATCAACCGAAATCAGCACTTGGGTATTTATCGAAAACATAACCACTCTTTCTTTACTTGAGCATTTCTAAAAAAGTTTGTACTTTTCATTTAAGACTACGATTTGCAAAAAACATTGCAGGTTCGTAGGGTGAACGAAGCTGAGCCTGAATAACATAGTCTCCCAAAATGTCCTCATACATTTGTTTGAAACTTATTTTTTTTGTTACTACCTACTGACTTTCTTTGGTTCATGGTAACAAAAAAGGAAAGTTTTATACAAATGTATCAGGACATTTTGGGAGACTGTTATTTAAGCTCGGTTTCATTCATCCTACCAAAATGCAATGTTTTTTGCAAATCGAAGTCGTACACACTTTTTTAGAAATGCTCACTTACGATATTAGGGGCTGAGCTGAGAGTAGGTACCGGTACCTTTATCGCCTAAAGCTACGTACTTACTTATAATTTTGTAGGCACTTAGGTACCTACAATAACCTGAAAAAGTTAAGCCTACTTTCGGCAACCTCAAACCAACTTTGATCCTATTCTCGTATAATAATTATAATAATATAGTTATATAAACGCTAAATATCTGAATAATATAGGTATCTAATTAAAAAACACCAAAAACATAAAATTAACTATTTTTCAAAAAATATTTGACACACGAAGTGACGTTAGATTAAAAAAAATAAGCTCCATGCTCCGTATGGGCGTGTTCTAGTGCTAGTAATACACCCTGAAATTCAGTAAAACGCTATAAGAATCAATTTGACCCGTTAAGGAGAGGAGTTTGACGTCATATTGTTTTTGAATAGGTTCTTTTTTTGTTCTGAAACCTACCGTGGGTGGTATCTAATGAAAGAGCTTACTAAGCCAATTCTAAAAGTATATCACATCATTATATCACAGTCACTTGTTTTAAATTAAAATTAAAATCATTTTTAAAACATACCAACTTTGGGCATCTCCAGATATGATATATAGTCGAATAATGATTTGTAAAATATACCTTAAAATGATATGAAATAGCCTCATATTCAACCCCAAGAAAGCAATATTGAAAATATTTACATTCCTCATCGAGAGTAAAGTTCTCTCTGCATTATTTTTTAATTTTGCCGCGCCCTCTTATAGACTCTTATTGGGTTAGTGACAACGCTATTTGAGGTTTAACTGAAAACGATCCAACGCTAAATAAAGAAATGTTGTTATTGCATTATTGTAGCAAAAAGGTAGCAAAAGTCGTTTCATCTGTCAAGTGTCAATGTCATGTCAGACATAGTTACCTACTACTGAATCATAGATAGATGTATGAACGCTATGAACGAAACGCAATCGAGTGATCCAAGTTGCGCCTAGCGCCGTTTTCTTTTCAATTTTATCTATTTACGATTGTATATAGTAGCATGCGTGTTGAGATAACAAATTGTTATTGAAATACTGTAAAATCTTGGTACGAAACGGTATGTAAACTATTTTATCCTTATAAATGATGGTAATTTCTAAGTTTGCGTTATTGCGGGTGTCACATTTCTTTCTATGAAGTAATTTTTGCTCTGTTATTATGTCATAGCTGGTAATAGAATACGCAAGTACTTTGTAACAAAAACTTTTTTGAAACATTTGGTTATGTTATCAATACTACATTGTAAGGTCTCACTTGTAGTTCTTTCTATCGCTCTTCACCCCGGCCCCGCGAGCGCATTCACTATAAGAACAATAACTGTGGGATGTAAGTAAGGGTGGTAGGGCCTTGTGCAGGGTCCGTCCGGATCGCTACCACCATCTTATCCATTAACCTACCGCCAAACAGCAGTGTTCGCATTGTTGTGTTCCGGTTTGGGGATAAGACAGCCGGTGAAATGACTAGCATAGAGGCATTCCATCTTAGTCCTCAGGGATGGCAACGCATTTGCAGTCTTAGGATTGCATTGCAGTCTTGTGAATGCGAATGTCTATGGGTCACAGTTTCTACTTTCCATCAGGTGGCCTGTGTGCTCGTTTGTCTTTTCCATGCCATAAAAAAAAAAAAAAAAAAAAATATAAGTAGGTATTTCGTTTTGGTTTACAGTGAATCGAATATCTCTTGAAAAAACATTGTTTGCAACTTTGTGCCTATCTCAAGGCTATCTGTGGCTCAGGTTACAAGACTAAATCATTAGATTACAAGACTGAATCATTGGTGTTTAATGAAAGACTTTGATTGTAAATATAACCTTCATTCTAATTATTTTATATTTTTTATGAATGAAACATGTACCTTTTTATAAGTATTTAGACACTCAATGATGTATGGGGGTCTAATAAGTTAATTTTATTGCAGAAAATGCCTGCAGCTGCTAAACTCCTTGTGCCAGTTGCCCTTGGTCTCTCTCTGGTGACAGTCACAGCATTTGTTGTCTACTATGTTTTCAAAAAGGATGACGAGACAGAAGAGAAGCCTATTGCAACGTCTCGGGTCAACAACATTGAAGTTAAAGTTCCTAAAAGTCTAGTTCCTGCTTTAATTGGTAAGTTTTTTTTGCATTACCTTATCCTCCCCAAGCATTTTTTTTAATTTTACGTATAAAACCCCTACCTTTATTAAGAACACGGCAGGATGAGGTTATAGGCATTCCATCTCAGTCATCAGGGTGGCAGTCTTAAGATCATGCCTGGTGATCAGGCATGGTTTGTTTGCCTTTTCTATGACATAAGAAAAAAAACAGTGTTGCAAAGCTATTCATGACGTATTGCTGAGCCAGAAGGCTGATTAACATATTTTTGTTTTTTATTTACTTCTACTATCTTTGATATCTATAGAGCTAAGCATGTTGACATCATAACTATAATACTGACTTTTCATTCTGATCAAACTGCATCTGATCAGAGGGCTCATTGCAGTTATTGCCTAAAGAACTCGCAATCACAATTGACTTCAAAGCGGAACAATTGTTTTCATTTTGTGTGCAGACAAGTGTTTGATTTTCAAGATGAAAACGATTGCGAGTGTGTTAGGCTATATAGCCCCTGGTTTCTCTGTAATAAATCTTTAATATGTTAGTAATTTTAATATAGCAATTTTATTGTATAATACTTATGTATATGTGAACATGCCCTAAACTATAATTATGAGTAGAGTTACATCTAGTCAACTATCAAATGGAAGGTTCTGCCGGTTATATTGGCCCCACTGGATGCCTAATACTAACCAATTTGATATTCTAATTCCCAAAGTACCAAAATTTCAAAATACTATCTAAATATTCTTGAACACCAGATTAAAATGAATGAAACTAAAGTATTAGAATTCCAGTATATTGAATGTCTGGCTTTGTGTTACCATGAAGTAATGAATTTATTTGTCCACCCATTATCTGTGAAGGACAAGTATACTTGATGGTTTTACTAGATAAGTGGGCTATTATTATCATAAATTTATTGTAGTGTTGAGCTTGGTATTTATGATCATGACTAAGATATTAGTCAGCTCTGCTTGTAATATTGCTGTCACAAAGACAAATGGATGTTTTCACGTAAGAGCCAACATTTAAATAGACACCAAATTTATTTTGGAGCCATTAAGATAATTTTGGTTTGTTAAGTAGTTTTATGCCAATTCATTTGGTTTAAAGTTTTCTGGTTTTCACTTTTTAATATTGAATGCATAATTTAATTATGTTAACATCACTGGTGATCAAGTTTAATCATATAGACTTAGGTTTTGGTGATAAATGTATAATATAAATAAATAAATGATTAAAAATCCAGCCTAATCAAATTTAATGGTCTTATATTATGTGAATGATCCTTATTGGAATATTATTCTAACAGCAACCGACAGAATGCTTTAAACATTATCTTTAGTAACAAACACCTAATCGCAGGTCGCAGTGGCTCCAACATAAAGGAAATAGAGCACAAGTCCGGTGCTAAAATACACTTCAAGAAGTTCAGCGACAAGGACTATGATGTGTGTGTGATCCGGGGTGAGAGCCATACGTCGCAAACAGCTGAGAATCTGGTGCACGATTTCATGAAGCAGCAGCCGGTCATTGTGGAGGACACCTTAGACGTGCCGAACTGGGCCTGTGGGAGGATCATTGGTAAGTGAGATTTTTTTAATCTAGCCGTCTGGTTCGTGATGTTTCACATCAAGCGCCTATTTTGCGTGTGGTACTTGAGATGAAACACGTTATACAAAAATAAACATTTAAACGCTTTAGGAATGTAGTAGGTGCATACAAACCATAACAGGAAAAAACATGCATATATTGATGACAGCGTTTTGTCATAAAATCGCAATTGACTCTTATTGACCTTGATCTTCATTTCCAAACATTAAGAGCAGTGTGGGTTTTATTTTTCATATTCAGATTTCAATAGAACTAGGTTTACAGTTATATTTAGTTTTACAATATGAATATTGTAACAAGTAAACAAAACAGGGCAAAACTGTTACTGCAAAATAAGACCATGTAGTAAGCTGGTGAAGATCCTGGAAAACCCACAGCAGAGATAATTTAACATAAGCATAATATGTAACACTTAATTCATTACAGTGTAACCAGAACCTTTGAAAATATAACACAAGCATATAATTTTTTTAGGCACCGGGGGCGAGAGCATTACTGACATCAGCCACCGCAGCGGCGCGCGGGTGAAGGTGGAGGGCCCGCCCGGGCCCGACGGAGCCCAGCAGCGCCACGTCTCCTTCCGCGGCACGCGCGAGCAGATCGACGTGGCCAAGGAACTCGTCCAGAATTGCGTAAGACCTTAAAACTGAGATTGTATGTAGTACGAGTAATTGCACAGTTACGATGTTTATCCTTCACCGTAGGAGCAGCAGTCAAGATTGAACCGCTCAAATAGTGTACTTATGTTAGTAAAACTTATTGGTACACAGCAACTACTTAGCCGAAACACTTTTTTTTTTATGGC
>OZ014451.1:5827072-5868632 GCA_963966035.1 Acleris laterana
CTACGTAATGTTTTAAAGTTACTCCTTGTTGTATTATCTTCATTGTTGTAAGCCTAGAATGTGGCAAAGCCTAATGACAGATATCAGTAAAATTTTCAAGTAAGGAACGTTATCAACGTAAGTGTTTTCAGTCCACGTGGTCGCGGCGCAATTCTCAATTCTCATTGACGCAATCGTGCTAAGTTAAATACCCAAAAGTTCGTTAACACTGGTTATTTACCGGGTACATTCTCAATTTACCTGATAGACTGGGTATGAGGCGTTTACTGGGTATAATTATTTAGCGTAGGCGGTTCAAAACATGCAAAATATAAATTCCCAATAAAGTAATGTATTTATAAGAGGTAAATCGGGTACAGTAAAACACAACTGATATGACTTACCGATGTACCTGCGAACCAATCAGCATGATTCACGTGTTGCGTGCTGTATTCCGTGCTAGTGACGCCATGTCGACGCACGCCCGCGTGTCATTCTGTCAGCCGTCAAACGTGCGTGAGTGAGATGGAAATAGATGCAATTTAATTTCCACCTTGTAACTATTACGTACTTGACAAGTCTGATCGTGCGTTTTAATCGTGCTTTCGGACATCATCGGAATCGTTGTTCGTGGCTGCGCGAATGAAGATTCACGACACGCCATATCAATTGTGTTCTACTGTAAGATGATGATCGGGTAAAGGTATAGTATGATGTCCTAGAAGGCGAGCTGGACATCGGCGCGGTGCTGATCACGGAGGGTCACGCCGCGCCCGCGCCGCCCTCCCCGCGCGCCTCGCCGCCGCGCGCGCCCGCCACGCCCTTCGGGGACCTGGGCTGCTCCAGGTAACCTACCACACACATCTATTACTATCTGGCAACAAACGCAACACAAATTTACCTACGCCAAAACTAAGCTCTTATGCCCTTATTTAATAAACGTGGAGTAGCTAAACCGTGCTTTGTCCTTATTTGTCATTGTGACATTTAAATCCGACAGATAAGGACAAAGCACGACTTAGCTACTACACTACACATCCATGTTTATTTAGGCTACGGCCACACTGTAGGCGGCTTACTTGCTAGGATACACGGTGGCTCAAAAATAGCTCGAAAACTGCTGCTAACACGAAAATCTTTTTTAAGATATACCATTTCATGGTATTAAATTCTTCATGCATACTGAAAAAAAAACCAACACGATGGTGTACATAGATACTCGCTTGGTAACTAGGCACCCAGTGTCCAGTGTGCCCGGTTGCGAACATTCTAGATCGTTTGGTTCACTTCGCTACTCGCCAGGCGCTAAGCGAGCGACATAAGATTGTACAGTCAAAAAACGAAGGCCGGTGGTTAATTTGACCTTATTGCTTTCCCGTGACTTATTGCTGTCATTATTTATTTATTTATAACGCATAATAATAAATGTCGCGTGCCAGAGGTAATGCGAGCTAAAGTGTGCATCAATTGGGTCGTACATAATAAAATCAAGCGTCGCGGCAGACCAAGACCTCGTTAGCGAGATGAGATTGATCCCTTCCATAAAGACTGGTGGGAGACTATCCAAGATAGGAGGCCTTTGCATTGCATTGCATTTGGGCATAATGCATTGTCCTTACTCATTACTTCTGGGTTATCTGGAAGATATCCCATTTAGGGATAAGCTCGCCTTTGTACATTAATTTAAAAACTATTTTATAATATTTATATTTTTTGTGCAAACAAACAACAACAATAATAAACAGGGTTATATTGTGTTTCAACAATTAAGGATCAGACAATAAACGTACTTCTCCTTTTAAAACCCACCATAATAAATAAGTTAAGTTATTGTACTGGAATGCCACTTAAATTCTTTTTTTTTTAATGAAAGTGGCGGGGCGCATTTTCGTAGATTAGAGAATGTTCGTTGCGTTGCAGCTTTTCCGTATCCGAGTTACTTTATTCAACGTACATTATTAAATTCGCTCATTCCCAAAATACCAGTATTTCAAAATACCAAACTAATCATTTTACCAGGTTTTGAAAAAAAACAGATCCTAAATGTTGGGTATAGATAATAAATAATACCCTAATTTGTATGTTTAGTTTTGGGATTCCGATATATTGAGAATCAGGTATTTTAAAATACTGGTATTTCGGGAATGAGCGATTAAATTTAGTAGCTTAATGGACCAGGATAAAGAGAAGATAGAATCGTTTTATTGAACTCGACTAAACAGACAACAGGATACAGTACTACTCGTACCAGTTCCTGGTTATCGGCAATCGTCGTTTTTCTATTTCTGTATTTTCTATATAATAAAGTCCAACGCTATTAAGACCTTGTCAAACGCTATTTTCTACGTCATTTTAATATATCAAAACTCCACAGTCTAACTAATAAAATTTAAAAGGTATAATTGCTATTATGAGCCTACTGAGCTTTTGTGTAGTTATTTAGTCATTCTGTGCGCACGTGATTTAAATTTTTAACAGTTATAAAATTCATGGTCCCCAAAAATTGCTATTTACATATTCATGTATTTATCGTATCATTGTATTTATCACGCTCCCGGCGCAGGAAGCCAGTAAGTAAAAAAGTATTTTGAGCATCAACTTGTTTTGGTCATCAACTTGTTTTGGTCATACAATTTAGTTTTGGTAATAGTGTAGATAAGCAAGCGAATGAAAGATGGCGAAAAATGGCGACGGTCGCCAATCTACTCACAAGTCACAGTTTTTTAACAAAGGTTATGCCCGCTTCGGACGTCGAGAAGTCGTTTGAAGTAGAAACGTGTATTTATTTTCTCGAGATAAATTATCCCTGTTTAGCTATCTCTACGCGAAAACTCACTTCGTTCCTTGGCCGGTTGCTGCTATAAGGACAAAGCGATGAACACAATATTCGTGTTCATAATAAAAAGTGGTAAAAAACCTAATTGATGTACAATGCTCTTATGATATTAGTATGAATTATTTCCCTTTTGAATCACCGCGTCTTTCATTCGCTCGCATACGCATGTAGTTTTAGAAGAATGACGGCGGCTCTCGGTGGTTGGTGTCTAGTAGCACTAACGTGGGTTACAATGTGGTTGAATTTATTTCCCAACTCAATTTACCCCCATCTGGAAACTCAAAAGACTGCGCCGAGCGTACGCCGGATGTACAGTGGCGCCCTCCTTATTATTATTATGTTTTCTAATAAACTAAAGAATTTTCTTGAAATTGGTCGGTAGGTTTTTGTACTACAAATGAAAACACAACTTATAGGGTAGGTATATCACATAGTTTAATAACAATTCACTTTCGAGTTATCAACGTAACGGAAAAAACGTGGCCACCTTTTCCCGTTAAGCTGACTACTCAAAGGGTAATTGTTATTAAAGTTTGTTACGTATCCCATAAATTGTGTTTTTACTTGCGCTACAAAAATGTATCGCCTGATTGCAAGGAAATTCTTTAGTTAATTAGAAAACACAATAATAGTAATAAGGGCGCCACTGGACGCTCGACTAGACAAAGCCTCAATGGGCGGAAGAGTGGGGAAGTGAGAGGACGTTAAATGGATACTCATGAACCATGAATCCATTTCGTCGGTGAAACTGCAAAACCGCGTAAGTATCATTTAAAATAAGGAGCAAAATGCACCTTTTCAATAAGACAGTAAGGTTTATTTTGCTCTGTCATAAATTGGTTAGTTACGCGGTTTTGCAGTTTCACCGACGATTTCATTTATCGTTTCATTCACTATTTTGAATCATTTCCTATTAGATGTTTGAATTTTTATTAAAAAAATATTAAATTCTTTCTCGCTACTTCTCATATACGAGTACAGCTCGTTCGTTCAAATAGTGTGCACTGTGCAGTACAGCCCTTTGAAGTTGCCGACACTGCTCTTTGCATGCCGTGGGAGCTTCTTTGTAGCAATTGTAGCGACACGATAAAGGATGCAAACTATTTGAACGAACGAACTGTAAATCTCATATTCCAGTTCTTTATGCACAATTGCTATGGTGTCCAGATTAAGTTCCATTTACACATCATAAAACAATAGGGTTGTTACGATGCGTCAGTAATTTTGAAGAATCGACTTTAGCGACATTTCAATTTCATAGGATGAAACTCTACCATACTTTGTCCGAGTAGGTAATTAAATAAATGTAAACAAATAAAATTGCGTGACTCATCCTGTGAGCGAATCAAGACAGAAACCAATGCTATAGTTTTTTTTTTAATCTGTATCCTGTCCTAGTGGCTAAGCATAACTGAATCGAGTGTTTTGTTTACTTCTAGTAAATTTCATACCTAGACAAATTATAAAATAAGGTACCTGCTAATTGAGTAATGTTGTATAACATCGTGTTGTTTGTACAGGGTGCTCGGGATGGTAGAAGGCCGCGCCAATTCTATGCCTAAGGACCATAAGGACGAGCACGCGGGCCCCGGCGCCGCGGCCGACGCACGAGGTAAAAAAACCAACTAAAACCGGATTGACTCCATAGCTTCGTAATGCTAAAAACTTTACACATGACAGTTATGTTCCAATTTCAATTTAAAAAAAAACTTAGAAATTGACCTGACATTGAACATAGACAATTTAATACAAAGTTTGTATACAGAGAACTAATGTATCCTTGTAAGAGCGGTGATAGCCTGATGGTTTGAGGTATCGACCAATGATCGCGAGATACCAATTATTTCCTAGCGTAAGTAGGTATAGTATTTGTGTTTTTTGGTTGGGCACAATATATTTGACAATAATATATTGTTTAAACGGAGCCATTCAGTTTGTTTGAGCACAATACGTGGTTCTACTCAAGTAGATGTGCTCAACCAAAAACAGAAATACCATACACTATGCGAATTCCTTTTGTAATCATCTCATATCATCAATCATAAATACATTGTAAGGAAACTGCACCCGCTAAATGTTAGAAGAGTAAAGTACATATCCTCAGAGTCGAATTGTATCTGAGGGCCCATCTAGGTAAGGTAAGATAAGACTATAAGCTTTTAATAGGTGTTGTAAAGATGTCATTGTTCCAGTAAACAACGGCCTCCCTTCATCTACCTCGCTGTCAGGCCTTACCACCCCCCAACCGCCAAAGTCTGTGTCCAACTTGGAGCTATCGCTGCCCAGGCCCACCAACGGTTCTCACGACTTCCTTGACGCCGAGCGGCGACTGCAGGACGAGAACGCGAGTATGGAGACCTTAGTACCGCACACGCCCGTCCTTTCCAACCCGTCTATCGATGAATTAAAAGCGAATATTAACAGAATCGACTCCCATCACGGCAATTTAGAGGCTTTAGGGAGATTGCATGAGTTATAAAGTGTATTTGATGTTTATTTATAAGAAATTCAGATGAGTGTAAGAAATTTAGTTGATTTTGGATAATCGGGAGCCGATTTACCTGAATTTCCGTGTTGTTCGCTGTGCAGTGTTGTGGTAGCAGACTTTGTAAAACACAAAGTTTACTAGATCGACGAGTAACTGGTTTTTTCTTACTTACGGTTACATGTTTCTAATGTTAAGGTTAAAACATGATAATAAGGTTTAATACATACCAATGAGATTCAGTTTATAAAATACATGGTTTTTAGAGACACCTTAACTTTGTTAGAGTTCCGAAGTCAAACTAGGAACCCTTTCGGGTATCTTCCATGTAAAGCTTAAGTATTTTTTTATATTTTAAGATTGAGTTATCATTGAACGGCTCTTAAAAACATTATGAACATGTCATGTCATGCAGGATATTTTTTTTGATTTGGAGGACGGTTTAAAAAATATTTCACTCGAATATCGTACCCCTCCTTTCGGAACCCTACACTGAGCATGGTCTGACATGCTCTTGCCTGGTTTTATTTTATTTTAAATTCGCTAAGTTTTGGTAAATTAACAACCGATTATCCGATCACTATTTATTTTTGTCTAATCGACGTCTGACGAACGTATTACGTAGATTTTGTAAAAGTTAGTAATGAGTAAAATGGTCTTGTCCTTAGACTTTATGGCAAGCTAATTCGATCTATTCTATATACATTTTCGAAGAGTCTAAACTTTTGATGATTATGACATGAACGCGTACTAGTTTTTTTTCATTATTTCGAATTAAAAGTTGTTGTTTGTCGCTTCCTTAGACTATGGTTTCCATAGTCAAAAGAGATCTACGCGAAAGATTGAAAACGTAAGAATGGTTGATCGTTGATGTTGTCAATTTAATAGAGGCCTTTTTTGACATTGGTCAAAGTGATACAGAAAGCAAAGTGAACTCATGCACGTCATATGTGTTTAACTAGTGATGTGCATGATGGCTATTTTCTCACTTTTTAAAGTAGAATCAATTTTCTGTTGTATTGATATTTGGAGTGTGATCTACAGAACTAACTCTTCTTTAAGTACAGGAATGTCGGTATATATAATTTAGCGATAGTATGCTACGTATTCTCGCGTTTATTTGGTTTACTTTAGAATAAAATATGTAATAGTGTTTTTATAATGTAAATGTTACATTTCTCAAAATAACCCAGTTAAGTACTTTATTTTTTAGATGTGTAGACAATAATAAAGAAATTTTGCAGGGCAAAGTACAGATGAATTTTAATACCTACGTAGAATATACACATATCGTTTTTGAACTAACGACATATGTTTGCAAGATTAAGTATGTTGAGATAGTATAACGAGTATTGTTAAGATAGAAGAGTCACTAACTATAATGTGATGGTCTTTCAACTTATCCTTTTCTCTCCGTCTTTTCGTGACAATCACAAAGAAACAACAACAAGAAACAATCACATAGATTGCATCGGACTCTGCACAACCGCTGGTTTTTAGTGTATCCGTTTTTTTATCTGTGATGTCCTTAACGTTAGATTTCGTAGGCTGTAACTGTAACTCATTGCTTCATAGATTCCTTAGCGTATGTAAGATATGCTTTTGGTTTTCTTGAAATATATACGAAGTGTTTGTAGAAATTAGATTGATTTAACGTATTTAATTACATACCCAGAAGAGGTGTTCGAATAACACACTTTTTTTTTAAAGTATGTTTGTGTATCAAACATTAGACATTCATCGTAATTTTAGAATATTTGTATTGCATCATTGTATTTATGCTATGCCATTGTTACTTAAATGTTTTGTATTTATGTATTGTATCATAATTATTTAAATAAGGGCAGGGAGTAATAAAACAAAAAATATAAAAGCAAGCTAGATGTCGATTACTGATGGAGTAGTCTTTTGATTTATTGGTCCTCGACGATAGTAGAAATATCAAGGACTACGGTATTTCCGGAATCACCTATTAGTTATTATTAGTCAAGAAAATGCGCTCTATTTTGATATAACTTTTTCAATTACATTGAGTACATTAAAAACAACCTAAAGTAGGTTATTTTTCATCTTAAAAATATTAATATGAACCGTTTCAAGAAATCAATATCATTAATTTTGCAACTTCATTACTTTTTTTTTTTATAAGAGTCCGAGTTTAAATAAATACAAGAAATCAAATAACTTGTCGAACAACTTCTTTATAAAACACTTAAATTAAGAGTGACTCAGTAAGCCTTCAGTATTTCACTATACAATCCCATTGTGAAAACAACGTTGTGATGGACATTATTTCTAGCTTTAAGTCGTCTCGGTAAAGTTCATAACTTAAACGAATTTCGACTGTATGTACTTAACCTAAGTTCACTATTGTTTTGGTGCCATAACCTTCAGTACAAATTTTATTTTCAATAGTTTTCTGTTTTTGTTTTGTTATGTAATGTTAGTTGTATAGTCAAATCACTATAAGGACACCTTTATATGTTGTAGTGTCTACTTAAATTTGACAGGTTTACAGGCAACCATATGGATTTCTGGACCAATGGAAGTATGTCAAAGTTATATTATTAATCAAATCTAAAGGGACTTCGAAAAACCGTCAGGGAAAATGGCCGATTGAAAAATTACCGGCTTTTAATTTTGATTTATTTCATTTACTAGGTAATTACTCTCTTGACATTGGCGAAGTCATTCATTACAGAACCGCCATGAATAAAATAACACTTTTCTATTTGACTTTTTGACATAGTTGCATAGTGGCCCAGAAATGATTGACCTCTGATGCACTTGCAGAGGGTAGAGACACTCACATAAGTACAGTACTACCAGTTTCTTAGTTAGTGAGTAAACGGCAATCTTTGTTCTTCTATGAAACGAGTGACGACTATCCTCTCAGTTGCAAGTGCAAGCGTGAGCGGTATCCAGCCGAACGCTATTAAGAGGGTGGGAGTACTATAAGCAAGGTTATTCTTATCCGGATTTATCTAATACCGTTGTAAATGTTAACAGTTTGCAATTTGGTTATTTAATTTCTAATCGGTTAAGATATTTGATGGACATAAGTATTGTTATTTTCTACGGATAATTTGAGTCTCAAATAGCTACATATGCATGTAGTATTACAGGTTGCCTAATGTCAGAAATAAATCAGTCTCAGTATCTATTCGATCGTTTTAATTCAGAACCTCTAAGTTTATATATTCTAAGTATCCGTTATGAACTTATGTATGACGCCACATAGAAGGTCGTCTATTTCGTTTAAAAATAATCATTTTTTTTTATTGAATGCGTGATTTCCCGGGATTTACTGTATTACTCTAAAGGCTTAATACAATTAATTTTACTTATAAATCTTGTTATATTGCATATTATTTATTTATTTATATTGAAATAACAATCAGTCGTAGAAAAAGCGTGTTTTATTGAATACATTCTATACAATATTATTAAATCAACTAAGAAAAGATCAAATTTCAGGCTCCCTTTGATTCCATTTGATATGCATTATATTTTTTAATGACTGATTGCTATTTCAAGATAAATAAATAAATAATATGCAATATGGCAAGATTTATAAGTAAAGTTAAATGTATTAAGTAGAGACGGGCCGACTAGTCGACGACTAGTCGGGAAAGCCGACTATTCGGCATCATTTCTAGTCGGTGATTAGTCGGCAAAAAATGCCGAATATTCGGCAGTTTATTGCCTATAGGAAATATAAATTAAACTATTTTTTAATCTATGGAATTTAATATTCTTATGAATAATATCGTCAAAAAAATTCCACACACGTGATTTTATTTTCGACATAGTGATAAAAAGCAGTAGGTAGTTCGTTTTAATACTATAATTAGAGATTTGATCGTTTTTTTTGGTCGAGCAACACGCCGGTACAGAAAAAACGTAATCAAAACTGGTCAAAACATGAACGCATGGTAGGGGTAGGCGAAACAAACGTTTCCGCGTTCACCCGAACATAGGAAAAACCTACGATCGGCATTGCCGACTAGTCGGCCGATTAATCGGCAAATTGAAAACCGATTAGTCGGCCGACTGGCTAGTCGGCAAAATCCGTAGTCGGCCCATCAGGATACAGATATGTCTTTATTATCTGGCGACAGAAGATGGTAATATTGTGTAGGGAATAAGACCGGTTCAAATAATAAAGACATAATCTGTATCCTGACACTTTACATTTTAAACCTACTGACTAAGAGGATAGGGTTGATAATTCTATGGACATTCAATGTAGTTCTAACTTTTTTGTATGTAATCGGCTTGCGGTTACGGACACAAAGAAAGATAATAGTATTGTACACAAACAATGGCCTTTGTGTAGAAGATCGGCTCGCTAGAAATAATAAAGACTATAATTCTGTAGCTCTGCCTACCCCACTCTGGGAATAGAGGCGTGAGTTTATGTAAGTATGTATGTATGTAATAACTAATAGTTAGTACTAAATAAGAGCTGTCATTATGTCAATATCAAAGCAAGATTGTCTAATAAAATGTGGGATAGAGGTCTTTATTGTTCTCTGGATAACTCTTGAGAACTGCCCGCATGTAATAGACATTAACAAGAAATATATTATAATTGAATATTATATTCTGACTGTATGTGTTCTTAAATAAATAAATAAATAAACATTCTCTGGTAAGTGCGTACGTTACGATTTAGTTCATGTGATTGCACTTTGTTTTTTAATTGTGCCGTTGTTTTGAAAATTTTGTTTCGGTATTACAATAGACTTTACTCAACATTAACTCTAATTTGCTTATGCCAACTAGAAACTTGCCACATTTGGCTCGGTGAAGACACCCCGTCTCGTAGTTCTCTTTAATCTTAGTTCGGAGAATGAATTCAGACGCAGACAAAGAGACGTGATCATCTCGAGATCTCGACGACAATTTACGTGAAGGTCAGCCGGCGGTTGCCGTTGCCCAGATTAATATTAAAACCATACGGCAACTGCCTGATAGTGGTAAAAAATACTATAAAGTTGACTAGGGAGCCCTTCAAAAAGCTACTGACCGCGTAAAATCCCAGCTATGTAATGCTGTTACGTAGGTACCAACTGGTAAAATGATTAAAACTAGCTCAGCTTAGCTCCATCCAACAATCGAAACGAAAACAATGGTTCGACGGTCACCGGCGACCGTCACAGAAAGCCGCTCTCTCCGCCCAAATTATTATACTCCTGCACCCAAGGCTGCCTTACATGGCATTATGATTGCACCTTTTATGGTGAGTATAGGACTTGGTTGCATATTGAGGTATTTGCCTTTTATGGCTTAAGTACGAATGGCTGCAATAAGATATTTTATTGAGTTGGCATTGCATACCTACCTTAGAATAAAATTCGAAATTAACGCTATGTTTTATTTATTACACACTGTAACGAATCTCAAAAACAACTTGAGCAATTTCTGTTGTCTGAATCGACCACATTTTCTGGACTCCCTAAAATGCGTACCTACTCTGAATCACTGGGCGCCTATTCTACTGGGGTAAAACCATATTGCCTGTATATTGTCAAGCTAGCTTAGATAGCTCTTGTTCAAATACAAGGTAACATTTAAAAGTGCTCACGTAGTCCGAACTATTGGAACACTTTGAATGTTAGGTACCTCGTTCACACGTTTCTCGTGAGCCCCTTTAACCCCACTGATTGCAACTAGGTACGGCATAATTGATAAGCGTAACTTGATTTATTAGATGTGTGTTGAAATAATCTGTAACACTTATACTTAATCTAGACTAGAAATAATTGGGAATCTGTCACTACTTTTTATTGTACCTACCTACTAGTAGATCTATTTTAAATGACTACTTACGTAGACAACTTGCAACAGTAAATCATCGGGCTAGATAATTTTGTCGCAATGAGACGAATCGCTAGAAAGCGTTATGCAAAACAGCCCCGTGAAATGCAATCTTCCGCTGGCTGGCGCTCGCATAAAGCGGTTCTTCCTGGGTCGGTCGAGTCCGCAATTAGTTCCCCAGTTCTAACTGTGGTGTAACAAACACCATGCTTTCTGTTTCGTTCGGACGTTTACGCTGCGGGCACTCCGGTCGACGACTTCTGCAAAATGTTTTGAATTACTTGTAAAAGCAGCTTTTATGACATGAACAAGCGAGTCATTTCGTACTGCAACCATTGGTTCAACCAACAGTGATAGATTTAAGTACCTAGTTATTTACAACAAGGGTAAAATATATAACACCCAATTATTGGCATCCAAAGTACTAGTTATTAGCACTTAATGATTGTAGGATCATCGCCTCTATTACCTTAAAATAAAGTTCATTATTTCAAAAAATAGGCATGGTGCCAACAATTTCTCCTGATCGTTTCCCCTGCTCTCGCTTTTTCTAGTCGAGGTAGAGTCACACTCGTAAATAAATTGGTTATCAAAGCGAAAAAGTCTAGATGTGCTTGCGACCCTGTCGACTCCTGGACGTAGCGGAGCACGTTCCTAAGGTCTTGCTAGCCTAACTTGACTTATGGAATCGTTACATCTCGCTAAGTCTGGTACTTTACCTATTAGCATGATCGCGTGCCAAATCTAACTAGTAAACTAAAGTTACTTAACTATACATAATATCCACCAACCACATCATAAACATTGTAACGACATATCCATCAAAACCCAGTGCAAACCAGTCTATGATATCAAGCCGTGTACATTATGAGAGGTTGGCTAGATATCTCCTAATGTTAATTATGCTTGACGGCTTCTGACACCATAATTTACCATGAGCCGCAATAGAAATCGAAAGCTCAATGTACCCGTAATACTCGTTCATATACTCGTAGTTACAAAGTAACGGCAGGTTTCCCTTTTCGTCCTATCACTCAAGGTTGGTAACCACAGATATCTAAGGGATTAGGGATCCATGTGATGATCATTTCGTCACGTGTCGGTCGGGGGTCACAGACTTCATTCTTTTAAGTGCGTGCATCGCGCGGTCAAAGAATACTACTTACTCGTAAAATATTGTAACTAAAGCCTAGCCTGCTTTAAGTTAAGCTGGAAATTAAAATGATGTCATAAGTTTGCTGCAATCAAAGATAAGGTCTAGTTGGTCGTGTTAGCGTTTGGCTTTCTCGAAACTCAGCCAAGTGGGTAGGTTAGGTACTTAGGGGGAGCCTAGATATCAGCAACACGCCATATCGGCCTGGGTTAGAAATGCGGCAACTACTAAGTTGCGAAAGCTAGGACGGATTGAAAATTGCATTGGTGATAACGTGAACCTCGCAACGTTAAGACATTTTGTAAGTATATTCATTTAATTTAATTTGTTAAATTCAAAACAATGTTACGCAAAGTTAAATGTAAAAATAATAACAACTGCCGCCGTTCGGTTTACTGCATCGATTATTTCAGAATCAATTACGTAACTGAACGTAGCACGCGATTTTACGCTGCGAAGTGTCGCCCAGTCACGAAGTGTGCCATGCTGTAACAAGTGCTATTACACTGTGACAGATTATAAAGTCCCGTGACTTAAAGTCGAACGGTTATCAATTTATTCGTCATTGAAAGGAAAAAAATAAGATCATACAATAAGGAAGTAGTTCCTCGGTGATATACAAGTAATACATATAATAGTACATTATTGCCTAGGCCCGGAAAGCAGGGGGATTGCCTGAGTCAGTTAGCGGGCGAAGCCCTGGCAAGGTCTGCTGAAATAAGAGTCGGGTAATCCCCATTCCGCCAAGGTATAAATGCTATTCTCAAACCATGCGCGGAAATCATACAAATACACCATTATAAGTATTCGTAAAAAAGATTTCGAGTAGGTACCTAATTGAGAGAGAATATCTTTTTGAAAACTACGAGTACCTATTAAGATAATTTCATACACACTGACCTCCGCCCGCAGTTGCCGCCGCCGCCGCCTGCAGCCACCTTCTGCCAGCCACCTCACCACCTCACTCACCTTTATTTAAGTGGGCTGTATGGGTTTTTTTTATAGTCCTTTCGATTTTATATGCAGTACGGAGAGGAATGGGTTTTCATAGGTACGTTTATTCTACTCAGAAAAAATGAGGCTTTTACCATCTTCGTTATATCTTCGCCTTACCGAGCATGTTTGAAAAAATATTGATTGCGGTGTATACTACTTACAAGTTCAACGAGTACAGTCGACTACAAATGTATTCACTTTTGAACCTTTTTACAATGCATGCAATAAGTTGACAAAGTGGATACATCTCTTTGTAGTCGAAGAAAACCATGGATAATATAGATTCTTGTTTGGGTGTTTACAGTACTATCAGCCCAATGGAACCCTGACCCACCATAGAACGGTGTCACAGTGACATTATAAAACAATTTGTTTGACACTTCTTATGACTTGAATCATAACGTCTCTGTGACACAGTTCTATGGTGGGTCAAGGTTGCAATGGTCTGATAGTACAACACCGTACTGTCGTCGTGCCTAAGGTACGAATGCTCAGATCCTCCACTTGCTAATCTTACTCGGTTAAGATTTAGCAAGTGGATGATGATAGCATGCAGATTTACCTTACGCTATTTCAAATATTTGCTCAGTTACGCAAACTCAAAAACTCATCAGTCAAAACGGTCTCACGATTTTCCCGGCGAAGCTTAATAAGGCACATACCGCAATCCACGCATGCGTCGTGTTCTACACGAAGCAGTGGTTGCCAACTTAGCAAGTTCGTAGATACTACATATACTTCGGTATTACAGGTAACGGTATTTGGGTACCTAACTACTTCTTAATAACTTAGCAATTGAAATTTTCATCTAGCATCCTATGTTCTAACACCTTTTAAGAATTGAACTTATATTTTAAACTTAACTTTAAATTCAAATAAATGAAAGGGATTATTTTAAATAAGATAAACACTGGGCGCATATCTACATATACCTATTGCACTGCTAGATCAAAACAATAGTACTTAACTGAAAATAAAAACTGTTTTTAAAAGCAACTACCCTAAGACTGTGGTATTACCATACATTTCTTAAGGTACACTTGTTGTAATTTTTATTTAAATTAAGTTGTGTAAAAAGGTGCAATTCAATGAGGCTGGATTGCAGTTTCTTATTGAATTTTGCGACTTTAAGGGTTAATACAACTTCTATGAACTTGAAACAAAACTAGCAAGGATTTTTAGTTGATACAAACAGTATCTGTTCTAAATAGCAGTGTGACATGTGCTGAAGAAGAAGAGAAGAAGAAACATTTCGTACCCTTAATATATTATTGTACGATTTCAGTTCAGCTTTTATAATAGGACTAGGTCAATCTGTGTGACATTGTCCCCTGATATTTACCTATTTAGCAAACTTTTTGACCTTTTCTGGTGGTACGACTAGCACATTTTTAATTTAAAAGTTGGCAAGACCTACAAACGGTTTGCGGTCGCGCACTGGATCGACACCATAACCAGCGCCATAACTTCTTGCGTCACATCTGAGACCTCGGAACCGGCCTTAGCATGTATTAATGGAGTGACTGCAAGCAACTAGGTTTTGCTGAGAGCCCAGATTTTTGACGCAACCATGGCATGATAAAAGTCCTGTGTTTAGACGAAAACATAACGGCGTTAACCTCTTAGCGTACCTATAGGCTATAGGTATTTTCGGGTGTTATTCTTTTATGTTCGTATGATGTCGTATTGATGTTTCCTCGTAGAGCCTCAACGGATGGCCCGATTTAGATAAACGAGGTGTCGTTAAATTGGGCCCCAGGTACTTTAATAAAATAAATAATGGCGGATTTGAATTTAAATGTACAAAATGGGAATTTAAGTTTTGTAGACGACTATTTCAAAACAGAAAACTCTAAACTTAAGTGTGGTTATTTTCTTCTCAAACCCAACTTGAAACTTGCTTCTGTTAATATAGTAACTTTCCCTTCGTTAAAAATATTGCATCATCACATCCTCAACCTTCAACCCTTTTTTCGCTATCTCAACCGTTTTTAATCAGTTCTTAGCTAAGACATTGAAAGCACGTTCCGGCATAACAATTAGCTTGCGCCGTGACATCATGAAATGTGCACGTAGACCGTTTTATCTGCAGCGGAAACGAGATCCGCCGACCCAAACTTTCACGTGCATCCGCGTTGCATTGTATCGTAATTAATTGTCCCGAGTGAGGGAAAAGAAAGGATGCATTACACTTGGATGAATATTTACGAGTATACGCATACGGTTCTCTTAGTCAGAAATTATGGAGAATGGGAGTGGATGGCTTTGGATGCCGACGGGAACGTATTACCAGTTTAGGCTCCCTGATATTTTCATATACATTTTCATCGACGTACGTCCAATGCTTAATGTATTAGTTGTATCCAATTTTAAACACATTTAATTCCAGAATGTTTAATATCAGGCAAGGGACCACACTGCGTTCATGAATCATATGTGTTTTATGGGACAGATAACCTATTAAGGTGCCTAACTACCAAGTTAAAGTATGTACCAATGAGATTCTACCAAATGCTTTTATGTTGAAGGAAAAACATCGTGAAGAAACCTGCACATTCGAACAGCTGAGTAAGTAAGAAGGTAATTGCACACAAGAACTTAGAGACTCTAATGTGTCCCCAAAAGGACCCACCCGTATAAGATAAGGGGCTCTGGTACCCATACCTACATTGAGTTACAATTACCGTATTCGCTACCGAGTCTTACACTCTGTCTCTCGCACTTACTAGCGAGTACGGTTATTGTAACTCATGGAAAGGGTACTGTAGCCCTAACCGAGATGCAAAGGCTGCTAACTGGGGCCTAATGGGGCCCTAGTCAAGAGGCATAACGCTAAGTTACGAATTTCAAAAATCGACAAAATGCAAAATGCATCTATCGCTTATATCAACTCCATATATTTCAAGTCGATATAAAACATAGGCCCTAGCCAAGATCACGTGACTCTTCGTATCACGTCATAAAATCTACCTGTGACACGATTGGTTAAAAAACGAACCGAATAGAAACGCTAGGTAGTTAGCGTAATGCATGTTGGCTAGGGTCCCAGAATCGTTAGTAGCGTTAGCATCTTGGTTTAGCTTACGCAAATCCCATAAGTTTTATCGACTTTCAAAAATCGCTAACTTAGCGTCATGCGTATACTAGGCTCTTTGAGGTCTATGGACCTCAAAAACAGAAAATTTAAAATGATTTACCAGTTCTAAAGACCAAGTTGGAATGCTGCTATGGTAATCATTGCACCGGCTGTTACGGAGGCAGGGTGACATGAGGTTAGCTAACCTGCGTTTCATTCGTGTCTCTCTATCCCGTGTAATGACTAATTAGGTATATTAACAGCTCCATGCTCTTGCACTGGACATACAGAGGTACACTTTTGCATTAAGGAATGTTACAGATAAGGAAAGATGTTAATTGGTTTGGTCATTCGTGTCTTAGATAACATACCTGACCCAATAACATATATTGTTTCATGTTTATGATGCACCAAAGAAGATATGTATGTACAAATGGTTACAAATGTTAATTTGTAATCTATTTGAAAAAAATATGCTCGAAGTCATCAATGTTATATATTAACTTATAGCAAACTCAACCTTATTGTTTTAGAATGTCAGATTGACTTTGGACCTAAGATGAGTCACAAAGTCTTTGACTTTACCTACTCTATACTACCGCATCTACCAGCCCTCGTAGCAAAATGTACCTATATAAACGACTACTTGCACTAGATTTCTCCTTTTCTCTTGCGTATTGAACCAAAACAAACAAACCCAAAAAGGCGACCATTATTTCTAAGTAGAAAATATTGTGAAAGAGCAGTGGTATTCTACGCGCGTGCGCGGCGCGGCCGGCTGTTGCGTGGATAACGTATCTATCTCACATTACAATAATCTACGTGTTGCGGAAATAACAAACAATGCTTAGTTTATAAATCTACAAGACTTGTTTGTATAGCTAGCCTATTGTGCACTGTGAATATATTTATTCAAAGATTAGGAAAGGGTAGAGACCATGTAGTAAAGTAATGTCTGGTCAAGTTAGTTTCGAATTAGTTAACCATTTATTTACATTTGTACGTACCTCGTCGTTTCATTAAAATGTTCAGTAAGTAACAGCTAAGTGTCGATTTTTCCAGTCTACTCTATTAAATGCTAGTGTAAAAGTTATAACTTTCCTTTTCTTTGTCATGAGAATAAAAACGATATAGAGCTAAAATTTATTTGACAGAAGGAGGTGATATCTGGAAGTTAAAACATCAGCCCTAAACGGAAAGTCATAGTGGTAACGAATTCCTGTTTGTCAACTGGCTGAACGTTACCCGAATTATCGTAGACTAGACTCGGAAGATAACATTGGTAACCTTTCCTGAACGACGCCGACGAGCAGAACACAGTTGCTAGGTATTGGCAAATACAAAAAAAAATACGACGGAGAAAAAAGCAATAAAATTCGTTAAGAAGTTTTTGATTGGTAGGTAGTTAAAATAAAAAGGAAGCTTTAAAAAAAAACTGTTTGGATAAGGTCGTCAAAGTAATGTTTCTTATCATGTATACAGGGTGTCTTGAAATCAATCGAAGAAATTTTAACCGTAGATAGGGTGGATGATTTGGATCATCTCTACATTGGTAACTTTTTTTTAAGTTAATATTTGACTGAGTTACAGACTGATTTATCCTGACGATGCTCTCAGTGTGCTCCATCTTAACTAATTCATTCATAACCCATACACCGGATTGACGGGGGCAAATATGTACCAGTGCTAGTGATTCATTAAATATCGATTAAGTTTATCGACAATGTTTTTCGTGACATATGGATCTTCCATTACTTACAAAATAAAGTTGTAAATACCTTTATCTTCTATATCTAAATGATCAGCTTTCCATGAAGATAAACGATCTTTTTCTTTCGAATCATTTTTAACCGACTTAAAAAACTAAATGGTTCTCAATTCGTCGGAATACTAAAGAATATTGTCGTACTGAATTAATTTGTTATTCAATGTAATTTCAACGGTTGTCAAAAGTGACTCGAGTCCAGAGTCAATGTCAGATACCGGTTGTTTGTATTATAAGAGGTTTGCACATAATTAAAAGTCATTCAAACTAGGCCATTACTTATTTTAATGATGATCAAAAATTGCTTTATATCGTTGTCGATAAATATTGTCGATATTGAATCACTAGCACTGCTACATTTTTGACCCCGTCATACCGGTGTAACTATGACATAACATGTGTCACAACGTAATGTAAATAAACAAGTTGTTCCATATCAACAAACTTTCTAATCACGGTCAAAAGCTCCACGGTGTTTAGAAAACTGAAAATAGACTGAAACTGAACTATAATATGAATGAAAAGATGATCTCTGATAAGGGCTATTATGTGAAATAATTTAAAAATGAAACTTACGATTACGATGTTTACTCACACTCTTCCCACACTCGCACAGGTAAAATAGCACTTGTACTCGTAGGTACATTAAAGTTATTTTATTAGATCATGAATCATGGATTTATTTCATTGATTTCTACCACCATCAGGGATAACTATGAATACAACACACAATAATTAAAACGAATCAATAAGTTGTTATTGTCCTTTGACAGTTCAGCATAGTATTTTTTTAAATCTTGTACCATTGAATACTTTTTATGAAAAGAGGTTTAGGTTTAGGTTTTGTAAAAATAAAATCGTCTCTACACGTAAGTTTATCCATTCCATGGCCTAGGAAAGGTTGGTATTTTTTGTTCTCTATGGTAAGTGTGACATCATAATAAATTATAATCAATTATGCGACGGCCTTTATATCCATGGACAAAATATTTTGCATTCGGGCTGTTGGCTACTGCCACAAATACCACGCAGATCAATACGGAGGGCAATAATCGGATCGTTCAATCCATGTCTATCTGAACTCTATGTCTGAGTCTATGAATTTATGGCTGTCATTATAATATTATGTCATTGTTATGTTATTTTGAGATATTCAAGTCGTAATTATTTTTGCTGTAAACCGGTTATACGGGCCACTTTAGAACAGAAAAGAATGGTAAATGGTTAAGTAGATCTCGACAATAATATAAGAAGGACGATAATATTATGATCAGTCTTGGCGAAGCGTGAACAAGAGATCTAGTGAATTCACATTTAAAACCAGCTAGTGTTCAAATTGCAAAAATGAAAATACAGTAAGTTGCACTAATGAAAATACAGTAAGTTGCACTAAAATTTATAATTATTTTAAAATGTTAGTCAGATTTCTGCTTAGGTACATGGAACGAACTGTTTGTTTACATACCATGTAAACAACGTATGGTGTCAGGTCATTGACCTTTAGAATTTTGACGTTAGTTACTACGCACGTTTGTAGTAGTATAGTATCAGCGTCAAAATGTCAAGGTCGAGATATCGGCTGCGATACATCAAGTAACAAAATTAATATAATTAATCCTTCTTTTTTTTTTACGTTAACGGAAACAAAAATGAACCATACCCCCGTGATCAGAATCGTGCGAACTATTACCCCGCCAAATATCTCTTATTCGATCCAAGACACCCTGTATACTTTTTATTTCGTCAATTTCACATTTAAATAATTTTAATATAGCCGATGACACTCAACCCGAACTGGTCAAGACGAATCTATGTATGATTTATTTAAATAGATTTAGCCGTTTAGTAGTTTGTTACGAGGGAACATACAGTCGAACATACATACAGGTCAAACACATAACCCTCCTTTTGGGCTTCGCCGCATATCTGTTAGAGACGTCTCAGGCATTTTTGAGCCCAATATTGGATACATTATTGCCGGTGATTGTACACTTTTCCCTTCAATCACTTTAGCCTCTAAAACCAGCTGCCGTCAAGTGCCGTCGACCCTACTAACGTGACCTGCCCTTTATCATACTTATATCTCATAACGGATCGCCCCTGGACCTCATGCGCAGTCGCTGTCTTATTTATTGCAGCAGACAAAAGTGCATAAAAATTACTTAACACGGGTTACCGTCTGCAACAATACAGATGAACGTTTTTACCCATTGCGATGTATGATTCTTTGTTCTCTCATAGAGGTTAAACGGTTGGTCCGATTTCAAAAAGGTGTCGTTAGATTCGCCTTAGTTTTGCTTATCAATGGATGGGCTGGGAGCATAAATAAATAAAAAATACGGAATTAAAAGTATTGGTAAAAAGTAGTACTTATACCTAAAGTATAAGGCCCGATGTGACAGTACATAATACGTTTTTACGGCATGTTTAAGGTTATAAATATTTTGGACTCCGTTGACAGCCGTCTAATCGGGTTTAATTTACTTATTTGTTTAATAATGGCGACCACCGCGGTATTTCGCAGTGATGTCGCCAGTGTCAAATTAGTAGTTAAATAGAATAAATCAAAAATCAAAAGTACAAAGCCGGACATCTTTTTATCAGACATTTTCCCTTCCCGAAGGTTACCGGAAGCATCGTGCTTCTCAGAACGGCGCGAAAACCTGACACTGGCAGAAGTGGCAGAATTGTCCCACTAGACAGTAGCCATATATCAAAGAATTAAACATGAAGATACATAGACCACAATAAATTCCAACGATGTAATTAGGTTTAAAAATATATATTTTGTTACACTAGTTTTAAAGCGTGTACTCCGTTCGATACATTATGGTGACTGTAGCAACTTCAAAAATCTTGACTTTCTACACAATGTTCACTTTTTATATACTTAACAATCATTTCATACTTTTATCGATACGTGCCGATCGCATTCTTATAGATAAGTATGTTGTATTTTCGACGATAAAGGTCAGGTATTGGGAGGGCCGGACAAGAAAAGTATCGAGGTTGTCGTATTACTCATTTGCCAAAGGGCACATTCCTACAAGAGTAAAGTCATTTAACCTTACTTGTTAATACAACAGTATGGAATATTGGTGGACAGTTAAATATTACCAAAGGTTAAAGGCGGATAAAACATCGACCTATAACTATTCCACTTTTATTAGTAAATGTAAAACTTATCTACCTACTTCAGGATAGTTTAGAAACAATAAATCGAAGTTATTGCAAAACGACTCTCGCTTGCGGGTAATTCACTTTGAGTACTGTCACGAACTATCTATCTAGTGAAGTAATGTTTAAAAATGTTGATGCGAGACCACAGAACACATTTCACAACTACTTACGTATGAGTCATTATCATCACTCATCCTCATCACCTATCCTATACCACCTATAAGAAGGTAATAAAATAAATACATAGTGCTTCTACTACCTTCTTCTTCTACATCTATTGTGAAAGGTAGTCGTATTTAAATATCAACCATCATAAGGCTTTAGAGAGGCTGATAAAATGATCATCTTTTCAGGGTAATGCGTGGCCAGCTAATATTGCTGACTCTTATTTACTACGTACCAGTATGTTTATTTCATTTCTTTCATACTTCATATTTGGATTAATGTGCTACTGCATGCTTATATTCGTATTGATCGAAAGATGATTGTACGGCAAAGGTCATCTACATTTAACTAAATAGCTACACAGCAATAATAAATAAGCTGTAATACTTAGATAACCAATGAAAACAAGAATGCAAGGTTTGCTATTAAATTGCATATACTTAGTAACAGAGGTATGTATATTATCAAGCAATGCATGAAGGAAAGATGAAGAAACTAAGCAGTCATGAATTTATCGTGCGATCAACATATTATGCTCTAGTTTTAGTGGGCCGATGTTGCAGTCAACGTATTTGTTTATTCTGGGTCCTCCAGTAATAAAATGTTTTATTGTACCACTATTGTGCTCCTCGGAATGCCATTGTTGAGCTTTTGATGTAAAAAACCAAAAAGATTGGCGTAACTTCAATGATTAGGTACATCCTTATGTTAAGCAATTTTACATTTATGACAAAATATCAAGAGTTCTTGACAAGATCTGGAAGCAGTGAAATCCGTAGAGGTAGATAGATACACCGAAACTTTACTAAGGCCCACTTGCACGCAGAATTTAACCCTGGGTTAAGGCACTAACTCGAGTTAGTAGACGTCAGATTCATACGAGAACTGTCATTTTAACTCGGGTTAGTGTCTTAACCCAGGGTTAAACTTTTCGTGCAAGTGGGCCTAAGTATATGGAATTGCCTAGGTATAAGAATCTAGAACTATTAATTGATATTTACTTATCAGAGCCAAAGTTATTTCGCACTTAATATTGAGTGTTGGACTACGAGTATGTAATGCCAAAAACTAACTACACGACCTTTAAAGATTAACCACAGTAACTGTAAAGAAAGCCTTTAAAGCTGACAGATGTAAGGACGGCAACAGTTTACAAGAACTCATTACACTCGATCCCACAAACCGAACCAGACATCCTTTGGTCGCCGGCATATGGCAAGCATGGGACTCAATCCCGAAGGGACCATGGGATTTAAACGCAAGCCTTTGTTTACCTTTAAAGGCAGTAGTGCCTGTAAAAAGTGGATCACGTTCGACCGGACCCGAGTAGAAAGTGAAACCGCTTTGTCGAAAGGTTGCTATAAAAATTGTAGCAGCCGCTATAGCGAGCTCAGTCGAGGCGAGCGCGCCCGCAGTGACGTATAGTGCCAACATAGCGGAGGGACACAATGGTCAGTTACATTTCACTTTCGATTGTTTGTTTTTTTAAATAGATCGATTTTCGTGACGTAATTTAGTTCTCTTTTTTGGTTTCTTGTTAATTGTTTCGTAAAATATTCAAGTTTTTATCGTGTTGTGTTTTTCTGTAATTAATAAATTTTAATTATCGTTTTTTTTAAACAATTGTTGTGAAAAAAAGTACCTAAGTATATTCACCTTTAATAAAATACCTATAATATTTTCTGTGGCTCGGTGTTTATTAGATGTATTTCAATCATTTGAAACGCAGTAACCCGATTTCGTATTCTAATTTTAATTACGCGGTTGCATTGAGCTAATTATTATTGCGGGTTAATTAACTGCTGTTACCAGAGCGTGAACCCGCTAAACACAAGGCCAGTAAACTAACTTTACACAATTTTGTCGGACTATTGCATTTTCCCGGCCGGTGTCATAGGTTCTATTGTTTCCACAAATTACTTTATTATTTTCCATATAAATTGATTACAATCTAAAACTTGAGTATTGTTGTTTTACTTTTCTCACGCTGAATTTGGAAACAGCGCACCAATTAATTGGTCATACATTTTTTAAATGAGGTTCACTGGAGTTAGGTATTTTAAAATTTGTTATTAGGCCATCTTACTCCCCTATCAAATAAGATAATTTAATTATGTGATGTTGCATTTTAAGTTAAAATATTGAATGACCAGCTTTTATTTAACTTGCTTCGTTGCTTTAGACTGGCTGTCTCCTGATACATACACGTAAGTATCTAGGACTCTACGTCCTAAGACAATTCAATTATATGTTATTAAAAAGAGTTGATCTGATGATGGAATCGGACCGTGCTCACAGGATCTTCGCTGTAAACATAAAGTTTTGGTCTCAACGAGTATTTGACTACTGTGCTATAAAAATACAGTTTGCACAAACACTTCAATAGGTATTAAAATTCAGAATACATTTACAGCTCGCATCAATAAACTTATCAATTACGAGCATCTAAAAAACGTATTCAACTATATTTTTAAAGAATTGTACGTGTGCTCCGACATCAGAAAATATAACTTTTGTTACTTAATTAATTATTTACTCGTAGCCATTACCTACCTAAACAATAACATGACAAATTACTTAATTGGATATGGTCACAGAATTCCATTAAAATAATAATTAAACTCTATACTTAATAGGCACAAAACCTTGATTCGGTTCGTGCAATTGCGCTTTTTACAACATCAGTTCCACAATAATCGGCCTTGATTCTTATTATTTATTGTCGCGATATTGGCGGCATTGAGCCCTTTCACCTGCGGAAACACGAAGGCGAACAGGAACGAGCTAATTCACTTGTGGCCGTATCAGACCCATATCGGTTTACCTACTGCAAAACAACTTATCTGACACGCCTCGTTTATAGGAAGTAACAGCACCAGTGGGAACACACAAGGTTGCAATTTCGTTAAATTATTTGTCGGTGGTTCACAATTAGCGAAATATGCAGTAAGGTCAAGTTCTAGGCGCATTACATACTCAGTGAATACTTATAAGCTTGATGATGCATCTATAACCGGTTGGACTGCCGCCTTTATAAAGTGCATTTTAATTAATTTGCTCTTCAGTTTGAATATTTTAGACAGTGTCTAAATACATATATTTATCAAGGTCAGATTATTTTATTATACGCGAATTTTAACGCGGTTAAGTATTTTATCATAAAATACAGCTAGTGCGCATGCTTATTAAGGTCAGCAGCTAATCTAACAAACTTGAATTAATTAAGCTCTCTATTTAACAAGTTATACTTAAACAAATCAGCTGCAATTGCAATACGAATAACTAACCAGTATCATATCAAACTCCAGCGTACTTTACTTTCTAAAAGCAAATAACACTGTGTTGCCACATTTTGAAAAGTAACAGCGCAACATGGCGGCTATTTTGGCGCCAAATCGGCCGTGATCTGACATTACGTAAGGCAATTTCGCTTTAGAGACAGTTTGAAAGCAAACTACGAGTCACTTTCAATTGAAACATTCGTAAGATCTTGTTTTGTTTATTTATTCTGAACTCGTTAAAACGTATTTTGCTTCGGTGCTTTGAACAAGTTTTATAACTGCCTACCTTTATCTACCTACGTTTATAAGAAAAGTGTCCTAAAGAACCTCCTAATTTTTTGAATTCGGTTAAAAAGCCGAGACAATTCTAACGTACCTAATGTTTTTGTGACATTTAATTTTTTACAACGCTTTTAAATAAGAAAAGTTAATCCTCAAGTACGAAGAAGTTAAATCGTTAAATACCTACTAACGTTTGCTTTCGACCTTTGAAAAACGAGTTAATATGATAATTTATATGCACTATTGTACATAACTACATATCAAAACTATGGTTTTGCTATAGTTCTTTGTTCTTTGTTAAACGAGTAGGCGTATACTGCTTTCAATTTACAGTTGTTGGGAAACGGAAAGGGCAGTGTGGGCGTATCTCCCACGCCGAACGAAACTGACCCGGTCCCGGCCAACAGGATATATCAACGTTCAATATCCACATAATTTAGCGACCAAATTATATGTACGCATATGTAAATCCTAACCTATCCTTCAACCTAAAAACTGTAAGACTTCGCAAAATTCCTTGGTTTAGTTAAAAGTCGATTATCGCTATTTCTTCGATACTGTATTTTTTCCGGGATAACGTAACTAACGAACATACAGAGGTACCTACGTATTTTTTTATGGAAAAGAATGCTTCTATGTTAGTAATTTCACCAGTTATCTTATCCCCACACCGGAAAACAGCAATGCTTTTAGGCGTTTATAATATTATTAGGATATGGATTCTTATTTCACCGCTAGTATAGCTGCGACAGAACCAGTAAACTAAATCATAGCGACCATGATTACGTATGAAACGCGCTACTAAAAAATATACTTACGCTAAACGTAAAAACAAACATCACCAACCTATCACATGTCACAAATTATGTAAACAATGTACGTAACCTCAATAGATCCCTTGAAATTGTAATTTTTATGTGCAAGTTACTTAATATTCTTGTCCTAACAAAGTAAGGTAACCGTAAGGGGTAAACAGAACTGCAACGAAAGTAGGTGAAACCTGAGGCGATAATCGACCATCAGCTATGGGTGTCGCAGAGCGCGTAACGCGATGTAACGATCCAATTGCTTGCCCACTGTTGCGCAAGCGCTGGACTCGCGACGTAAGACCGTTTACTACGAATCACAAGAATGTCGAAAAACGCATGGTAATCTTATTTGTGTTACTTTTATAGATGGTGTTGGAGCGGAATAAGTAAAAACGTAAATATTTACTTATACTGTTACTGCCACCGCTAATCTCAATTAAAATGAAGAATTGAATAAAGTAATAAGATAAGATAACCACGATCATAAGATATCCACGTTATCAATTAATTAAGTTCTTTTAAAATATTATCATTGGTAAGGTACCTACTAGCCATTTAGTCATAAGGTATAAGTTCTGCAACACACCTCTTTAAACCGTTTTCTGTCCACAGCACGCCCTTATACTTCTGGCTTTCGTGGCCACAGCGACCGCCATGCCCTCCTACATCGCGGTCCCCGCGGACCAGATCGCGTTCGTGGATCTGTCGGCGCTGCGCCTGCGCCGGGTGCCGCGGCAGACGCTCACCCCGCCCCCGCCACCCCCGCAGTACCAGCAGCTACCACAAGCGCTGTACCGGGAGGAATACGAGCCAGTTGCGTTGCCAGTTCACTACCAGCAGCAACGTAAGTTTAAATAATTACAAGAAAGATAGCATTATTAGTCTAGGTAACGTTACATTAATAACATCTAACATGATGTGTCCTTATTAAATGTCATCAAGTTTGAAGATGGGATGATTGCTTGCTGACGAAGATGCTTAAGCTCACTTTTAAAAAGTTCTTACAGGACCTTAAAGAAATAAGAAATCTGCATTGTTTTGTATTTGTTTTTTTTTGTAAAATAATGTGCTTAGATACACAATTTACGATATCCGTCTGTCTATCCTTTCATGTCTGTCTATCGTAGGAAGAAAAATAGTCGTTAGTGAAAGGAGTTATATTAGTCATTTATTTGCAATGTGCCGAAAATACATAAAATAGAGTTCGTGATAGAATTAACTATTTCGAGAAGATCATTCGCAATGATACGCTATTGTTCGTAAAGGTCACGCACACACTCCATATGGTCATAACCATAACAATAACACTTTCGAAATTCGCAACACCATTAACAATTAGCGAAGTAGAAATGTCAAAGTCAGAGAGCGAAATGAATTCATAATCCGCTCAGTCCGTATACCTAGATATCATTGTGACCTCCGCTTTCTCCGACTACAAAGGATTAGGAACTTTCTAGAACACCGATACCGTAGCGTAATTAGCTTGTTTTACGCTCAATAGCTGCTTACTGACTTCATTACGACTACGTGAAACTTTTTGTCGCGGTTTCAAAATGAACAAAAGACGAGAACGCCGAACGCTCGCTTTCTTCCATTGTCCTCTTTGAACGATAGGATCAACACGCTAAACATCTTATGCAATTCTCTAACAATTGATGTATGCATGCAAATCACTTAGATTTGCTAACTATGCTAAAATATTGTTTCCGGGACGTGTTAATCTTTTCAGTATATTTCTTAACCATTGTATTGTAACATGCCAGCACAATGTGCTAGCAACTTTAGTTAATGGCACATAAAATATATTAGTAATATTTGTGCCCCGTACATTTGCAACATTTCATAACCTGCTGCTTCATTTCATGACTCGACTTTGCTTGCTTCTCTTCATTCTCACTCTGAAAACAGTGCAAAGTTTTCAGTGGAATCCTACTTCTATCTTCGGGTGTTAGATAATAGACCTTACCATTTGAATTTGATTAATAACTCTGACAAATGTGCGATGTCGGTGTCATGGCTAACTACAGAGATTTTTTCATACACAAACCCAAGGCATTCATAACATTATTAAATATTGAATGGATAGTCTAGGCTGGCATATGGTAAGCATTTTTGCGGGTGGTAGGACCTTGTGCAGGGTCCGTCCGGATCGCTACCACCGTCTTATCCATTAACCTACCGCCAAACAACAGTGTTCGCATTGTTGTGTTCCGGTTTGGGGATAAGACAGCCGGTGAAATGACTAGCATAGAGGCATTCCATCTTAGTCCTCAGGGTTGGCAACGCATTTGCAGTCTTAGGATTGCTCTGTAGTCTTGTGAATGCAAATGTCTATGGGTCACAGTTTCCACTTATCATCAGGTGGCCTGTGTGCTCGTTTGTCATCTCTATGACATAAAAAAAAAAAAAAAAAAAAGCAACTGATAGCTACAAAACTTTTCAAACTACTACAGCGACTACAGCAAGGGAATCCTGCCATAACTTTGCTATGTTTGGTTTTGTTTAAACCACTTTGTTTCCAACTTATTTATGGTATTTCAGCTGTAGAACTGGCACCAGAACCAGAAGCCCCTGGGAGGATAGTACAAATACAGCAGGCGGACGCAGCGGGGGCGGCGAGCCAGCTGGCCGCGCGGCCGCCTGACTTCGGCGAGTACGTCGACTTCGGCGCCCACACCGGAGACAACGGCGCCTTCGGCTGGTACGCCGATTACCCCATCAACAGCCATGACGACTCCAGCTACAGGAAGTAGCATAACTATTTGAACTACCGACTGCGCCAGTGTTTGAAAATCGCTTATATTTTTATAATGAACGATGCATTTATTATCTTTTGGATACTATTTGGTGATTGGATAACACTGTTGCGCGCCGTCGGTACGCCTTCCCAAAGCACTTGCCAATTTATGAGCACGTATAATTTAATTTTGTAGGAGTATTACCAAAGACAGTATTTGTTCCAAGTGATATTATTATAGAATAGTTAGCCGAATTACCGCACATTTGTTCAAAACGGTTAATTCCGCGTCGCACTATTTTTTACTTAGAATGTTAGTTCCTTGTTGTTATGTTTAAGGCGTTTGTAAAGAACACTGTGATACGTACCAAGTTAATCTTCATGTCTCTTTTTTTGTGCGTTACTTACTGTTTTCCTATATTTTTTTTCAATTTTTCGTTTGCATCTGTGCTCAAATCTCTTTTCTTTCTTTTCTTACATTTCCTTAAATTCTCTTTACTCCGAATTCCTTCACACTTCGTTAAATACAAAGGCAAAAAAATACATTTTCATATTATTAAGTAATAAGAAAAAACCAATAAGAAGTTACTTTTTATGATGGTAGATAATTCTTTAACGTATTTGTTATACCTCTAACTCTGTACAAAAACTGATACCAAACTCTCTATATTTATTTCACCTCTGTTTATTTCTGCAATGTTTAATTTTTACTTTTTTCATTTTAGTATTTTAATAACTTGTACTTTCTTATTTATGTCTAACTCTTCATCTTGTTTTTACTACATTTTCTTCATTTCACTGTATTACATTATTTTCATTTCACACAGTCTTTCATTATTTCACACTTACTTGCTTGTACTTCATTTCTTAGTTTCACTGCTTCAAACTTTATTATAGAATGACATGTTTATGTACTGCCAAAGTCACTTGTACCCATATACCCATCGTGTCAAATATATATATCTGCAGATCTCAATGTCACTGGCATAGAGGCGTGTAGATATTTTTTTCTGACACCATGAGAACGTGTATAGTTATAATTATGACTTCGACCATACTGCTTTATTTCCATGCTTTTCTTTATATGCTAAAATGCTAATATATTATTTCTTCCTTTATTCATCTACGATTGTACGAATATACAGGCTTTTACTTCTTACAATCAACAAACCTGTACTCCTAAAGAAAATGTCAAAAAAATAAATATACTTCATACTTTATTCTTTATATTCGACTTCTTCATTTCTTTCTTTCAATCTTTTAATATATTTCAAACAGGGTGAAAATATTGTTGATAACCTATTATGCATCTATCTCAAAAACTGTTTTTTCCTTTCATATTTTATATCAGTACCTAAGTAATTTATTTATCGTTTACACTATTATCGATACAATGTATCGCTTTCATTTTATTCTTACGTTATTCTTCTTTAGAAACTGTGTCTTCACTATGTCTCATTATTCTTTCTTAGCTATGAAATTTTCACCAAACTCACTTCTTCTATAAGTCATTTTCATTTTTATTACATTATTTTAGTTGTTTTGTAAACATCATTTCAACCACTCAATATAGTTGGCGTTGTATCTTGATTTCCTTTTATTTTATTCTAAGCTTCCTTCTTTTTTGTTTATCTACCTTTTTGTATAAATCAAATGCAACTACCTATTTATCTATTTGTTACTTCTTATGTTTTGTCTCTCATACACTCTATGCCTTGAGATATAACTCTATATTTTACCGGTCTATTTCTTCCTTTATTATTACCAACCTCATCTGCTACTTTTCAACTATCTATTTATCTAGTTGTTACTTCTTATGTTTTGTCTCTCATATACTCTATGCCTTGAGATATAACTCTATATTTTACCGGTCTATTTCTTCCTTTATTATTACCAACCTCACCTGCTACTTTTCAACTTACTATTTATCTATTTGTTACGTCTTATGTTTTGTCTCTCATATACTCTATGCCTTGAGATATAACTCTATATTTTACCGGTCTATTTCTTCCTTTATTATTACCAACCTCACCTGCTACTTTTCAACTTACTATTTATCTATTTGTTACGTCTTATGTTTTGTCTCTCATATACTCTATGCCTTGAGATATAACTCTATATTTTACCGGTCTATTTCTTCCTTTATTATTACCAACCTAACCTGCTACTTTTCAACTACCTATTTATCTAGTTGTTACTTCTTATGTTTTGTCTCTCATATACTCTATGCATTGAGATATAACTCTATATTTTACCGGTCTATTTCTTCCTTTATTATTACCAACCTCACCTTATTTTTTAATGTATTTTAGCTGTACAATTTCTGATCACTCTTGAATTTTATACCTTTTTTCTCCTCTTTATCTTGAACTTAATTTTCAAGTGGTTTTCCCTAATCTATATTTAAGATTACATACAGACATAGTCGTTTTTAAAAATTATCTAAATACCTCTTTCCACTATCTAATTTTTTCACCTATTCTTTTACTATTACCGACGAATTGTAAAACAAAGGACGGTCCTCTGATTCGTTACCTTCTTTGTTATTCTTTGACTTGAAATATCATCACTTTCATGTTTTCTTGTTGTTTTCTAATACTTATTTTCTTACTTCTTATTCTGAATCCTTCAAGAATCCTTCTACTTCCTATTTCATTTATTATTCTTAAATTTCCTTTCATGTTTCATTTACCTGATTGGTACCTATAAATCTTTTGCCTGTCTTCTAAATTTAATCTTAAAGCAAGATTTCTTGTCTCATATTTTCTGTTAGGCATTTTCCCTTCTTGTTACTTTGTAAACCATTATCTTTGAATCCTTCTTTATTTTCTACTACATGTTCACCAACATGCTGACTTTTTTCTATTTTTCTTTACTGTCACAATTCGATTTTGAATTTTGAATTTTCAAGATTTCTGCTATCTATTCTTTCTTAGTATTTTCAAGCAACAAGAATTTGTTTTACCGCTATGTACCACATATCTTCTATCGCCTGTGTTTCTGTGTTTCTTGCATTTTCTATTCTTGCTTTTCATTCTATTTTTTGGTAACCTTTGCCTACGGACAAGTTCACTTTTCTTATTTTTGTCAACATTGTCATATTCCCTTTTTTCATTTCAACTTTCATGTTTTCTATTGTCTATTCTTTAGTATTTTCAATGACAGAAAGTTGTTTTAGCGCGATATCACATCAACTCTTTTCATTTTTATAACGCAATGTTAATTATTCACATTCTTTAGAATCCTTTTCATTTTACCAGTATTTTCTTCTACATAATTATCATCAATTTAACATCATTCATATCATTACCTTTTCAATCACTTTTACCATTACTTCATTTCTTTCTTTTTTAAACTTATTTACCAATGATACGACTGTTCGGTTCAGTTTCTTCGAACCTATACACATCTTACTTCTTCTCTTCTTTCCAATCTTCATTTTCTAAACTTTAAATAAACACCTTACCGACTGATCATGCGATTATTGGTGATTATCCAGTGTAAACACAGTGAACATAAGTTTTTAACAAAAATATTGAAATTGTAATACATTTGCGAGTCGTGCAGCATGGCAAGTTATAATGGAATGCTCTACCAGGGATAAGGTGGTATTAAAACACGAAATCGAACAAGCCGGATTGATTAAAATTAATCAAATGCCCGAGAAGAACCATTTTGGATCAGTATTGATTATTGAAGATGCTGTAACGTTCTAGACGTACCATTTCTTGTCCTCTTGATTATTTTGTCTATTTCTCTGTTTCAGTCTTATTATTTTTTATCAATCTCTAATCTGATCCCGAATATAAGTATTACGTAAACATTGCTAATTTACCTTGTCTTTCGTCTAGCTTCTTTACTTAATCTATTTTATGATTGTTTATAATTACATTTTTATAATATTCCTTCATGGTTTTCACATATATTTTTCATTTAATCTCACTGTTTCATTCATTTTCTTTATTATTAATGTGTTACCTATAATTTCCATATATGTTTGTTTGTACTCAAGTTATTTTAAACAACACTTACGTTTTAATAAGCGTAATGCGCAGTTACAGAAAAAAATTTTATTATTTTCTTACATCGCAATATAATGATTCAGATTGTTAAAACTACACATCGTATGACCTTGTTTTTTTCGTCAACTTATCATTTGAGTCTGTTAAATGCCTTTTAGCACTATTTAAAAGCAAACTTATTTTACTTTCTTTTTCCTTTTTCTTATTTCCGTATTTCATTGTCTTACTTTATTTTAACTCTTTTTTATTTCTGTATTTTGTCTTTTAACTTTTTTCCTAGTTTTCTTTCATTTCTATATTTATTTTTCTTACTTTTTTAATTTCTATATTTTTTGCTAGTTCTTACTCATTTCTATATTTTTTTATCTTACTTTTCTCTTAATATTTTTCATTTCTGATTCTTTCTCTTACTTTTTTCCTAGTTTTTTCATTATTTTTCTACTATATATATTACTACATATATTTCTTCATCTTACTTTTTTCCTATTTCTTTTTAATTTCTATATTTCGTTGCCTTCATTTTTTCCTAGTTCTTTTTCATTTCTACATACGTTTCTTAGTCTTACTTTTTTCCTAGTTCTTTTTCACACACACACACACACACACACACACATAAACTCACGCCTTTATTCCCAGAGTTTTTTCCTATTTCCTGTTGATTTCTATGTTTCTTACTTTTTTCGAAGCTCTTTTCATTACTATATTTCTTTGTCTTAACTTTTTTCTAATTCTTTTTCATTTCGACATATATATTTCTTTGTCTTACTTTTTTCCTATTTCCTGTTGATTTCTATGTTTCTTTTTTTTACTCTTTTCCTAGCGCTTTTCATTTCTATCTTTTAACAGCTATTCGCGCATCAATACCTTTTTTTTACATAAATCAGGAATGTTTTTCGCGTTATAACTTGTTTACCTATTATGATATAATTTTACTCACTCATTTTGATATTTTCATTTATACCTATTTCGTGTCCGTAAGGTTTTTTCTTTTCCTATTCCTTTCTCATTTCTAATTTCTTCTTTCACCAACTTCACAAAGTTCCTCTAAATATTTCTCTTCTTGTAATTCTTACTCTTTTGCTATACTTATTTCTTAATAAACTTTGCACCTGTCATTTATTTCCTAAATCCAACGTATTTCATTGAACTAAACTTAAATTTAACCATAATTTTCGATTTTCATTACATACTGCAACTTTCACTTTACCTCTTCACATTATTCATTCCACTTTATTTAGTAGGTACATACAAATTTATTTTCTCTCTTCATGCTCACTAAATGTATCATTACATTACTTACTGTATTTTTTACTTTTGGCGTTGCACTTAACTTATTGCATATTTTTTCGCCTTGCCTTTTCTTCAACTTCAACTTCTTCAACTCTACTACTATTACTTTTCTTATCTCTCATTTTATTATCTCCTTATAAAACTTCCACACTCACTATCTATTTCTATCCACGTTTTTATTACATTTTGACAATTGTATAAATTAAATTCTTTCATTTTTTGCTTCTCTTCATTTCTGTATCCCAACTTGTCTTTCTCTATCTATTGCTTGAAATATTTTCATCTCTTCCTTTTTTCTTTATGGTACACATTAAATTTATCTATTTGCTATTAAGGATCACTAAATGATTCCGCGTTACATATTGAGAAAAAAATGAATTGCAGAATATGTTTATACAACAAATAACCAACTCTGGATTAAACTTATCCTATCTTGAACTTTTCTTCTTATTATCTCTTTTTCTTTTTCTTATTATTTTTCTCTCTTATCTTCTATTCTTTGCATTACATGACTTTTTTTTCTCTTTATGCTCTTTTTCCTTTAATTGTTTACATTACAACTACTTGGTACGCCTTAGAACGAAGTCTCTCGCACAGTATTGTTATTGTTATTCTTGTGGTTGTTTAATAAATAATTGTTGTTGTTTATCTGGAATTATTATTTTACAAAATTACCCTTACCTGAACCTAATCAAAAAAGTATCACCGTATACAAATAAAATTAACTCAATGTTTTTACCAATAAATAAGATTTACGTCAAATCGTATCAAAACATCAAAGAGGCGTCCTGGAATCAAGCAAAATGGAGAGCTTGCTTTGAGCTACACCGACAAGAGCATAGCTCTTAAATAATAAGAAGAAAGGACCTTACCGCAGTTTTGCGATGCATAAACACAAAAGTTATTTTCTAATGGACTTCAAGCGGCGTATAAATTAAAGGTCGCATCTGAAATTTTACAGTTTATTTCTCATACACATAACATATATTTTCGTACATTGATATTTAAAATAGATTTCTTTTGATCTTGTTAACAGTACACGGTTATAGAATAGGTATGTACTAACAGTGTTTCGGTCTACAGGAATATACCTAATAAGTACTTATATTTATACACTTAACAAGTAGGTACACACCGATACATAGATATATGTTAACATTTGAAATAGAGGCGAAGAAATCCATGTTTTAAAAGCTAAGTCAGTTTCATAAGCCACTATACACTTATAAATGACGGCAAAATTAAACATTTCACAAGTTTATATAACGATTTACGACTCTTCCTTAAATGACTTTGTTCGTTCGTTCGTTCGTTGTGTAAGGTGTCAACAACTGATATTCGGCTTAAGTCTATGGGTAGATACTTCATTATTCTACATATACAACAACGGGAAGTAGAGTGATATACCAATTAAAAGAATTGTATAAGAAGGGTTAGTTATTTGAATATAAAATTACGAACGTCGGTCATCAATCATTATAAATCCAAAGATCAGATGGATTGAATATTTTTGCCACGGTTATATCCCTAATAAACTAAAAAAAAGGGACATATTACAGCGAATATTTTTCATCAAAACATTGAATTTTGCAAATTAATTCACCGCATTCAAAGTGTAAAGCGACTTATCACATTAAATAGGACAAATATACACTCTGTACATTTTGGCCCGAAAGCACGACCATGAATGGTATATTACAAGAAAATTTGAACATTTTTAATTCCATTGACAAATAGCCAAGTTGTTTGGCACAAGTTGATGAACACTAATTTTTGAAACCTATCCGCTATAACATTTAACATTTAACACATGTTTGTTCATCATTCAAGTCAGAAGTGTATTTTTTTTCATAAGCAGAACTTTAGTTTTAGGTCGTATGTTCATTTTTAAAGCCACTGCAAATAATACTAGTTCAAAAGCAAAACACAACCATTATTTTGATAAAACTGTATAAATCGTTTTACTAGAGTTAAGAGGCCGACGTTGCACATTTAGAGCCGGCTTATAATAACTACTCGAATAGGTATCTATCGTGCATTGAACACAAATAATACTGATCGTTTAAGCTTCTAACAACATTTAGAAACAAAAAACAACGTTTAAAAAAATATAGTTTAAAAACGTAAATGAGATCAACAATAAAATACATCAATAAAAATCAAAGATTTTTAAACGAAATCTTTCCTCCTTCCTTCAAGAACGGTCTTTTTTCCACACAATAACAACTTCCACATAGTACGTCAATCGTGAAAACGAGCTATTTACCTATAGTTTACATTCTACGTCATCTAAGGATCTTTCACATACCGATATGCTCTCAAAACTTATTTACAAGATGTTTTTTACAGCTTTTCCTTCCCACCTATAAGATTAGTATAATCGAAGGAATACAGAAAATAGTGATACATATATTTATCCTACATTCAACCGGCAACCGATACTTTATATCGACAAAATTAACTTAAAACCCAAGCATAAACACAATGGTTTAAAAATTACTCACAATTTTTTTGGGTAGTCTCTAGTCTTCTAACTTAACAAATGAACCACATAAGTATAAAATTAATAAGATTTTTGTAACAAATAGGTGGGTTTCCTCTCCATTATTCCTAATCCAAGAGCTTACTTCTATTCTAATAAGACACTGTCACACGATCACATCGTGTTTCTGTTGTACCTTCCTGGTTCCTTACAAATCTTACCAGTACCCTTACCATGAGTTATAATTAACGTACTCGCTAGCGAGTCGAAGCTCTGTCCCTCGCAGACCTCGCAAGTATTCTTATAGAGTGCGAGGGAGAGAGCATTCGACTCGCTAGCGAGTACAGTAATTGTAACATGGTAAGGGTACAGGAGCACATGAGCAACGAGACGTCAAGTCAATTAAAAATGATCGCACAATTAGATACTTACTTTTGTGAGCAAAACCGTAGTATAAATAGAAAAGTGTCATCTTTGTGAGTTTCTATTACTTATTGCAGTTCTTTTTGAAACTTTTTTTCTTCGTTCACCGGACAATTCCGGCTAAATTGTCGAAAGATATTCAAATCATATTATTCTGCGTTAGAAACACTTTTAGTTAAAATAAAACAATCTCACCTCGTATACGTTCCCTACTTAACACTACAATAAGAGTACAATCGCTAAAAAAAATAAAGTAAGCATCCGATTAATAAGTAAGTATATTTTGTATATTAAAAATAAATTTGTACGATTTTACATGACTAGGTGCCAGTATTTGGTTATTTGAGATCTTAGTCGTGTAATAAATATGGTTAATTACGATTAACTCTATACATAAAATACACCATGTACGAACAACTACTTACAAATAATACACACCTTTAGTTACATATACGTTGCATACATTACATTCCCTTAATGTTGTGTACTGTACGTGGTCAATAGAAAAGCAGCAAAGGGATTTGGAAAAACTAGATACGTATTAAAGTAAAAAGTACAAAATGCATAGACAAAAATACGTCTCATTTAAACATATACTCGTAAAACTAATAAAATAAGGGTACGTCAGTAAACAGCTCAGAAAATAGCCACGGCTTTAATGCGATAAGAATATTAAAAAAAACATAGACTAAGAATAGAGCACCATAATTTAGAGAAGTGTGAGCAATATTCATATACTTATATATATATTAATGTTTTATAAGTGTACAAAATATGTTAGATATGTACGTAGAGGCCGTAATGTTATCATGAAAATTTCCGAAAAAATCCCTGTTGCCTGTATATTGAAGAAATATAAAGGTAAGAGATCTAAGCTAGCTACTCCAGGCGTACATTTATACACATTTATCATGCATATAACTAGCCTATAACACCGTTATGTAAACACGATTAAACACTATCTGAAACCTTAAATCTTTAAGGGCAGGGTGTATAATACCTTAGGACGCTTACATGTTGACGATTGTCGAATTGGTACGCTACCACATCAATCTACGTACATATTCTTATAAAATAACTTAAAATTGCGCTTCCTCCCATATACTTGCTGTTTAAAACATACTAAGTAATACATATTTTACGTCACATATATACTTATTATAGAATAACATTGAATCAAAACACAGTTCACATCAATTCCCATTAAACACCGATACATTGTCTAATCTATCAGATATCAGATTTACTCAATTGACCGAAATTTCTGCTGATCAGTCTCTACTGAAAGAGGCCATATTACCGCAAATTATATTTAACTGATCATTTAAACCTCATCGTAACTATTTACTTTGATACTGTGGGTATTTAATATCAACTGATTAGAATAGGAAATCCTAATTTACCCTAACTTGTACATGTTCATTCACGCGTGAATGAACATTCGTCAAGTTTAGGCAAATTAGCACTACCTATTCCAATCACTGATAATTCCATTAAAATATAGATTCCAACGATATATTTTACATGATTGCGATTAGTACGTATTCTGCTGCCGCATGTCCTTGGAAAAAAAAAGTGAAGTTGGAATCTTTGCGATGATTTTCGCAACATCAGACAGTTTACTAGGTACCGAAGTCCTTGAAGAGAAAATCCACCAGTAAAACTTATTAAATTAATATACATACACGTGACTATAGACAGTTGTACCCTAAATATTGGCAGAAGTGTTACTCTTAGGTATATTTTTTTAAATACATGTACTTAATTTAGAGCGTTACTGAGCTCTTTGAAAATTGAACTTTACATATTTTTTGAACAATTACTTCTGAGATATAATTACAGACGAACGCCATATAAAGATTAATAGATTAATTTCCTCACACACACATGAGGTAACACGTTAAACATGACAAATCTATTCCAGACCTATTATAACATCTTCAACCTTTTCACGGCCAATTTATAAAAAATATGCGATTTCAAATCTTACGAGATCTAGGTTGAAACGGTAGGTAAAAGCTAAATACAGAGAGTGAAACTCCACGTTTAACCTTCTGATCTAGAAACGACTTCAAAAATATCTCCCAGATCTATCCTCACATATCTCATGGCGCGATGATTCTTTTGTATGCGCAGGCACCTCAGGCCCATTATAGGATGGCTGAGTTTATTTACAACTGCCACGTTGCGTTGTCGACAGGTCAAATCTTCTCCCAGCCCCAAAAATTGTAAAATAAGCACTCACTTAGTTGGCCCAGGCCATGACGACCTTGTTGAACGGCACGAACAGAGCGGTGAAGTTGGCCGGGGCCAGGAAGTACCGGCGGCCGCGGTGCGTGCCGTCGTTGCGCGGCAGGCCGGGGTTCTGCGCGTGCGGGAACTCCGCGCCCACCACCACGCCGCTCGTGGCCGCCGTACCGCCGGCTATCCCCACGTATCTGGAAAACACGCCCGATGTCAGTATACGCGCATTTGGATTAGTACGGCAAACTCATACAGATGTAAAGCGGTAAAATCGTATATGTGAAGAGGAGCAAATACATCAAGTTGAATGCGGCAAACTGATACAAATGTAAAAGGTGAAGTCAACTCATACAGATGTAAAGTGTGATACACCATGCGGCCCACGTCAAATTCCGTTAGTTCGAAAAATAATCTTGTGTCGGTCAACTAAAATCAAAAGTCACTTTTACAAATGTCCTAAATTTAGGACTGGGCTTTACGAGCTTATAAATAGTGTAATATACAGATAGAGTGCGGCAAACGCAAGTAGATGTAAGGAGGCCTATTCAAACAGATTAGGAGCGACAACTCATACAGATGTAGAGCGGCTTACTGACACTGATAAAGAGCGGTAGTTTCATATCGATGTAGTACAGTTAACTAATACATACCTGACGCGGCCCACGGCGATGCGGCCGTGCGGCGCGATGACCTTGACAGCATGCCCCAGGCGCAGCTGCCGCGGCTCAGCCGGAATGTAGGGCTGCCCTGCCTGGCTTTGCACGCGGTCCACTATACACACGCAACAGTCAAGATATAGTTCCCGAGATTAAACAAGCTAAACAGATAGGTAGTCAACAATTCGGTATTAAAATAGTAAACTGGTAGTTTGGTAATAAAATAGTAAACCGGTTTATTTTGCCTAGTGGTTATAAGTACTGACTGTCTTTGTTGGTGGAGCGCAGGTTGTCGATGGAGCGGCGCAGGTAGGTCTCGGCCTCCTCCAGCAGCTCGTCGGTGTCGTCGCGCCGCACGTCGGGCAGCGAGCCGCGCCACAGTCGGCACTCCACTATACACAACATGAACAAAACGCTTTAGCCATTTACGTTAAAACTCATCGCGTACAATCGAAGTTTGTGTGCCGGTCTTCGTGACGATCGTAACGAGAATAGCCCTTTTTAAAATTGAGCCGGGATGCTCATCATTATCACATAAATAACAAGAAATTCAATGGCGAAACTACATTCTGAATATTTGGTTGCTTCTTACTACATTATATTACGAGTATAGATTGGAGTTTTCGTTCCATATGAGCCAAAGTCAAAAATGAAGTTGCTGCTGTGTTGCTACTGCGTTTCTTTTTTATGAATATCATGAATATTATCATAGCTATTAAATTTATATGTCAACCAATAAAAACACGGGCGGGCACAAAAAAAAGGATTTCTTACATTTTTACATCTAGAGGTGTTAGCAGGGACGGGATATAAGGCTAAAGGAAAACACGCACATCTGAACCTGTTTATTTACTATGTCTGAGCGCTCGCTTGAGTAAATAACTTCAACGGGTGTTATGGCATTATAGTGGAAAACATGTCATACCTTTACTAGAGGGTGTAAAGCCGGTGTGCGGAAACCGGTCGTAGCTACGGTCGACGCTGACGCACGGGGAGCGAGACGAGCGCGATATGAATTTCGAACAGCTAGAAATATAAATAGTAAAAATAAGCACTATTTCTGACAAATGAGGAGGTACTCTCGGTTTACTTCTTTCATAATTTGTTTGTTTGCATTCCCAGAACTTCGACATATATTAACCGATTTCAGTACCTTTTGTTAACTAGGTTTTATTCATCAGTTACTTTTGGCCGAATAACAATACGCTATTAAACGGTAGAAACTTTAGAGATACAGTACACGTGCCGTAAGTGCGTAAGTCTTAGTTAGGTACCTTGAAAATATGTTGGTTCGAAATCTTTATATTCAAGTCTAACAAGTATGTATGTGACCTCTTTATAATTATAATAATGATTAATATCGGGGGACAATCTTATGCATATTGACCTAGTCCCAAACTAAGCTCTAGGGCTTATACTAGGCAACGATAAACGCACTCATATAGAGAAATAAATACATACTTTAAGTCATAAACGAATTAAAAAACCCTTAAATAAATATTTATTTCCAGTTTTTGTCATATAAAGTATTTTAGCAGTTGTACGTTTTAATAATGTAAAGGTAAATACTTGGAGGCATAAGACGTAAAAGAGTAAATACTTGGAGGAGTCGGCGGGAGGGCAGCACGTCCAGGTCGACGGGAGGGCTGGCGCAGCCCCAGCGCCCACACCGGGTCCGCCGAGCGGGACAGCTCCGGCACCCATGGACGTGAACCCTGCGCGGGCACAGGCGTCATCATGATCACCATCAACAACGACAATAATCTTGTTTGGCATCATCGTCATGGTGATCATCATAATAATCTTCATCTACAAAATTATTCTATTCAACATTTATCATCACTTACGATATGACTACCATCCGTCAGCAACCATC
>OZ014451.1:5868832-5902066 GCA_963966035.1 Acleris laterana
GGGAGGAATGCCGAGCACCAGTAAGATGGTGCAAGGGGGACCCCCACGGATGCCGGGAGAAGGAGTAGGGGAGAGGGTAGAAGGTGGGGCAGAAGTGGGAGGAATGCCGAGCGCCAACAAGATGGTGCGAGGGGGACCCCCACGGATGTCGGGAGGAGTAGAGAAGAGGGTAGTAAGTGGGGCAGAAGCGGGAGGAATGCCGAGCGCCAACAAGATGGTGCAAGGGGGACCCCCGCAGATGCCGTGGAGCGAGTTAGTAGACCTGTCCCTGGAGGAACGTCTGTTGAACCCGCCGCAGACTTCGAAGGAGGAAACCGCCCCGGCGGCAACCCTGACGGAGGGCGATGGGTTCAAGAGACAGCCCACCAAGGCAGAGAAGAAGAGAGCGAGGCTGGACCGCAGAAAGGAGAGGAAGTGCGAGAAGGCGGCGGGAGAGAACCCTAGCCATAGCCAGGCGAAGGGGAGGCCCCCTCCGCCGGAGAGGCCGCCGAAAGTGAAACGGCAAGCGACAGACCCAGACGAAGGACCCTCGACACGACCTCCAGCGAAGCGACCAAACCGCGGCGACTCGCAGGCGGGCAACCGTGCGACCGCAAGGGAAGCACGGGAGTTCGCAGTGGCGATCAGCCGCGCGGATGGTGTACCGCTGGATGAGTCGCTAGGGACCGAAGTCAGGAGAATCGTGAGCCGGCTCATCACGGAGGCCATAAAAGAGCAGGGCATTCGAGGGAGGCAGCTCCAATTCGCGATGTCGGGGCTGGTGTCGGAAGGATTCTTCCTTGTGACACCATCCACGGCAGAAGCGAGGGGGTGGCTTCTGGAGAAGGACCTGGGCGAGCCACAGGGGCACAAATTGCTGGCCCGAATGCTTAACAGCACGAGGGTCAACATCTGGATCCCTGGCCCGCCGGATGAATTGAAGGAGGATCCGCTCCTCTACCTTAGAGCCCAAAACTGGGACAGGGAAGAGGAGCTGAAACTCCAAGAATGGATGCAGATGAGCAGGGAGGATCTCGTCACGGGCACCCGGGTTTGCTACTCGGTGCCTAAGAGCGTGGAGGATGCGTGGGGTGAAGAGGCCAGCCAGTGGCTGTTCTTCCAAGCCACACGCATCCGGGCGCGGCTGACGAGATCCCAACCTCTCAGAGTGAAAGAGGCGGCGGAGACCCCAGCAGGGAAGGAGAACTGCAGCTGCAGATGCAGCTGTGGTGGCTCAGAGCTGCAGCCCGGAAACCAGGCTGAGGCAGCCCAGGTCGGCGACCATCCACCACAGATGGAAACCGACGGGGGCTCCTCGGACTAGGAGGACGGGTGGCGGTATACACTACACACAAACACAACCAGCAATGGCCAACACACACAAACAACACAAACTACACAACAACACAAACAAATACAAAAAAATAAGAATATGTCAAGTAAACCTCCAGCACTGCAAGGACGCAATGTCCGAGCTGTGCCAATACATAGTGAGGGAAAAAATTGACATCGTCCTGATGCAAGAGCCGTATGCATGGAAAAACCAGGTAACAGGACTGGGTAGCCTGGGGGGCGACCTTCACTTCGAAAGAAATGGAGAGCTGCCTCCTAGGGCATGCATATATGTGAGTAGAGACCTAAGAAATATGGGATGCCTAATGACCATATGTTTCAGAGACCTAGTGGTAGTAGAAATCAGCCTGATGACAGGGAGCGGAGAGGGAGTCAAGGCAGCGATGGCGTCTTGCTACATCCCAGGTGAAAGCAACGCGCCAACCAGAGAACTGGAGGAAGCGGTCAGTAAATATAAAGGTAAGAGAACATCCATTCTTGTAGGTTGCGATGCAAACTCACATCATGAGGTGTGGGGAAGCAGCGACACCAACAAGAAGGGGGAAACACTACTAGAATTTATTGTAAGTAATGACCTGGATATACACAACACAGGTACAACCCCAACCTTTGTAACCAGGGCAAGAGAGGAGGTATTAGACATAACGATAACCTCAGGGGTAATAGGCAAACATGTGAAAGACTGGAGAGTAGACCAGGAAGACAGCATGTCGGACCACAGAAGACTACTGTACGGCCTAGACTACTACACGGAAAGAACAAAGATAAGAAACCCAAGGAAAACGGACTGGGAGAAATACAATAGCATACTAAGCGAGTGGACACCGAGCCACAAGAGCCCAGAAACTAGAGAGGAACTGGACAGAGCTGCTGAAGATCTGAACAGAGCCATATCGAGAGCCTACCAGACGGCGTGTCCGGAGAGAACGTGCAACGGGGATAAAGGACAGCCATGGTGGAATAAAGAGATACAGAAACTACGGAAAAGAACTCGTAAGGCGCTAAGACTAGCTCTAAAAAAGGGCAATGATCAAGGCTGGAACGAATACAGAAATATTAGGAACAAATACACTAATACAAGGGAAAGACTAAGAGCACAAGGTTGGAAAATCTTCACGGGAGAAATACAACGCTACTCGGAGGCGGCAAGATTAGTAAGGGTACTGGCGAACGAGAGAACTTGCCAATTAGGCAGCCTAATGATAGGTTCAACCGAACTTACAGACCCCAAAAAAGTACTACAGCATATGGTTAGCACACATTTCCCCGACTGCAGGGAATACCGCGTACATGAGGCTGTAGAAGACAACAGAAATGAAGCAATATATGCAGGGGAGACACTAAACCTAAAAATTAGCAATGAGGTAGGAGAATGGGCAATAAAATCCTTCGCCCCTTATAAAGCGGCAGGTCCAGACGGAGTAACACCCATACTACTACAAAAGGGATGGAAATACATTTGGAACAGCCTAAGAGATATCTACGAAAAGAGTCTGGAATTAGGTCACATCCCGACCATCTGGAATGAAGTAAAGGTAATATTCCTACCTAAACCAGGAAAGAAAAACTACAAAGACGCGAAATCGTTCAGAAGCATCAGTCTGTCATCATTCGCACTGAAGACACTGGAGAAGATCATAGATGTACAGATAAGGACAAGCATGCAATTAGGAAGATTGCCCTTACACGGGAATCAGCACGCTTACATAGAAGGGAAATCAACGGAAACAGCCCTACACAACCTAACCACAAGGATAGAGAGAGCAACAGAGGATAAAGAACTGGCACTAGGCTGCTTCTTCGATGTGGAGGGCGCCTTCGATAGAGCCACCTTTGGTGCAATAGAGAAATGCCTAAGAAGGGATGACATAGACCCAGCGGTGAGAAAGTGGATAATGGCTATGTTAACAGGTAGAGCGATCACTGCACAACTAGGAGGAGACTCGATAAGGATAAGGACGAGCAGAGGCTTCCCGCAAGGGGGCTGTCTGTCACCACTCCTGTGGTGTCTCCAACTAGACTCGCTCATTAGAGAAACCAACAGAGGGGGTATACATATGCAAGCATACTCAGATGACGGGGTGCTCTTAGTAAGGGGTAAAACCCTCAGTGTAATGAGAGAAGTCATGATAAGAGGAATAAGGCAGGTACTAAACTGGTGTCAAAACAGAGGACTAGACCTGAACCCGACCAAGACGAAAATAGTACTCTTCACCAATAAAAGGAAGCTGCCGACTCTAGCACCCATCAAAATCAAAGGTGTAGAGATAGAAACACTTAAGGAAATAAAATACCTGGGTGTAATACTAGATAGCAAACTGCAATATAAGATACATGTAAAAGAGCAATGTCGGAAGGCAACAATAGCGCTATGGCAATGCAGAAAAGCCATAGGCAGAAGATGGGGACTAAGACCACTGATAACACAATGGATATACAAAGCAGTGGTCCTACCCAGACTGCTATATGGAGCCATAGTGTGGTGGCACAGAGCTAAAATAAAAGACATAGAGAAGGAGTTGACGAAGGTCCAGAGACTAGCATGTCTAATGACAACAGGGGCAATGAGGACAACTCCCACACAGGCCCTGGAGATAATGCTAGGACTGAACCCTGTACACCTTGAAGTGGAAAAGAGAGCCACAGAACAGTGGTATAGAATGAAAATGAGCAGAGAGTGGATCGGATCCGAGGTGGACAAGAGACACGCAAGTATACAAAGAGAGTCAATGGTGAACATGAACATGCTCATGACTAACAATGACCTAATAAAGAAAAGGAAGATCTTCGACAAGAAATACAGAATCCATATAGGAGAGAGAGATAGTTGGGAGACAGAGGTACCGGAACCCAGAGCGACATGCTATACGGATGGTTCATGGAAGTCCTCAACAAAAAGAGCGGGGGCAGGTATCTACAACCTAGAAGCGAATGAGCATACAACGATACCACTAGGAGGCTTTACCAGTGTGTTCCAGGCGGAAGTGTATGCCATCATGAAATGTGCACAGGATCTCAAGGAAAGAAGCGATATAACGGGAAGCCACGTTATAATCTACTCAGACAGCCAAGCAGCACTAAAAGCACTAGACAATCCGGTCATCAAATCCTCCCTGGTACAGGAATGCAGGAACGAACTGAACAATCTAGGCACAGAATCCAATGTAACACTAGCATGGGTACCAGGGCACAGTGGAGCAATTGGAAATGAAAAGGCAGATGAACTGGCCAGAGCAGGGGCGGATCAACAGTATCTGGGCCCGGAGCCAGCCCTTCCGATATCCGCAACGGTAACGAAAGGAGTCATCGCCAGAAGAATAGAGACAAAGACAAATGAGGCATGGATAACAGCTCATGGATGCAGACAATCCAAACTCATGATAGGAAGGGTAAACAAGAACAGAACAAGGTATCTACTAAATCTGGGTAAGTACAATCTAAGTATACTGACAGGGATACTGACTGGACACTGTCCACTCAACAGACATCTGACGGTAATAGGAGTCAAACAGGATCCTCGTTGCCCACACTGCGGTAAAGAGGAAACTAGCCAACACGTCCTAACCGAGTGTGTAATGTACTCGTCACTGAGACATCGCACATTCGGGGAGGACTCACTACGAGTATCAGTAGAGACACTCAAAAGCATTAACCTACAGGACGCACTTTTGTTCTGTAGGAAAACAAGAAGATGGGATCAGTGCTGGATGGGAGCGCCGCCGGGCCAGTAACCTGAGGCCTGACCAAGGGGAACAGGGCGGAATGACTGGAGAGCCACTCGACCGCCCGTCTGCCTCGGCCGCGTCCCCACTCAACATCATCATCAACCATTGAGTACCTAAGTGTTTGTTTGTTTGTACTAAAGAACCACTCAAATACAATATCTAATAAATAAACGCTATTTCCAAATAGTTCAGAACTTTAATAAACACTAAGTTGAAAGGCCAAACTACCCTAACACTTGAAAAGTTTAAAAACTGACCTGTACTGAAACGGATTAGGGCAGGTGTTCCTCCGCAAAAACATGTTGTTGTACAAATCGTCCTCCGAAGTGCCACATTTGGAGATATCCCTCTCAGCAAACACCGAAAACCTGTGTCCAAGGTGGGCCGTCTTGTGGAAATTGTCGAAACTCTCGTCTCTGTGGAGTATATCCATGCTGGAACCCATCTCAAAACTAGAAGACTTGGTGTTATCGAAGCTAAGGCCTCTGTTGTACTCGCCAGTGAGACTGTCTACGCTGTCTAGTCTCCTAGTACTTGTATTCGGACTTCGCTTGTACAGCGTGTTATCCGATCGGTTATCGCAGCTTTTTAAAATCCCCCTGCCTGGTAAATCCAAGCTCCCTTTACTATTGAAGGCAACATGCCGAATCTCTTTGTCATTTGGGAGGGACACGCGTTTGTTCTTCAAACTGGAATCAACTCGAACCCCCTGTAGAGCGCTGTTCTCCTGGTTTTCGTTTTCAGCGTTGTCGGTGGTTTCACCTGGTTGGAAGTCGGGGTCCAGCGTATGGAATTTAATGAGAACTGGTGTTGAATGGGTTGTGGATGCAGATGTAGGCTCCCATTGGTCGGTCTCGCGGATCGGTACTAAGTCCTCCTGGGAATAAACGATGATTGGCATATTGTAAAGATGAACAAAATGAATGTTGCCCTTACAGAAGCTATCCATACCTGCAAGTTACTCATATCCTTCGACTCATCAGCAGTAAATATCAATTCGATATCGTCGACCTCCGACTCGTTGCCGCTCACGTTTTCTATCTCTTTCTCATCGCCACGCGGGTCTATAGGTGTGACTACACCTTCACTGAACACCGAGTTGTCGCCTTCAGAAAGTGATCTGAATAGAATTAGATGTAATACAGTCGTTATTAAAATTGAATGTCACCTCGCTAACTAAATTACTAATGGAAGCAAGCTTTAAAAAAACCCGACTGCAATGTTTGATGTTGTCGTCAACATAATGTGTTTTTTTTAACTCATTTTTCTTTTTATCCCTAATACTTTGACTCAAATATTATAGGCTTTACACTTCAACACCAAGAAGAATCTAACAACTCACTCTTCAAAATCGGTTAAGCCGATTAGGCTACAGGTCACAACAGTATGAACATACCCAAATACACATGCATACATACTCGTAGAAAACATTACTCATTTTGGGTTAGTCGGGTAATGAAAACCAATTAAATGAATTGCTTAGTTAAACCCTTGTCTCCCAGACTCAAACAAATAAAGCACAGCAAAAAAGAGGTAAATACAAAGTTTAAAATTCAATATCTCAGAAACTATTTGACGTATTGAATGTTTTTTACAGGTATTTTTTGCTTTTAAAGAAAAATATGGTACTTGTAAGCCAGATATCTAAACTGGCTGACATTCTCTATTGAGAAAACTTAAAAAAAACAACTCTTTAAAGACAGATAGACGGATGGACAATATATGTTTAATAATAGATTCTGGTACCCTACAAATCAAAATAAAACATAGTTATTTACCTGAGGCTCAAGTCGTCAACATCCAAATTCAGCGTATCTTTCCTCCGACTCTTCTCCAGTTGTTCTTTCACCACTAAGTTTTCCTCTGAAGTGATACGCACCTGAACATTAAACTTGTCTACTTTTTTAGCATCACCTTCATTAGGAACCGCCATGTTAACACTCTCAGAAACTGTTTTCACACTACTTGCCTTAACACGCTCAGTGTTTTCAAAATGCTCTCTATGCTCCTTGAAGTAGTAACTAGCGTTAGAGCCCTCAGACTCCTTTTCTGTATCCTTGTCTTTCTTATCTTCAGAAGTGGAACCACTTTCTGATGTGGTGCTTGATAGAACCGTACCTTCCTTCAATGTACGGACTTTAATCCGGACATCAAACTTGGATAAAAGTTCCAATTTTGTTTGGAAACTAGGCTGGTTGTTTTTAGCTTCTTTTTTATTATAACTTGCTATTTGGCTTTCAGGCTCTTCAACTGGTGAGTCTTCTTTATCCGAAAATTCAGCTGTTATATTAACTTCAGGTGTTTCTAAGTTTTCCTCTCTGTTAAAGTCTTCAGAGGAAGTAACTTCAATATCCTCTTTGCATTCAAGGTCAGCGTTAATAGTTTCTATAGTACTGTTTATTTCACTAGTAGCAGTTTTGATCACCACTTCACTTCCACTAAAATCATCTATATGCTGAGACCGCGGGCTGTAAGTCACCTCAAGTTTCACTCTCTGAGGACTTATGTCTTCAGGCCCAGAATCTATTATTTTACGTCTTAGAATGTGATTTTCTAACGTCAATTTCTCTATAACATCGGCATATTCTATGCAGTTTGAGTGTTGTTCATATTTCGATTTTAGCTCCTTCAACTCGTTCTTGGATATTTCAAGAGCAGTCCGCAGGGAGACCACAGTCTGGTGTAGCGCCCTCACTGTATCCAGGTGCAGCGCCCCGGGCGGGACTGCCTCCAGCCTGCCGCTATCCATTCCTTAATGCCCTCCGTCGCTCCAGCTACCAACATCCCATACATGACTACTGTTAATTCGTCCAAACACTTTAATTCACAAGCTCTGAGGCCTCCATCGCCGCACTGATATTGTAAAACCTTTATAAACAAACAAATAATAATTTACAATATTACTCACGAAACCGACATGAAATCGCACTTTAAAATGACTTACAGTTGACCCAGTTTTTCGTTCGTTCGTGTGACAATCGACGACAATACACAACGCATTTTTAGATCCTTATCGAGATTCGTACTGGCTCCGAGATCCACAAACGTATCAGGGCACATAAGTGGGGCATGCAATCGATAAAACAACTCTACCCAGGCAGAGCTAATTAAGCTTTTAAGGCCCTCAAAAGTTAGTTCGGCGCGGCGCACAGATGGTACGGACAGCTGATAACGTTTCAACACGTAAGGTTGTAATTAACTCGGAATATTATCTTTTAATCGCTTCAGCAAGGTTGTAGGACATACCTATAAATTATAAGATACTTGAAATCTCTGGCTGGGTTCACCCCTTGTAAACAAATCAATAATCCAATTTGCTGTTCGCGGGCGCAAGTGTGACAAAGAGAGTGCCTTGTAGCTCCCGCTCTAGCACTGTCAAATTGACAATTAATTGTATACACCCCGCTTTTAAAATCTACGCTTAAACAGCTTTCAAACCAATGGCAGCATTATTTAGATGTCAACTTTTGACGTTAAGATATATAATTGTATAATCTGTGGTTCTATGTTGAAAAATATAATCTAAAATAAGTTGTTTAGTTTATTTATATCAACATCAAAAGATGTTATCAGCTATAAAAGTTTGTAAAAATACGTACAACAGCTCATTTCTAGCATTACAACTAAGGTTTAAATCTAAAACACATTGGGTAAATTCATTTTCACTTTGTAAGAAATCGTTGTTCATTCGTTAGAATAAATACCTTTATCTAATCTGACTGTATTTTTTATTTATAGGCTAAATTGAAAAAGAAAATTAGTCCAAAGTACAAAGCTCAGAATCACTTTGACGAATTCTACGGGTCAGTTTTTGGAGAGAAATGGCAGCCTATGAAGGAGGCGATGATGCGACGCTCCAAGTACGTCGCCGTCATTAACAACTACGGAGACGCTGAAGAAACAATCGACTACCTGACCCAGAGAGGTCTGCTCTATATTTATCCTGTCCTGTGCTACGTTTTTTTATGAAATAAATCTTTCAAATACTTTTCAACACCATGAAAAAGTTGCTTGATTCTGGGCTCACAAAATTGCGGCAAAAGCTTTAAAAAAAATTTGAATGTATACATATTCAACATCATCATATTTTGATGTTAAATATCTAAGGTCAGTAAGGTCTTAAACTTAATTTTTCTATTGTAGGTGCACATTGTCTGAAAACCTTAATGACTGTACAGCAAGAATTTAACGACGAATATCCCCCTACACCCACACCAACCACACCCACAGATAACAGTAGACTTGAACAATACACAGCTAAGTTACAGTCGGATGAAATATCAAGTATATACCAAAAGGGAGACATGCCAGACAAGTTAGAGACTAGCGATATAACATTGAGATCTAATGAAGAGGAAAAAAAGGAAGAAAAAGTGTGAGTATCATTCATTTGTACACACGTTGACTGCCATTGACCCGCTAAGTAAAATGTTAAAATCAAATATGTTGCAAATTTTCAATAATGCTCCCTGTTGTTTTCAAATAAACTTATTTAGCACTCGCACTTACATAATTTCTTTGTGGTCTTCTACAACCAATTGTTTTTTTATGTTCTAGTTTGATAATGAGTGCATGTTGCAGTCATTTACTTTTTAAACCATCTAAAATATTTATACTGAAGGCAAAGTTTACATGCTTTCAGGTCATCACTACATCTAACACTGGACCAATCATTGTCAGAAGCCCAGATTGACACGTCCCGCATCATAGACCCGTCCATGGGCATCACATCTGAGGCCCTGTACCATTACCTGCCCGCAACACAGCTCAAAGGCATGGATGAGTGGGTACCAGAGTCTCTTCACTACTCATATTATATCAGTAAGTACATTAAACCCTTAATTTTAAGTTTTTAATAGTGCCACTAAGTAAAATGACCAAGTGTTTTGACCTTATAATAAAATTTAGCTTGCCATGCTATTTTGTGTCTATCATTTCCTTGTGCTTTTTACAAAGACCTTAGTCTCATTTATTTAGGAATGTCGAACCCTGAAACTTTAATACTTTAATAACAAATAATACTTTGCGGGTGGTAGGACCTTGTGCAGGGTCTGTCCGGATCGCTACCACCATCTTATCCATTAACCTACCGCCAAACAGCAGTGTTCGCATTGTTGTGTTCCGGTTTGGGGATAAGACAGCCGGTGAAATGACTAGCATAGAGGCATTCCATCTTAGTCCTCAGGGTTGGCAACGCATTTGCAGTCTTAGGATTGCATCGCAGTCCTGTGAATGCGAATGTCTATGGGTCACAGTTTCCACTTACCATCAGGTGGCCTGTATGCTCGTTTGTCTTCTCTATGCCATAAAAAAAAAAAAAAAAAAAAAAAAAAAAAAGAAGGCGAATAGTAACCTCTTGAAATTTTGGAACAGCATGTAAAATTGTAACCTAACAAGCAAAAACTTTATGGTATGTGTGGATGAATCCATAAGTAGGTGAACATTTTAGTACCTTGTCAGAGCTATTAAACATAAATTCAAACCACTCTCAGATTAATATGTTATTGCGATAAGGTACTAAAATGTACAGCTACTTATGAGTTAGACTGCACTGTGGCAAACACTGTCTAATCTAAGCGTAAGGGTCTGCTAAGAAAAAAAAACAGGTCTTACAAGCTTCATTTCTTGTGTTTGCAGAAGATAAGGACTTTCCACTAACAATAGAACCTGAGACCGAGTTCCAGTTCCCAGAGCACCTGAAAGTGTACACTTATGAGATGGGTAGCGACTGGAGCATGTTCCCAGAGCCAAAGAGATGTCAAACCAGTAAGTGGATAATATATTATCAAGCTTTGTTAAGCAGCCAGAAAATCTTTTATAATGTTACTCCTACCTTCCTCTATAATCGCCTCTCGATTTTTTGGTCTCTGAGGGAGGACTCGTGTCTCGGCACCACCATAGGTGAGTAATGTTAGGATTATCGTCATAACTTGAAAGCTACTCTCTTGTTGGTAACGTGCTCGGCATTATTTTCTATTCTATACCTGACTCAAATGTTCGAGCGTTCTTTCCGCAGAAATGTTCATGCTGAAAGCCAATTAAAGCTTATAGTTCGCGGCTTTTTCAAATCGTGTGCGCCTGCCGATTTTGTTAACCTGATTGTCGGTGTTGTCTAAACAAAAATATGAAATAAATGTTTCAATCGTAATAATATGAATGTTTCCAGAGGTATTTAACTACTACCCGATGGACTGCGGCAGCGTAGTGGCAGTGCTGGCTCTGTGCCTGAGCCCGGGGGACCGCGTGCTCGACCTGTGCGCGGGCCCGGGGGGCAAGGCGCTCGTGGCGCTGCAGACGCTGTTGCCTGACGTGATGGTCTGCAACGATTCTTCTGTGTCGAGGACTAATAGGTGAGTGCGGGTTTATTTTGGTTAAAGCGTTGATTGATTCTGTTTTCGTCATAATCATTTTGGGAATCTAAATATATAAAAGGAGAAACTGACTGACTGACTGACATATCAACGCACAGCCTAAACGGCTAAACGTAGGCACTTGAAATTTGGAAGGGACGTAGCTTAGGTACCGTAGAGGTGCACTAAGAAAGGTATTCCCGAAATTGCCACGGGAACGGGAATTAGCGGGAAAATTATTAACTCAAAAAAAATGTTTTGCCCAACGAAGTGGACACGGGAACAGCTAGTGTATTATAATCTTAATGTAAGCACTGTATTACGTATTTAATGTAACTTTGATATTCCGATGAAAACGAAATGTGTTTCAACAAAAATATGCTCATTCAATATCAATTGACTCGTCAAGTTAATAAATAGGGAAGGGATCCTCGGCTGCGCAGGCAGGCCCGACTTGGCGGGTCTTTTTAGTAGGTTGGGTTTGGTGCGAATTAAACTCAAAAACACGAATCCTGTAATTTTGAACCCTATACTCACTGAGACAGTTCCTATTTTTACTGACCATGTTATGTGTCCACATACCATAGTATCCAAGGACTGTCTTGTGTACACATTTGTTCCCTCGCTAGTACCGAGCTGTAACCGCCCCTGGCCGGCAGGATCTCGCGCGTGTTCCGCGACTACCTGATCGACTTCCAGACGTCCAACGTGTGGCGCGAGCGCGTCGTGCTCACCACCTGCGACGGGCGGGACTTCACCGACGACGTCGGGTTCGACAAGGTACAGCGTATTAATAGAGATAAGCTGTCTATCACTTTCACACTCAGTGACATAACAAAAGGGAATATTTTTGACTTTCACAGCTTCAATAAAAAATAATTAATGTGACAAACAGTTGAGAAAAATCGTTTTTTAAATAGCTATAAAAATAAACAAGATCTAAGCCAACAGAGATTAATTTGTTCCTATGTCTTTCTAGCAAAACAGAATTTGACATGGAGTTTATATGGACGACGTGTTACATGAGGTCACACGGCGTAACGGATCTCACTGTCTAATTAGCAGTTTAAAATGCTTATTGTATGATCCGTATTTATTGGCCGATTTTAATTTTAATTTCGCTTTTGGTGATAAGACTTGGAGTCTAGTAAATATAGAATAGATAGCTTAGAGAGTACTAAAATATAAATAAATAATGTTACATTAGTTTAAGTTTGAGTGCCCTTATTTGTTAGGTGTTTTTATTAATTTGGTTGGGCCATTAAGAGTTAACTTTGAAAAATCAAGTTTTTAATTCTGTTTATTCCTGAATTTTATTATGTGTGTCAATATCTTCGATCAACAATATACAACTAGATAACAAGGTCAGAGAACAAAACACGGCCCAGCGAATATACTCCCACTTCAAATTGGGAGCTTACTTGAATTTAGTTCGCTTTCAACTACGCCAACAGTGACACGTGTCACAATGCCTCAATGCGTTTTCAAAAACTGCAAAAATAATCACCGCAACAAAAAAATTTCAGACGGAATATCATACTTTCGGAAAGTAAATGTCGACTCGTAATATTAATTAGCAAATAACTAATTATTTCTTTTAAAATAATTTATTTTAGTTTCGGACCAACAATTGTCAATATTTGGTTGTTGCAGAACAGTTGCGTCTATGGAGTAGTTTAATACTTTATATTTTTTGCAGTCGTAAATTTAATATTCATTTGTAGATTTCCTGGTGATCCATTTCACTGTCCGGTATGGAATTCCATCGTCGCGAGTGAACGGCAGGAGGAGTTTTTTAGACCCGGAAAAAGTTCCGTCGTATGCTCGATCCATTTCGACAAATTCGATGTCGTGGGAAATTCGCAAAGACGTCGATTGCGTAAAACGGCTGTCCCTAAATTGCAGGTTATTAACCTTGCCATTAATATAATATGCTACTTATCATTATTTTTGTGACGTGAAATTGAGGCTAAGTAGGTAGATATGTCACTTTAATATCATAAATTATAAAAAACAGATTCTACCACTGTCCGAAAACCGTGCCTACGGAAACTGTATCGAATTCGAAGATGATGATGTAGTTATTGTACCTAAAGTGTTAGGATTGCTAAAGTACCTGTCTGTCTGTTACTTTAGAATGGCTAAACGGCGGCTAGACCGATTTGTCTGAAATTTGGTTTGTAGAAATCCCAGGAAAAGTCACATGCTACTTTTAGAGCAGGAAAATTACAGAACTCATTTCTACAGGAACAGCTTAGTAAACGTGCCGACATTGACACGGGACCTATATAGATTTTTTATTTAATTTTAATATATTTGTATCACAGATTATAAAGTTACAATTGTGAAATTTTATAGGTTCAATCCCCACGCCAAGATGATCTGATTAAAAAAGTTCCAATACATCAACAAGAGATACCAAATTTAAAGGTTAAGGAAGTTATAATTTTTCAAGTAGCTATTGGGGTTTTTGAAAACGGTTCTATGTCTTGTTACAAAAATATAAATATGACGATTTACAAGCCCACAATATTGTATATTATCTATACTAATATTATAAATATGAAAGTGTGTATGTTTGTCCGCCTTTCACGCTTCAACCGCTGAACGGATCGAGATGAAACTTGGCACACATATTGTTTAGGTCCTGGAATAAGACAGGATAGTTTTTTCTCGGGCAATTGGACAGTTCCCGAGGGAGCAGCGATAAACCACTTCTACGCGAACGGAGTCGCGGGCGAAAGCTAGTCTTAAATAATGAAAAAATAGCGTGAGTTGTTGTTTATATTGAACCGACCTGCTACCCACCTTAATAATATTAAGTATAAAGCTACTCCATTTGTACTTTGTTCGCGGTGACATTGGCACTCCGCTAGTAGAAGCTGCATAAGGTAAAAATACGAGCCTCTAGTCGAAGCAACATAAGATGATAAATAGTTTCAAGCAAAATTAAGCATTGCGTTAATGACATACCATTTAAATTAGAATGTTTTATTTTGACAATGATTGTATACAAGTATGAAGTATGTATAGGTCGCCCTGGGACACTTTTCGAAGAGAATTTTGTATAAAACCCGGCGTCTATAGGTTGGTATGTCGATGGTCAATATTGGTTTTCAAGTCTTCTACTGTGTTAAGAGATTCTCTACAAACTTTTTTTCTGTATTGTTGTAAAACCATGTTTTATCCGCAGGTGTTAGTGGACGTCCCCTGCACGACGGACAGGCATTCGATGCACGAAGACGACAACAATATCTTCCGTCCCGACCGCGTCAAGGAGCGCCTGCGCATACCGGAGTTACAGTCGCAACTGCTCGCGTAAGTCTCAAATCAAATAATAATAATAAATAATAAATATCAGGGGACAATGTCACACCAATTAACCTAGTCCCAAACTAAGCTCAAGGCTTGTATTATGGGTACTAGACAACGATATAAATACTTATATAGAGAAATACATACTTAAATATATAGAAAACATCCATGACTCAGGAACAAATATTCGCGCTCATCACACAAATATCTGCCCTTACCGGGATTGCACAAAGATATTGGATAGGTGGAATACCACCGTTAGGTGTGATGTATCGGGTCAAGATTCCGCAGAGCACGCTTTTAGATGTGAATACATACAAAAGATTGACGAAATAGATATACAGATCGAAAGTGAGCGGACGGGTCGGAAGGGGCCGCCCTAGGCGTACTTTTTCGAGTCAAATCGGAGAAATACTGGAAAAGGGCCGAATCTTAAGTACCCGAAACCGACGTGCGTGCATGACTCGATGTATTAATGTGGAAGAAGCGAAAGAAATTTGTCAAGATCGTAGCAAATGGAAAGAAGGAGTCTCTGCCTACCGCTCTGGGAAACAGGCGTGATTTAATGTATGTATGTATGTATACATACAAGAATACAGAGATCGATATTTCCAGGAACGCGTTGAAACTGGTGCGTGTTGGAGGCGCGGTGGTGTACTCCACGTGCTCGCTCAGCCCCATCCAGAACGATGGCGTGGTGCACATGGGGCTCAAGCACGCCTTCGAGTCCCACGGCATCGTCGTCACCGTCAAGTGAGTACCAGCTTTACCAGGTCTAGAGACGGGTACTCACTAGCGAGCTGAAACTGGGTGGCTAGCACAAGTTACCCGCGAATGATTTGTCTACTACTACTTAGTCAGAAATGAAAGAGACGCACTGAGCGACAAGCGACATAATACCACTTGTGTTACGCCGCTCGCGAGTCTGTTCGCCACTAGAAGCTCGATACTGTAAATGCTAATGGTTGCAGTTCCAGTTCGCTAGTGAGTACGGTAATTGTAACTTGTAAGGGTACAGAGCGGAAATAGCTTGCTCTTTCTAGTAATAAATATTTCATGCTAGCTGTTGCCCGCGATTCCGTTCGCGTTTTGTCGCTTATCGCTCTTCGCTCGGAGATGTTTAATTTCCGGGATAAAAAGCCTCCTTTTCTGGGATTCAAGATATCTTCATAGCAAAATCATCGAAATCGGTTCAGCGGTTTTACCGTGAAAGCCTACAAACAGACAAAGCTACTTTGACCTTTATAATATTAGTATGGATCTAAAGCCACAGACGTTTTACATACATATAGCAACATTTTAATTATTATTTCCCGTGACACCACTGGCTGGCCAGTGTCTACGATTTCCAAATACAAGTAAGAATTTTGTATTTTTTTTAAATAAAGTTAACCTTTAAAGTTACTGACAACAACGCCATCTATGTTCCGCCGTTCCAGGGACCTGTCAGCCCCGATGGCGGGCCTGGCCAGCACGCTGGTGCTGGGCGCCGGCGCCGCCGCGCCGCGCTACGGGCAGCTCGTCGCCCCCGCCGTCGACGCCAACTTCGGCCCTTCCTACATTGCGAGGCTTGTTAGAGTCAAGTAAACATATAGATTACCTTGTAAATATACAAAAATAAACTGTACGCGTTTATTAAACTTTGTTGTTTTATTAATCTTCAAAACCACAAGCCTTTATAGAGCCCTGTCGCAGAAAGTCAATGATTACATTCGTCGTATTTTTTTCTCGTGGGTTGACTCAAGACTTCATAAAAGGTTTTGTTATTGACTCGTAAATATGTTCTTTGGTGGCTTTACAATTAGGTTAGTGTTAGCTACACACAACCACAAATCAGTGGTGTCACTGATGAGTTATTCCATACCAATAGACTTGTCTTATTTTGTATACACTTTTATAACCCCAAAATGCTCCCTTTTTGCCTAAAATAACAATTTTGTCATAAAATAAACCATCCATGATGTAAAATCAGAAAAATGGTGTGAAAAATTAGGTCTTTAGTTGCTTTATTCAGCAGAAAATGGCCGTTATAGCCAGAAATGCATTTTGAGGTTATAAAATTGTTGATTGAATACGACAAGTCAATTGGTATGGAGTATACGTTGCATACATTTTGCATTAGCAATGACGTCGGTCTTGGGCCCAAGGTGATAAAAAGGATAAAAACAAGCATTATTTTTGGTATTCATTTATGTAATATTAATATTTGTCGCAGTTTCCCGCACGTCTTGAGATAACGAAGGCAGTAACAGACAATGTAAACTACTTAGTCCTGGGCTGTGCTGTGATCTACTCGGTAAAAACCAAAGCCGAATTTACGTTACAAACGAGTTTCATGCATGATGAAATTAATTTCAGTGAATGTGAAACCAGTTTCATTAAAAATAATAGTGTCGTGAGATGCACAGTAGATAATTATATCCTGAGTTCATGGCTCAGCCAACATCAAAGCTTTATACGTCCTGTCAGCGCAGGCGCTTCCGCGACTGTAGACGCAGTAGTTTCACGTCGAGTTTATACAATGACATTACACATTAGACATTAGTTATATGACTCTTAGTTGTATCCAAAAATCGCGCACGACTCGAAACTGTTTCAGTGTCGTGAAATCGATGCATTGTAAAACTCGATGTTTATTCGCGAAATGTTGATGAAATTAAGAAAGCAGAGATAAATGACACAGAACTACTTTAATGCCGCTAGTTTCGCAATTTAAATTCCGGTTTAATTGCCTTTGGCTTGTTTTCGTATTGTCAACGTTACCATAGCTCATATCTCATTGACACATGATGGCTGAGTTAAACAAATACGATAACACATCAAAGGCAATATGGTTACCCTGTATAATTAGAAGCCTTGATTTCATTCTGACATGGTAAGTTTCGCTCATGTATCGCTATACAGTCAATCAGTCAGTGTAACAGTTAATATAAATCGTCCTAATGCACTCTTAACATAAGTATATCAAACATAATTATTAAGCTTAAAGAAGCACGAAGTAGTTACTTAGTAGGTAATCAATTCCTTGATCATCCATCACTTTTCACATCAGTAATGCAAGGGTCGGAATAGGTAGTGCTTATTAACCTAAACTTGATGCATCTTCATTCAATAACGTATTCCCATCTCACTCACTCATGAATGAATATGCGTCAAGTTTAGGTTAATAGGCACTAATTAATAACTATTATGAAGAATTTTAAATTTACTTCATCATAGTTATTAAAATGCAAACCCTAAACAATGAACTGATTAATAACAAAAAATAAGTTTATAATATAAATAACCACCGTGTTTTTTACTTGCTCGCACTTTGGTTATTGTGACAGTTGAATGTTTTGCCTCGCTGAGTAGCCATTCTAAACCGCTATTCTACCGGAGGGGACGTTGCGGCTCGTCTTGCGCTTGCTCGCTAATCCCGGCCATTTTCACCGAAGATGTGTTCGGAGAGAATTCAAAATTTTCCAAAACAATGTATATTTACTCAAATGCAAGTAAATATACATTGCTTTGGGAAATTGCGCAAATTGGCGCAAGTTGAAGTATTAATTGTTGTAATATTGAACCGTATTGCTAATCTATAGTGTTTAGATATCTACATACAAACAGAGTGGTGTAGGCAGAGCTACAGAATTACCAGCAACTCTAAAAAATCTTGATAATTCTGCAACCACCGTGTTTATTAACTCTTTGTCAGAAACGCGATTCTTGCGATGAATCGCATTATACTGCGCGTGTTCGCGCAAGCTTCTATAGAGTAGGTATATTCTATTTTTTTAAGTATTTATCCAACTGTAATCAAACCAAACATGGCTCTTTTAAACAGCCAATCATAATTGACGTATCAGTGCTGATGAACTATATGTGTTTTTTTTGTTTACCAGCTCCTAAACAAATGAAGTATAGGCTAACTGTATAATCGTCTTAAGTGTGTCTTCTCAGAATCTTTGCAGCGGTTTAGTCCTCCACTTTGTTCCAAGGTTGTTCCTCTCCAGAACCGAATATGATGTATGTCACCAGCTCCACCACGTACAAGCCGATGGTGACGGAGAATACAACTCGCCAGGCCGATATCGTTTGCTAAAATAATAAAAAGCAACCATGTTTTAAGTGTTACTGACGTTACTGTATGCTATCAGTGCTATCACAATACTACATTCGCAACTATTTCACTTGGCACGTTTCTTTCGTTGACGGCGTGTCTAAACTTACTTATATGCAACATGCAACACTCACATTTTCTTTAGTTATGTGCCCGACGAAGATAGGGACTACAATGCCGGGGATGGTGGCGAACGTGTTGGTTACGGCTATCAGTGTCCCTGAAATGGTATAATTTTTTTTTATAAACGCTCATGATATAGGTACCTAATAATAATCTACTATCTGATGAAGAACGCGGAAAGGCAGTGGATGAGAATAGCACAAAAACTGAACATAGCAGTAGAAATCCTTACATATGGAAGGAGGGAAGGCCTAAGGATATGAACAGCATATGACGTCCTTCGGCTGATATGTTGACATTGGTATACGGACGTTTGGCGAGGAAATTACAGTTATCTTTGGGGAATTCTCTGCATTATTTTAATGTGATACTTTAAGGATAGTAGCAGTCAACCATTATTAAAACAACGCGGTGGATGGCTGCGGACTGACCGGCGTAGTTCGGCGCGATGTCGATATGGTTTGAGAGGAACCCGCAGAACATGGCGCCGTGGCTCGTGACAGCGATGGCGACGAGGACCACGGCTACGCTCCGCGCACAGCCGATGTAGCACAGTGCCAGCATACACACTGCCGGAACAGTTGATGCTGCCAACATAGATACAATTACCACTACTGCTCAAGTCAGCTAAAAGCAAAGCAGTAGCGTAACTGTTTAGTTCAGTTCAGAAAAGCACACGAAATACGCTACTAAGCTATTTTATTTTTCCCGGTACGTAATCTTATCTATGCTATTCTGCTCTGATTATTATTATACGTACAAATTGCAGTGGCAATCTTTCTAGCAGTACTGGTGGTAATCCATCCCTTCCCTCGCAGCCAGTCAAGAGTCTTGCTGAGGATTATACTGAAGATCCAGAGCGTCAAGAAAGGCATCGCGGTCGAGACGGTGTTCTGCAACATGCTTCCAGATTATTTGGGCTAGTAATAGCTTGCCGTAGTGGCTGTAAATCATACCCATATTGATAAAAAGTGTCCCTGTTAATTCTAGGTCAGAAGAGAAAAAAAATGTGTAACAAAATCTTTATGTTTATGTGTAATTACAGGCTCAAACTGACCGCAGCCATGTTCAACTTGAGGACTTGCTTCATGTAGAAGGGCAGCTCGATGAGCAGCATGTACCAGCCCCAGTTGGAGCAGCAGTGCGTCACTAGAATGGCCAGAAACGGCCGAGACGTCAGCACCGCGCGCCAGGGCACAGCCAGCTTCTATAAATCAGAATAACATGAAAATAATTTTTAACTTCAAGTACTCGTTAGTTCTGCTTGATTCTGATTCTGAATCATTAAGATTTTAATGCAATTCAAGACAATAATTAAATATTTTTTTTGTTAATTCGAAATAGTAATTAATTATTATTTAAAAATAGTAAAATAATTTAGTCAAAATGTAAATGTTAAACTCCCAGAAGCTAATTTTCCATTACTTTATGACCGCGGTCTTCCAGTTTGCCTCCGAGCGCACTGACGATCATAACGCGCTCCTCGGCACTGATGAGCCGCTGCTGCTGCGGCGAGTCCTGCACCAGCACCACCCACAGAAAGCACCAGATGGCAGACAGGCCGCCCATCACGTAGAACACGCTGGCCCAACCTTACAGAACCACACAAAGAATACTCTACTTATAGTACTTATACACCCTGTCACTCGTCCGCAAGCAGTGGACAACATGACTTCACTCTTTACACAGAGGCGTTCCGTTGTTTCATAAGAAAGAGAGATTTTTAGGTCACCCAGGAGAGGGTAATATTAAGACAAAGTATTAAAATTAATTATTTACCCCAAACTGCAGCAAGCAGTCCAGCCAGGAGCATGGAGATAACAGTTCCAAGAGAAGTCCCGGCGTACACCAAAGCAGCCATAAAACTCCGTTCTGCAGGAGGAGCCCATTTAGACAGCATTACATGCATTGCTGGAAACGTCACACCCTGTAAAGTCATTACATTTTAACAAAACAAATCAATTCGATCTAACATGGCGTGGCACCTCTGCGCTCATAATTCAATTATACCTATGAATGGTACATATTTTACACGTTTTCTCTTACGCCTCCAATGCCTTCCCCGACCCTCATTATGACGAGGGCGATGTAGCTCCACTGGGCCATGACCGGCGTGAGCAGCGTGCAGACCACGTTGATCGTCACGCTGAAAAACATCACCCACTTCGCGGAAAACAGCTCTGCGATGCGGCCGCCTACATTAAAGTAACAAGAATATATTATTCCAAAGGGAAAAGCGGAGTGACTGAATTACTTCATGTTTAACTGTAGGTACAGCAAAGATAAGAGAAATAGAGGCAAGAGAAATCCATCTGGACTTCGTTGTTCGAAAGAACGGCGTGATAATCTAGAGGAAAAAGCCACCTAGTTGGCTCCCATTTAAGATATAGGTACTAGCAACCACAGACATCTCACTATATTAAGATACTTTCATCTAATAGATACTTGACATGCAAAATATCCATGATAGTTCAAAGAAGTCTGTCATTATAGGTACATTTATTATTCTACTTGTACTGTATACATTTATAGACAAGCTACTTAAACAAATTCTTAGAAACCTTCCCCTTAAAGGGTTTAAAACTAACCAGGGAGCTGCGATACTAGGTATCCCCAGAAGTAACAGCTTAATATGGTGCCTTGAGTTAAGCTTGACCAGAGAAATGGGCCATCCTGTAAATGTAAAGGATATCTACTGCAAAAACAATAGCGGAAGAGTTTTAGACTTCTTCCATCCATAACTCTTGCCGTCAATATGTTTCACCATTACCATCAGAAACCTAACAAGTTAAAGGTACCTAGATACTATGTTATTGTGAGTGGGTGAACGTAATATATTGTGCTCATTCCCATTTAGCTTCTTACTTCTTTACGATCGTCAATAGCGTGGCCACACTCGTTGTCCTGCTCAGTCTTGTTCCCCTCCAACCTTAGCAGGGCCGTGTGGTTCAGCATGCCCACCATGGCCACCGAAAGGTTCACCTTCAGGCCATAAACGATGGCCATGGCTATCGAGCCCAGCACGCCTAGGATGTAACGCGCTGGAAAAAGCCCTGAACACAAACCAAGAACTCAGTGTCATTAAGAAAGAAAGGAGCTGAAAAGATACACTGCTGCATCCGCGTAAATATGCATCGTTTCGATAAAAGGAGGTTGTCATGGCATCTCTAAATAATCATCAAAATTCCAAGGTCACGGTCGTAATGATCGGGGATGTGCTAAATAAAGGAATGTTAGTATGGAGTTACAAACGAATATCTTTGATCTGTGCACAGAAAAACGATAACGGTGTAGGCTTGAGTCGGTCAGGAACTGAGAACTAAAAGGAATTAATACCCGTCACAGATCGAAAGGCGCTATTTCTTCGTAAACGATCTTAATCGGTCTTTGGTCGTTTAGGTCAGTAGCAATTGTTGAACGTATGCGCGAAACAGAGCGAAAGAGTATAGAGCACACGGCACGGCGCTCGATATGAACGAGACAAATAGTATCTACCTATTTCAAAGCGCGTCCTGCTATCTCAAAATTTGCTCCGGAGCTAAAGGACCTAAATGAACTAAAAGACCGAACTAGTTAATTTGACCGATTGACCGAGATCGGAGCACTCCCTTTAAAGACCAGGTGGGCGCAACACTGTAACGGTGGATTATTGGTGAACATGGCGATACCGCCTGTAAATATAACAAGTACCGATCGTGACCTCGAAATGATCACCTGTGATTGACGGTATGTGTTGCAGCATCCAACTTCCCGCTTTGAATGCTTAGCTCTTGATTTAAACGAGCAGACTAAGGTCCAATACTTTCCAGTTAAGCAAAGGTCCCAAATCACATAAATACTTACATACTTTATATACAGTATCTGTAAAGTCCAACTTTCCCAATTTTTCTATACTTAATGCTTACTTATTACAGGAGATGTACTCGTACTCTGTTGCTCCATATCTATTTGTTTGTGATTTGATGGCTCCGTATTTGTATTTTGTTCAATGTTGAAAACTAGTGGGTCTCGAGTTAAGGCCGGCGGGCTATACGTACAGCAGCTTCACGATTCGGAAACCGTCTCAGGGAGGGAAAATGGCCGATGGAAAAATGAGTGCTTTTGATAAATTATACAGTCATATTTACTGATTAAGGCCCGGTTTTATAAAGGCCCGTTAGTAAATATGTCAGATCAAATTTTAGTAACTTCATACAAGTTTTGACATTCCTGACCGAAATTTGATCAAACGGATCTTTATAAAACCCAGCCTAAGTATACTCTCCTCCTTTGACATTGGTGAAATCACTACACGCTACACGGAGCTACATAAACGTTATAAATAAAACCGGGCAAGAGCATGTCGGACCATGCTCAGTGTAGGGTTCCGAAGCCGTAACGACAAACACAAAAAACTATCTCAAAAATCAACATGTATGAAACAATTTTCTATTTAAAGTTATTTGGCACTGTCTTAGATGATTTTTAGTAGGTATAAACCCGTTAATCGCCTGTATCTCAGGAACTAATCATGTCTACTTAGCCGTGATAGTTTTCCTTTAAAATTCGTTATATGCGCTTTCGTTGAAGATTTTTTTCAGATTTTTAGTACTTGTAGTTTTGGCTGTAGGGGGGGGGGGGACACTTGACTCTAACAAAAAATAGCGCTTTAAAGCTTAATATTTCATAAACGAATCCCTTAATCGAAAAATTGTTTTCACAAACCCGCAATATTTTTGAAAGACCTATCCAACGACACCCCACACTATGGGGTAGGCAAGAAAAAAAAAAGACATCCCCACGTTACGTGTAGAGGTGCATTAAAAAAAAATATTTTTCAAAATTTTATTTTACCACTTTGTTGGCGTGACTAATATGTACATTCATGCCAAATTACAGCTTTCTAGTACTATGAGTCTCTGAGCTAGACTGGGGACGGACGGACGGACGGACGGACGGACGGACGGACGGACGGACGGACATGGCGAAACTATAAGGGTTCCTAGTTTGACTACGGAACCCTAAAAAACCGGTCTAGTGAGTGCTGTCATAGATAATTAACCTTCATTTTATTTTTCCCATAAAATATAAAATTATCTATGCGCCAGGATTATTTCTGATAAACTTCACTTAAGTTTTTGTCAATTTTTAGCTATACATCAAAAAGTAGATAGGTCACAAAATTGAAAAGAAAATTAGTTTTAAAATGTGAACACTAAGCCCTTTCCTTTGATTATTTACTCTAAAGTAACAATTTAGTGGTTCGCGTGTGTAGCGTGTGTGCATGCGTGACGTTGGGATGCGTAGCATGCGCCGCAGCGAAATCCCGGTTTAACTCCGTTGGTATCCGTGTCTTAATTAAAAAGGTACACATCAATTTTTTTTTTTTTGTTTTATGGCATCGAGTAGACAAACGAGCACACAGGCCACCTGATGGTAAGTGGAAACTGTGACCCATAGACATTCGCAATCACAAGACTGCAATGCAACCCTAAGACTGCAAATGCGTTGCCAACCCTGAGGCTAAGATGGAATGCCTCTATGCTAATATCAAATAAAATAAATATCATCCGAAGTTTATTACTCTGAGCTTGGATTATTTTTAGTAGAGAAGGTATTCAATTGAAAAAAACCGTGTGTATGTACTCGTGTATTTTATTATCATAATCTGTATAATATGTCTAAATACTGATGTAAAATCTTTTAGAAATAGTAAGTACATTCATAACTTTAAGATACTGGTTAACAAATTGCAGATTTCTTTAACTTGTAAAAATATTTAAAAAGTTCTTACTTAAGCATGTTTATTATGACTATTATGAGATATAAATATGAAAATGTCTTTGGTAAGCAATCTTATTTATATATCTATATTATTAATAAGTACAAAACTAAGTACAAGCTGTACACACACATGCCTTGAACATCAAAAGCACATCAATTAGACACGTGCTAATATATTTAATTATACACACATTCACCACGTCCTAAACTAAGCACTATTGGTGAAAAACTTTAGTAAATGACCTCTTGCATGTAGTTTTTGTAACACATCCGTATAGACCGTTTGACATTCTATATTTGAAATTTGACGTTAATTCCATGTTAGTTTTGAACACAACTACATGCAAGAGGTCCTATACTTACTTCAGTTTTTCACCTAAAAAAGTCTTTATTAACTCACAATGGTTATAGCGTTTTATGAAGGTAAACAGTAGGTACTATTTATTGAAACAAGTTGGAAACCAGTGCGAGAGACTGGTGTCTGTACTAGGAGATCCTGTATGACAGATAGGCGATGATATACATATATAATGTACATTAATAAACTAAAATACTTGCACGTCACACAAATATTTGCACGTACCGCCACAGGGGCAGCGTAGCTCCACAGCGGCACTCGCCAGTCGCCACGCACGCAAACGTGGATATGAAATTACCTTGTATCATATATATCCTTGTATATTGATACTCCTACTGTCTGTGCCCATTGAAATTGTTAAAGATGTAAACACAACCAAAGGAAACAATTTACCATTGTACGTTATATAAATAAACAAATGATGAATATTTGAGGTTATGTACTAATTTGTTGACATCTTTGGCAAGTTCAATTTACACCGACTACCTATATTTATAGGTAGTCGGCACACGCACGAAATTACTCTAGGCACACACGACTAAAACAATTCCACGTGGCCCACGTGTGAATAGTGTGCGTGCGTAGCATGCACAGCGTGCGCCACAGTTGAATTCCGGCTTTAAAGATAGTTACTAGGCTAAGCGAATGGTCAAATTAAACTATATTAAACACATCATACCTACCATCCTTTTCCTTAAAAAGAACAAAAAGGTTAGCTGCTGTAAGTATAACATACGAGTAGGTATCTATTACTGTTGCGGTAATAAAGTTGCAATGATTAAAAAAGTCCTTAATTCGCTTAATATGTTATTTGAAAATAATAAACTTCCTAGTGAAGTAGGTAATTAGTTATTTATTAAATTGACCATTGGTTATAAAATTATAACCTATAAAATTAAGGTGGCCCTAAAGTTATAAACTTACATAGTAAATTATTAAAATTTTAAGAGAATCATATAACGCCTCGTGTATTTAAATACTTACTTAAATGCTAGTTTAACTTTGTAAAAGTACGCTTTGATGCAGTTTTTATCTAATTAACGCATCATATAATATAGACAACGATTTTAATAAAGAAATGGACTAACAAGCGTACGTTTAACACAAAAAGTCCGAAAGAAAAAATCTTAAAAAACCTTCTTACAATTTCGTCGTGTTTATCGATGCGAATAAGGTGAATAAAACATCTGTCACTTTCTGACCAGTAAAAGTGCAAGAGTGACGGATGCTCTTCCGAAGATGCTTGCTCCGTATGCTTTGAAAATCGAGATGCGAAATCACTTTAGCTTCATCCCTGACACTCACCATTCGAGACTAAGTGGTGAGAATGGGATGGAGCTATAACTTCGAACTTCGATTTTCAAGGGCCTCAGAGGTCGTCAGCCAGATTCGTGTTTTTAAATGTGAGTTTTCTCCGAGTCGTTGTTCAGCAGCTCGGCTTCCACGTGCTCCTTCTTGGAGCCCTCCACCCGGTTCCAGGACTGCTCCTCCCCGGAGCCGAAGATGGTGTACGCCAGGATCTCCAGTACGTACAGACCGATGGTGACGAAGAATATGACGCGCCAGGCTGATATCGTTTGCTGGAATAAGAAATGTCAGGTTATAACGCTGTTGGTGATAGTTCCTACTGCTTTTTAGGGTTCCGTACCCGAAGAGCTCAACGGGACCCTATTAATATGCCTAAGCTGTCCGTCCGTCCGTCCGTCCTAACTTTAAAGAGCTGTATACAAAACTCGTACAATTTATCTTCTTGAGGTTCCTTGTCCTAACAGTTAGTACATAATACGGCCATTAAAATAAAGATTTACCCAGTGCAAAGGGAGTAAAGTGGAATTTCTTTTGTTTTTATGATTAAAGATCAAATTAGAAAAGTTACTCAATTTAATTCATAATAGATTCATATTCCACTGACTATTTTCATTGTATGGTGGTCTTTAGGAGGTCAAAAGCACTTACGTCTCCCTCAGTGATATGGCCGACGAAGATAGGAACAACGATACCCGGAATGGTGGCAACAGAGTTCGTTATGGCCATCAGGGTTCCTGAAACGGTAACAATAAAAAACCTGGGCTTAGATTCAGACGAAATTATTTAAAAGTTATAAATAATAATTAATTCATATCAGGGGACACGAATTGACCAAGTCCCAAATTAAGCTCGACTTGGTAAAGTCGAGTACAAAATTACAAATGAGTAGATGTACACACCTTTACACTTTATTCCGTTGAAATAAGGTCCAGATGTATACATGTTTGTACTCGACTGTACTATGGCTACTAGACAACGATATAAATATTTATATAGAGAAATAAATACTTAAATACATAGAAAACATCCAAGATTCAGAAACCAATACTCGTGCTAGTCACACAAATATTTATTTATACCGGAAATCGAAACCGAGACCGCTACCTTCTTAGGCAGGGTCACTACCAACTAGGCTTACAAGTCGTCTAAGTATAAGTAAAGTTCCTAAAACCTCCTTAAGATGCTAATTTAAGTATCGCCATAAAAATAGATCAGTTGGTATACCGTTAGTTAACCGTAACTTTTTATGAGCATAGAGCACTGACCTGCATAGTTTGGCGCGATGTCGATGTGGTTGGACAGGAACCCGCAGAACATGCCGCCGATGCAGGTGACGCCGAGCGACATGAGCGCCACGGCGGCGCCGCGCTCGCAGCCGATGTAGCACAGCGCCAGCATGCACGCCGCCGGCACCGCCGACGCTGCCGACACAACCACCGTTAAGGCTTGTTTTCATCGATCATTCCGTATGCTTTTCGTGATACATTTCATCGTATTTCATGTTAAAACAACTCCTCAATGGATTGCTGAGTTGTGGCCGAGAGTCACAGATTAGTGGGCGGACCATCAGCTCGTAGTGTGATGACATTTAGCAGACACTTGGGAAAGGATGGACCGCGTTAGCACGTTAGGTCTTTTAGGCCTTTACCCTACAGTGGGTGGATGTGGACTGAAATGATGATGATGCGGGCTATTGAACAATTAATCTGAGCCTTTATGAATTGCATTCGCGTGCCGTCTTAGAGCCCTCTCGCTATAAGGAGACATATCAGAGGCAAGTAAGTAATGAAGAGAATAATAATAAACCAGGGACTTAATCCTGGGCACCAGCACGCCTATTGCCTAACTCGACTTTGAATTTTATTGCACCGACTTCAAAATAAATGTGAATTTAACTAAACGCGAAACTCATTGACGCTATGATCGAAAACTTCTGTCAAATGCTTCTAAATGAACATCTTTATATAGTCGTCGGGTCCTATTCAGACTGCGAATGATATTAACAAGTATTAAAACGAAAATGATCGCGATTGCGAGCGCGTTAGACAATAGGCCTGCAGATTCTTTTCTAACCAGACCTCACTGGCCAACACAACATCATTAGTTAAATTGCGTCTTGTGTGCCACTTTGTATATGTACTTATTGATATGATATTAGATTGCACTACAAACTCAGTATTCTTACCAAACAAAGTGCCAATCTTCCTAGCAGTGGTGGTGGTGATCTTCCCCCGCCCTCGCAGGAAGTCCAGCAGTTTGCTGAGCCCCATGCTGAAGAACCACAGCGTCAGGAATGGTAAGGCCGTCGAGAAGGTGTTCTGCAACATACTTCCACATGAGTTGTGGTGAACAGGAGTTTGCCAAAATTCATAGTCTTTGTGGATTAAGTAGGTATACTTACCACGTACTCTATAACACAATAAGAGCGGGTTCCCTCTTGTCGGGAGTCGGATCCGACAAAATATCATGTGTTCCGGTGGCAATATGAGTTTGCTCACATCAAACGGTGTAGGATAGGTGTGAACTGTCTCATATAAAATGAATTGCCACGAGAACACCCGATATTTGGTTGGATCCGAAACCCGACAAGTGGGAACTCGCTCTAAGAGTTTGGAAATAGTACTTTACTTAACAAGGGCTGTAAAAGAAAGAAAGACCGAAATCGCAGGTATTTGAGACCCGAGCCGTAGGCGAGGGTTGTAAATATGCGATAGAGGGCTTTTTTTTTTACTGCCCGTGATGAGTACACAATTTTACGTCTTCACCTGGCCACAATGCGAGTTTTACCGTGCGCGCAGCGTGCGATAAAACTCACATTATGGCCAGGTGTTACGTAAAATATTAGACCTCATCTTCCACGAAATCTGTAGGTATGCAATATTGGTACAAATAGAAGCTGCTAGAAAGTCCTAGACTGACCTCGGTCATGTTGAACTTGAGGACTTGCTTCATGTAGAATGGCAGCTCGATGAGCAGCATGTACCAGCCCCAGTTGGAGCACGCGTGGGCCACGAGGATAGCCAGGAACGGTGGCGACGTCAGCACCGCGCGCCAGGGGATCGGCAGCTTCTACATTACGGATAAAATAAGAAGACGGAACTTATTTAGTGCCTCTACTCGTAGTATTTAGTAGGAACTTGTACGGGCTCTGTCCAGATCACTGTATCGCTACCTCCATCTTACCCTTTAACACTGTAGCCAAGTATAAGTGTTCGCATTGTTATTTTCTGGTGATGGGGTGGGTAAGACAACCGATGAAATTACTACCTTAGAGGCATTCCATTTGAGTCCTTACGTTTGGCAACGCAGTTGAGTCTTGAAATTTCAAAAATCTATAGGTCTCAAAGCCAATTTTCAGCAACTGTTGCGTATGGTTTAAGAGATAAATTTACTAAGGACGACGGCCAAGTTTCGGTAATGGAATGGGGAGGTAATTTCAAAAGGGCCGTTAAGTTACCAGACGCAACTCTTAAAAAATGCATGAACATGAAAACAAATTCACTGTTCGGTATCTTCTTTTGGTCCTTTTAGCCGGATTGTCAAGTTACCTTGTGCCCCTCTTCGCCGACCTTGCCCCCGAGCGCCGTGACGATCATGGCGCGCTCATCGGCGCTGATGAGCCGCTGCTGCTGCGGCGAGTCCTGCACCAGCACCACCCACAGCAAACACCAGATGGCAGCCAAACCGCCCATCACGTAGAATACGCTGGCCCAACCTTACAGAACCATACATAGCGCTGTAAATATTTATGATACGATGCTGCTTCTTAGAAAACAAGACGCGTTGCAGGAGATAGAAGAAGCCTCGCGGATGTGCCAAAAAGAGAAATCGCTTGGGCTGCTAAGTTAGTTCCTTACCCAAATTTGATGTAAGTAATCCGGCCAAGAGCATTGAGATAACAGTTCCAAGAGAAGTTCCGGCGTACACTAACGCGGCCAACACACTCCGTTCAGCAGGGGGAGCCCATTTGGACAGCAATACGTGCATCGCCGGAAACGTCACACCCTGCGAAGTCATATACTATAATTCTTTAACTTTATATTTTGATCGTGAAAATGAGTAGGAGCTTGAAATTTGAGTTAGCAACCGCAACGTCGTAACTAATACTCGACCTTCAATGCATCTCAGACTCGTATAGCTTGCTTTTAAATACTTATTAAGATACCTTGGTCTACTTTATTAGGTATGTGACACAAAGCCGGATCCTTCCTTACTAACTTTTACAGTTCATTCATTCTTAGCCCAGCATTTTTCTACATTTTCCTTACGACATTATAACAGGAGATTCACATGCATACTTACACCTCCAATGCCTTCCCCGATCCTCATGAAGACGAGGGCGACGTAGCCCCACTGGGCCATGACCGGCGTGAGCAGCGTGCACACCACGTTGATCGTCACGCTGAAGAACATCACCCACTTCGCGGACAACAGCTCCGCGATGCGGGCACCTGCACGCGAACGGTACGAAAATGCTATATGCCGTCTGAATTAGGTGATAGTGGTAGGCAGTGGGGTAGAACCTTGCGCAAGGTCCATCCGGATCACCTACTACCATCTTATCCTTAGACCTACCGCCATGCAGCAGTGTTCGCATAGTTGAGTTCCGGTGTGATAAGACAACCGGTGAAATTACTAGCTCAGAGGCATTTCTATCTAGTCCTCAGGGTGGGCGCATCTGCGATCATAGGATTACAGTCTTAAGATTGCAGTTTAGAAAATGCATATACCTATGCGTCATAGATCTTACTTACCATTAGGTGGCCTGAGTGCTCGTTGGCCATCTCCATGCCATAAAAAACTACCAATACCTACTTCAGATATCTTCGTAATAATTGGAAGTGTGAAAGTTGCAGATCGTGGACAAGTAATGCGGCATGAAAGATACGTCTCCTAAAAATTATTGTGGAAGAGCTGATACCCAATGAGACGCGAATTCTACAGGTTGGTCTATGGTTAAGTAATTGTTTATAGATGGGTTAGTAGTACGTTTTTACCCATCAGTTTGATACATAGATTTTATTGGTTCAAATGTTGTACGGTCGACGCGACGTCAAAGATATGATTAATATTTTATCAACTTATTCCATTTACACATCTTTAGACCTGCACTATAAATAGGTATATGGCTTCCTAAAGAAATATGATTACTTATTTATATCCCCACCTTAAAAACCAAAATGGCTTACTTGTCGTGATTATACCGTTATTATTATTATACCGTGCGTGAAGCCATATCATTATTACGATTGCCATAAACATAAGCCATAAACTTATACGTAGACAGAGTCCAGTACAGTTCCTATAGAACTTCAAATCTTACCAGGAATCTGAGATACGAGGTACCCCCAGAAGTAGCAGCTCAATATGATGCCCTGGGTGGAGCTGGCCCAGACGAACGGACCGTTGACCTGCAAAATAAAATTATTTCTTCAGAAATATAAACCCTCAGGGATTTCCAAAAATGTAACCAACAGGTTGTTTCCATTTCATATTTAGTTTTGGGACCCTTTAAGTACAATATGCATTACTTCTGGGATGTTCTTGAATCGGCAATGTACAAAGCATCCTGAACTAAAAAGTCCAAATCCAAACCTAATTTAAAAAGATATTGTACTTATATTGGCTCTTATAAAATTTGTAGTCCGAATGTATTGTTACTCATAAATTATCGCAACTCATATTTACATATACAGGGTTATTGGTAATTCGACGTATTCCCGTTAGGAGGTGATAGGGGTGACTATTTGCGGTAATTTTAACCCCCATATGCATTATGCAAAAGTGAACCATTTTTGAGTTATCATGTTTTTTAGCTTTTTAAAAATTAATTTAAAAAAAAGTATCAATTTAAATCTATTTTTTTCTTCTTATTTATAAAAACAATAAAACTCTGGTTATTTATCAATATTAAAACAACAATTATCGGTCCAAATTTAAAAATGCGAGACTAAAAACGATATTATTTCTAGATTTTTTAGATATCTTTTTCCACTAAAATGCCTTAAAAACAAAAAAAATGTTATGAAACTTGGCTTGCAGATTAATTTAAAAACATAACCGTTTTCTTAGCTCTCCAAAAATGCATAAAAACTAGGAACTTATTACAAAGAAACTGAAAAAAAAATGATCACAAACGAAGCAGGCGGAAATTTGGATTCGAACTAAACACAAGGTAGTTTTTTAAAAAATCCCATAAAATTAATTAAAAACAATACCCAATGTCAATAAAACAAAAAAACAATTTTAAAACAAAATTTAAAACCAGTAACAGTTTAATAGTAATAACAATTAACAATTAATAATAGTAACAATTAACACATTTTTTAATTTAAAGTTCTTGCTCGAAGTGACTTCCCCTATTGCGTACGCAAAGTCGCATTCTTTTTCTTAGTTGTGACTTAACTACCGAAGTAGTCAAATTATTACGCATTGCATTTGCTGCATTTATAATTCTCGTCTTGAGTTCTTCCGCGGATGACACAGGCGAGAGGTCGTAAACTATGGATTTCATGTGACCCCAGACATAGAAATCAACCGGCGTTAAATCCGGACTTCTCGCGGGCCACGGAATGGGTCCTCCTCGGCCTATCCAACGATTAGGAAAATGGCTATCGAGCCATCGCCTAACATTGACACCAAAATGTGCAGGACATCTGTCTTGCTGGTATATCATGTTTTGCCTAGGGGCCAAAGGCTTTTGCAACGGTAACAGTGAAGCTGCTCGTCATGATTATTCGCGTCGGTTTCCCAATCGCCGGTTACCCCATGTATCCGTTTTTAATGGAGTGTATAGGCGAATCCGAGAAACTGGTTGTGTTCAGAGAAGACAAATTAATGCCGGAAGACCCACAGTCC